>CM020620.1:24146490-24435617 GCA_009829735.1 Pyropia yezoensis
CCAGGAAGCTCTTGAGCTGCGTCTGGGTGTTAGGGAACCGGGCATCCCGGAGTGCCGGGTATTGGCTTCGAGTACCCCTAGTTTACCAGGGGTTATCTGGTGGCCCAGATATTCGACCGTCTGTTGGAAGAAGGCGCACTTCTTCAGACGCAGGTTACCCGGCGTTCCTCAAGAGGGTGAGTACCTCGTCAACATGTTGTACATGGTCATCCATGTTACGCGAGAAGACGATGACGTCATCGAGGTACACTAGGCAGTTACGCCACTTCACCCAGACAGTATGATGTCGATAGCCCGCTGGAATGTAGCGGGGCGTTGGACATCCGAAGGGCATCCTTAGGAACTCGTACACTCCACTGTGACAGACGAATGCCGTCTTGGGGATATCCTCGTCCGCCACCGGGATCAGCCAGTATCCGGCATTGCAGTCGATGGTGGTAAACACCGTAGCCTCCCCCAGGGAGTCGATGCATTCATCCATCCTTGGTAAAGGGTATGAGTCCTTCTTGGTAACCAAGTTGAGGCGTCGATAATCGATGCCAAAACCGAGGGGTTTGATCCTTCTTCGGCACAATAACGACTGGGGCACCCCATTCCGACATCGAAGGTCGGATCACCTTAGCTTCACTCATCCTCTCACTTCTCCATCAACGATCTCTCGTTGCATAGGTCCGCTCGGTGCGGTTGTGACCGGGCGGGTCGTGCGCTGGTACCAGGTCTATACGATGTTGGGTTGCCCCAATGGTCCCCAAGGCCCCGCCTGTCCACATAACGTCATGCTTTCTTAGCATCCGTCGTACCCCTTCGGCTACCGAAGGGGGAAGGTGGTCGAGGTCAGCCTCGGCCAGTGCCTTCAAGGCCTCTTGGTCCTTTTGTCGGCAGGTCCGCCGGAGCCGCCGATGGGTTAGGCTTCCCGTCATCGGGTTGCTGTCGCTCGGTGGTCTCGGCGACCGCCAGTACTTCAAGTGGTTCCACTTGACCTTCCTTATCAGGGGTAAGGATATCTCCTTCGTAGAGTTCGGCAATCCCGAGGATAGTTCCCTTCGGGAGGGTGACTGCCTTACGGCGGTAGTTCGCCATCACTAGGAGGGACGACCCTCCTGCTGGGAGGTCTATGAGACCGTTGGCCATGGTCAACCCATGGCGCTTGTACGTCCGTAGGTTGGACTGGACTCTGCAGATGCCTGCGAGGTCGCAGTGAACCAGGAGGACTGTCTCTGACAACGGCTCAAAGCGAGTTCGCTCGGCCAACCGAAGTGTCTTCGGCTCGACGCTTGCGTACACCTCAGCCACGTTAACGTGGCTTCCTTGTAGCGTCAGGTCCCTGACGATAGCCGTGTGTCCTCGCTTCGTCCCGTCGGCTTCTTGAAGCTCGACGGTCCTCCGGCCTGGCCGGATTGCATCAACGTGAACGTTGATGAAGGTGCACCCCAGTATGCAGGGCACCGATAGCGTTTCACATACCAGGAAGTCAACTTCCGTGGTGAGATCCCCGATGGTAACCTGCAGCGACATCGCTGCGGTCGTACGAATGAGTCGACCATTCGCGTCCTTGATGGTGGGTCCCCGAGTCACTCTGACTCGTGGAAGCCACTTGTCCGGGAGGGTATCCTTCCGGATAAGGTTGGGTCCAGCCCCTGTATCCAGTACAGGGTAGTACGATCGTGTCGACTGGGGGTCAACCCCCAGTGTGGCTGATACCTTGAAGTTCTCCAAGGTAAACAACACATGTCCTACACCGATATCCGGTGTAGCTCGGGCATCCTGAACAGGGCCCTTGTCTGGTTCAACGTGAAGGGGCTTCCCGTCCTCTCCTCCCAACCTCGGAGGTTGGTCATCAATCCCCTGACGCCGTGTCATCGGGGCCGGAAGGTGTACCCGGGGGTTGATGCGGCGTCGGCTCAACCGCGCTCTCCGTGGGGCTTTCCCCGCGGTACTCCGGGGTGGCTTGCTTGGGTGACCCCAGCGCCCCCCGGTCATCCTTCCTCTTACTCGTTTCCCGCCCTTGGTAGGGTGCTGTCCGCCGGGACATCCGGCTGAGGAGGTGCCCCCTCGACGGCCAGTACTCCACCTGGAGCTGGCTGCCTACCCGGTGCGGGTCCGGGTGCTCGGGCGGGATACCCCCCGGTGGATGCCTTGCGTTGCGCCGCTGCCCGCCGAGACTCCTCGGGGATGAGTGGGCAGGAAGACACCCAGTGCTGGGGATCCCCACACAACATACATCCGGACGTGCCGGTCCCCCCTTGAGGTCGCATCGGGGTAGCTCCGTAGCTACGGTTGCCTCCCTCGGGCGCCCGAGTGCCTGCTCCCTGGTAGGCCTTGGGTCCTTGGGTCAACCGGAACATGGACTCCCCCAACCGGTTGGGTCGGCCCGCAATCTGCGGGGGTGCCTCCGTGCGCACCGCCCATGTTGGCAAGGGTTGGTGAGGGTTACCCGTCACCGGGGAGTACCCCGTAGTCCGCACATACGGGACGCGCCGTCCCGTTCCTTCGTTGACCTGGAACTGGGTTCCAGCCGGGGCGATGTACGCTACCGTACCATGTTCATCAATCACCGGCGTCGCCGGTAGCAACAGGTGGCCCTGTTGGTCGACTAGAGGGTCACCCTCACCAATAGGGGTATGTTCGGTCGCCACCAGTACTGGTGCGGCCTTACGTTCCACCTTCTCTTGCCTCGGTACCGGGGTAAGACTGGGCTTGCCTCCCTCACCCTTGGGCTTCGGGGCCAAGGCACACTCCGGGTGTAGAACCCGGTAGGCGTCCCCTAGGGACTTGCACATATGCATCAGTCGACTGAAGTTCGTCCGTGCCGTGTTGGCGCCCCGTGCGGATATCCGCACGTAGTTGGGTACTCCTGCGAACAGGATGGCCCGTAGCTCCCCTTCTCCGAGGAGCTTCCCCAGCTCGTAGTCGAGCTCTTGGATCCGGCGTCCAAACATCTCCTCATCCTCCCAGGACTGGGCGGTGGCAGTGCGAAGGGCCCGATAGTGGTCCTCACACTTGTCCTCACTGAGGTAGCTGCTCAGCAGCTCCTTCAATATCCCACGGTAATCCATGGGGGTGGCCGCGACCCTCATTCCCGGCATCGGGGATGCCTGGCGAAGAATGCCTCGCACCCGTTCATCAACAAAGAACGGGAGGATCTCCAGAGCCAGCCCCTCGTTAACGAGCGCCTTGTCTGCGGCTGCCTTGAAGCTAGTCAAGAAGCCGATGACTGCCAACGGGCGTCCGTTCGGCCCCCCGAACATAGGGACTCCCTTCATAAGGGTCTGCACAGAGCGGATCGCCCGATGCGACGTATTACGCATCGATTCCGATACGGTGGTAGAGCGGTCCTCCAAACGATAACGTTCCGGAGTAAGAACCGACCGGAAGACCTCGTTGACGATCTCCGTGTCAGCGTCCTGGATATCCAGTCGCTTAGCCAGTTGGTGAGCGAACTCATCGGACTCCATCCGCTTCAGTAGGCTCGCAGTTACCTGCGCGGTCATAGCTTCCACCACTGAGGATGGTACTTCAGGCGTCGGCACCTCGGGAACCCGAGTTGCCGGGCCTCCTTCGTCGTGGGGGTACTGCGAGAGGGTACCTCCTCCCCCAATAACCGACTCTCCCCCGGCGTACGTATCCGCCGGGTCGTGTCCGCGGAGTCCGCTTCGGGTGCTCCGAGCGTATCGCTCCGTGTGACTCCGTTCCAACTCTGCCGACGAGTCGGACCCATACCCCATTGTGTCCGGGGGTTGTCCAGGAGTAGCAACACCGGGGTTGACCCTGGTGGACTCCGAAAGTAGTCCGGCCGGTTCGAACCGTACCGGTGTGGGAGGAACACGACGGGATCCCGTCGTGTGCCGTGTTGACATCAACACTGCCATTGCGTCCTCCGTCCGATCTTGACGGGCGTCGAGCCCGGAAAACCGGGCCTCGATGCGGGCCAATGATGCCATCAGGGAATCCCCTGGTGAAGGAGGCGGCGGAGTGAGGTCGGTCGACGACAGTTGAGGCGGGCCCCCGCCTCCTGCCGTCCGAGCCGTGCCAAACGTCGATCCGGCACCGGAATGCATTGGCGTCTCAATGTTATCGATCGGGTTCCCGATCCCGGTTCCCGTAGTCACCTCCGGGGTCGGCGTCGACGCCGATCCGTCATCTTGAACGTTCCCCGTCTCTTGGGTAGACATGGTCACAATCAGTCAACCGACGTATCAATCACCACGAACAAGAGAGCGAGGGGGTAGATTGGGGAGAGTAACAGTAGATCACAGTCACAGGTAAAATCTCAACACAATCGATCAGGTCACAACACCACGAGTACAAGAAAAGGACCGGATCCCTATCCGTGTGCCAGGGCCGAAGACGGCGTCACCACAAGGGTGACGGAAACCCGTCCCCTGCTGCTCCACCAATGTAGCACAATAGGGATCCGTCGCGCGTCCACTCTCAGGGAACACTCACCAAGGGGGATCGGCACCAACGTCACCGGGAGGCCAAGGTTGCTGTCCTTGGAGCGCAAGCCACGGGACCAAGATGGGAGCCCAAATGGGAGGGGTTTGTTGTTCTACCTTGGCCGGCGGTGGATTCGCCACCGGCCCCCTCGTTATAAACCCTCGGAGACACTACTAACTACCCTCCACCCCAAGATGCAAGTCCCTCTGGTCATACGTAACTTATAGATACCGTGACCAGCTCGGACTCTCAAATTGGAAGTTAAGGATTAGAAGTAGCCCCCCTAATATTAGGGTCACAATACGGACAACCATATTGGTACACAGTGCAAGCGTCTACCGTTTGGTCTGTGTAACGCGCCGGCAACTTTCCAGCGCGCTATGGACATGATTCTGGCCGGAGTACAGTAGCAGATCTGTCTTGTGTACCGACGTTTCACCAAGGGCTTCGCCAATGTGGCGAAGCCGTTGAATGAGTTAGTGAGCTCAACGCTACCGAAGAACCTGCCTCCCCCAAGTCGGGTGGAGCAGGAATCCTTTGAGACTCTTCGGGACCTTCTGCTGAAGCCCCCTATCCTGGCTATTCCCAGATTGGGAGGCCACTACATCCTGGATGTGGACGCTAGCTACGACCAACTTGGTTGTGTATTGCTTCAGCAGCAGCCGGACAAGGAGTACTTGCCGGTGGGGTACTTCAGCAAGGGGCTGAACTCGGCCGAGAAGAACTACGGAGTCACCGAGTTGGAAGGACTCGCAGTTGTGTGGGCGGTGACGTCACTTCGTCACTACCTAGAGGGTGAGAAGTTCCTCATCCGCTGTGACCACCGCGCGTTGCAGTTCATCTTTAAGACGGACTGTACGAACACTCGTCTCAATCGGTGGAGGGTGCGACTGGCACCCTTCAACTTTGATATTGAGTACCGACCTGGCAGGCAACATGCCCTTGCCGACGGCCTTTCTCGGGTACCTACAGAGGGGCTGGACACTAACCCAGTCGATGAGGACATCCCCATCGTGGGGGTAGTCACGCGCTCGGGTCAGGTGTTGAACCCCGAGGCGCCAGGGAAGAAGAAGTACTTGCCCCTGTCCCTGGACGAGGTGGTGAAGGCCCAGGCCGAGGATCCCTTCTGCAAGTCGCAGAGGGATACACTGGATACAGTGGCGGTGACGCGGCTCTTTCTGGGAGACGATGGCCTCCTCATGAGGAGGGGGGTATTCCAGGGGACCGAACAACTTGTCGTCCCCGCATCCCTCAAGGACAGTATCCTTGAGAGGGAGCATAACGCTCCCACGGGTGGACACCTGGGGTCTAGTAAACTGTACCAGACCCTGAGGACCAGGTACTACTGGCCGTCCATGGTGGTGCACATCTACATTTGGGTGGCTGCCTGCACAAGTTGTGCACAGAACCGTCTGATGGAACGGCGGCCTACTACGGCTATGCTATTGTTCCCGGCCAAGGAGCCCTTTGCCGCGTTGGCGATGAACATCCTTGGGCCACTGCCAGTGACCGAGGAGGGCAACCAGTACCTCCTGGTCATCTGTGACCGCTTCACGAAACTTACGCGAGCGATCCCACTGGCAGAGATCACGGCCATGTCGGTCGTGTCAGCCTTCCTAGATCACTGGGTTGCCGCGTATGGCATTCAGGATAGTACACTATCGGACAATGGACCGCAATTTGCGTCTGTACTGTTTCAGGAAGTGCTGGATATGTTGGGGGTTAAGGCAAACTATGCCACCCCCTACCACCCACAAACTAACGGGCAGGTGGAGCGCTTCAACAAAACTATTGTTCGGCAGCTGCGCCACTATGTGAGTGAGCATGTGAAAACGTGGGACCAATACATTTCTATTCTTACCACTGCCTACAATTCGCAGGTTCACTCATCTACCGGGGAAGTACCCCTCGCTTTTGTGACCCCCCGACGCGTGCGGTCTATTGCCGTGCGGCGGCCGCTCCCAACTAGGGAGGAGGGTGGCAGTACGCCTACTCCTACTGAGAGTAAGGCGGAGTTCGCTGCTAGGCTTGAAAACCTCATCCCTAAAGTCAGGGCTGAGATGGACAAAGCACAAAAGCGCTATAAGCGTACCTTTGACGAAAAGGTGCGCAATGCTAAGCATGTCCCCGAGCAGGGTGACTGGGTGCTGGTACACTCACACACCCCAACTGGGGGTAAGTTGGTATTCCAGACAAAGGGGCCGTACCAGGTCCTTCGTACTGATGGGCGGTGCTTCACCATCGAAAGTGACGATGGGGTCCGCACAGTGAACGGACAGGACGTGGTCAAAGTTGCACCACCGCCTGCAGGCGACCCAGCTTGGGCGCGTGCGTTGGAAGCGTGGCGCCTCCCCTCGCTGCCTGCGGCCAAACAGGGCCCGCAGGAGTACGTGTTCGATAAGTTCATCGACCACGGCTGGGATGAGGACACTGACCGCCTCATGTTGAGGGTCCGTTGGTTTAGCTACAAAGCCAAGGATGATACGTGGGAGTATGTGGAGGACCTTCACGCTGAGAAGGTCCGGGCTTACTGTGCCAGGAATGAGATAGACCCTAACAGCCCTCCCTCAACGTGAGGGAAGGCCGAGTAACAGTGCCAAGAGAGTGCTTCAAGTCGAAGTGGTACGCAGAGTGGCTTTTAACTACAGCCCTAACCCTCACACTCTCACAACCAAGGCAGCTGCCAACTAGGTATGCATGCTAGAATCTCCAACCCCACGGCCCTCGCCCTCACGTGGAGACGAGCGGCGAGACCCACGGAGATAACGCTCCCCACCAGTCGGCGGGGCCGGCGGCTCCAAGTCGGAGCCGCCGCGCCCCTCACGGTCGCGCAAGTGGCGACGACCGCGGCTGCCCTTCTGTTTAGTCTTGCGCGCAAGTTGGCGACGCAGACGCCGGACCGACTCCGACTCTGACGGAGTCAAGGACTCCGAGACGGAGTAAGACAACTCTTCTTCCGACACGGAGGGAGAGCGCCGCGAGTGTCGGCGGCGACGGCGAGGAGGCGAGTATGCCCGGCTCGCGCGACGTTTGCCACACCCAAGTGGGGCTGGCTGGGGCATAATAGCCCCAATGCGAGCCAACTCGGCCGTCATAAACTCCGCCACCGACTCGCAACTCGCGGTCGCCACTGCAGTACGAACGCGCTCCTCAAGTTAAGGAGTCTCGGAACTTTGAAAGGTTGCGGTCGACGCGGCCAACCAGGAAATGGTGCGCACCAACGTGGTGATCATCATCTCTGAGGTTAGAGGCGTGGGCGGTAACACCAACTTGGGGTATACCGTCAGGAGGGTGGCCCCCAAGTTGGGGGACACCGGGGTGGACGACTCAACGGCCACGCTAATCGGAATGTCCCCGTGCGGTTGGTAGGGGACAGGAGGAAGCGGAGGGGCACGCCGAGGTGGCGGGACCCGGGTGTAACTGCGACCCCGACTTGGGGCCCCCGCAGTGGGTTGAGTCATACGGTCATCATATGAGGGCACGGCCATAACTATGGCCTTGTCCGGGGGTGGCGCAGTGTGGCGATCCACTCCCGGGGCATACGGGTAGTCCCCGATGCCCAACCCCTCTCGTAGGACCACACGGCCGTCGTGAAGTTCACGAGCGACCCACACGAACTGGCGAAATGCGCCATCGTCCTTGGGCCCACGAGTGGGGCGGCGCAACTTGTGCTCAATGCTCTCCCACTCGATAAACGTGTGGAGGCGGAGCATCTCCTCAAGCAGAGTGAGTTGTCCTGATGAGCACCCCTCAGCAACTAGCTGAGGGGTGAGCTGTTCCAAACCTTGGATAAGCCGGAGGGGGAGATGCCAGAGCATCCCCCGCCGCTGAACACAAGACACCCAGGTCGACATGACCCCGAGGAGCCACTGGGTGGCCAACATAGCCCACACCAGGTGATCAGGGCCAGCCGTCAACATGACGGAGCCGAAGTGGTCAAGCAACCGTGGCAGCAACGCCGGGAACCCGTAGGGGACCTCTACTTGAGGCCACCACTCGGGCTTCTTCGGATAGTACTGCTCCTTCCTGGCAGCAGACTGCTGAGGAAACTCAAGTTGAGCCGAGGTCACCAAGTAGGGACCTCGCCGGAAGTCCTTCTCCATCCGCACATCAAAGTGATGAGTGTGCGGATCGGCCTCGTGAATGTACGGGGGGCGAGTTGCCACAGCGTCCCACGTAAAGGTCGGCAAGTCGCCGGGACCCGGGATAGTTCCCCCGCGGTCCACCATGGCCTTGGCACGCTGTACGTCTTCGACCTCCTCGTCGTCCAGGAAGGCAAACTGGTCCGTCCTGAAGCCGGCAGGGAACCCGACCCTACGGGGATACTTCTCCCGTAGGCGGTCCCATACCCGACACATCGCTGCGCCAAGTCGGCCACAGCGAAGAACAGGCAACCCCTCCTCATATAGAGGCCAAGCGGGGTAAAACTACCGCCCCAAGGCCTCACGCGGGACAACTTGTCCTGCCTCCGGGGGAGATCCCGCCGTCAACCCAAAGCCGGGTGACGCGGGAGTCCCATCCCCCGGAGCGATCGCGGAGCCCCCGCCGGAAGTCCCGGCGGGCGCTGCACTGTAGGAGGTGTCCTCCATACGCTCGTCGAGAGAGTCCGTCTCCACTCCCGGGGTCGCCATGGCTCTCCCCAAGTTGAAGAGAGACGCCCTGGCTACAGCGGCACGAGACCCGCCTCGAGTTGAGGGGGACTCGGATCGTGGGTAGACGGGTGGCCTCCCCAGCGTGGGGCGGCCCCGTGGAAGGTGAAGGGGAGGTGGTGGTGATGGTGAAGTGTGAACCGGGGAGAGCAAGCTGCCGAGTGGGCAAGCTTGAGGAGAGGGGCGGTCAACGTGACCGCCTCCACATCCGCGTTACGTACTCAAGGGGGGGACAGCAAGTCGCGCCCCCAACGCCGAGACGTGCGTTTACGCACCCCCTCACAGGGCCGACCGGGTCGGTCGGAACTGAGGAGAGGGGAGTGTGGCAGTATTGACCACCAGGTAGGGGGGCAACACGTGCCATGCAAGGGGCGGCAGGTGCTGGGGTGGGAGATTCTGAGTGGCGAGATTCTGAGGGGACCCTGGGGGGATAAGGGGAGGGACAGCGGGGCTTGGCCCTGCGTCCCCGTCCCGACCAAGAAACTGTTGGACCACACACCATCCTCTTGTTTGTCAGTGGGGGGTTCGCCCCACAACAGGGACAGAGTGTGTGCGACTTGCACTTCTTCCGGTTCCCCCGACACGGGAGGCAGCCCTTGTACACCGCCCCAACATAGGTGTCGTGTGTGCAAGTCGTTTTTGCCACAGATACGGTAGCGCGGGACGACCCGCGCCAGCCGAGCTACGAGGGCGCTCCACCCAGGCACCTGGATCGGGGCCACGCCCCCCCCACACGGGGTATCCAAGGGGGGTCACCCCCAACCGCCCCCACGCAACGCGGGGCAACCCCCGCCACCCACTCAATTGTCCCACGAGAGGGGCCCCCCTACCACTAGACGTCTGGTGGCGGATCCGCTTGCACCACCCCCCGGAAAGAGGGGTCGTGAACAAAAACCCGCATCGGGAATTCAACGGTCCGGAAAACGGATCGTGTGTGTACCACACAAAGGGGGGCACCCCCCTCAGACAACCCCGAAAAGGGGTGTCTGTCGCGACAGGGCGCAAAGCCCCACCCGACTGGTACACGGTCACGCGACCCACTTACATTCGGTAACCCGAATGCAACTCGACCCGAGGATGGGCCGAATCTAAGGGGGGGATATGTAGCAATATGGTTGACCGTATTGTGACCCTAATATTAGGGGGGCTACCTCTAATCCTTGACTTTCAATTTGAGAGTCTGTACTGGTCACGGTATCTATAAGTTACGTATGACCAGAGGGACTTGCATCTTGGGATGGAGGGTAGTTAGTAGTGTCTCCGAGGGTTTATAACGAGGGGGCCGGCGGCGAATCCACCGCCGGCCAAGGTAGAACAACAAACCCCTCCCATTTGGGCTCCCATCTTGGTCCCGTGGCTTGCGCTCCAAGGACAGCAACCTTGGCCTCACGGTGACGTTGGTGCCGATCCCCCCTGGTGAGTGTTCCCTGAGAGTGGACGTGCTGCGGATACCTATTGTGCTACACCCACCCGGGTGCGCCAGAGCTGCGCATGCCGGTCGTCCGGCTGACTCAGGATCCAATGGTGCTCCACCCGGACCGCATTCGGCTGGTTGACCAGCCGCGCCAACTCCCGCTCCCAACTAGGGTACAACTTGACGCGCCGGGAGAGCCCTCCACAGTGGCTCGGTGGGTGGAAGTCCACCCGCATCCGCCCAGCGGAGTCCATGGACTCTTGCACGGTGAGGCCTCGGACCCGAGCCACCAAGTCGGACACCGACATAGAGGGGTGACCCGCCACCAAGGCGACGCCGCCACCCAGCGGGGCAACCCGAGCGGGCCTAGGAAGAATCGGCGGCGCCGGGGGAAGCCCCACCGGCAGATGAGCCGGCGCCGCAGGCGCACGGGGGCGAGGACGAAGAAGAAGGGCGGGCGCCCGCCCGTAGTAGCTCCCGGTGTCCACCGCCATCGGGGCAGATACGTCTTGACCACCTGTCGCCCGCGGCACCGCGGGAAGAGCGCCGCGCCACCCGGGCCCGACGAAGGCACAACGGGGGCGGAGGGGGTAGACCCGTCAACCACCCCCGAGGACGGACCACCAACCGGGCGGGATCCCGCGCCGTCTTGACCCGCCGTCCCGGCCGGGGTGCCGCCACGACCGTCAGAAGCACCAGGTGCTCCTTCTTGAGGTTGAGCCGCGCCGGCACCGGCGACAGGAGCCATCCGGGCCGCCGGAGGAGTAGGGGTAGAAGCCGCCACACGCAGTCGACCGCCCCCCGACGGAGCCGTCGTGCCGCTGCAGACGGACGACAACCCGCCCGGCGCGCCTTCCGCAGCCACACGGACGGTCGCCCGATCGTCGTCGTCCGACGAGCTCGCCAGGAAGCACTCGGCGGCGGTGGCGGAGACGGGAACGTCGTCCTGCATCACCTCCTCCTCCTCAAGCAGGAGGTCATCCTCGCCCCCGGGCACCTGGGGGTCCGATGTCGTGGATCCGGGGCAGCAGGGGCGCCCCGTGCCAAAAAGCCGCAGCCGGCTCGACCCGGTACAAGGAACGCTCGCGGACGAGCCAGGGAAGCGCGGGTACCCGCGCTTATAACCACACAGCTCAGCACGAGCGATACGGCAGCTCGGGACGACCCGCGCCAGCCGAGCTATGAGGTCGCTCCACCCAGGCACCTGGGTCGGGGTCACGCCCCCCCCACACGGGGTAATCAAGGGGGGTCACCCCACAACCGCCCCCATGCAACGCGGGCAGCCCCCGCCCCCCACGCAATCGTCCACACGAGAGGGACCCCCCTACCACTAGACGTCTGGTGGCGGATCCGCTTGCAACACACCTCGGAAAGAGGGGTCGTGAACAAAAACCCGCATCGGGAATTCAACGGTCCGGAAAACGGATCGTGTGTGTACCACACAAAGGGGGGCACCCCCCTCAGACAACCCCGAAAAGGGGTGTCTGTCGCGACAGGGCGCAAAGCCCCACCCGACTGGTAAACGGTCGCGCGACCCACTTACATTCGGAAACCCGAATGCAACTCGACCCGAGGACGGGCCGAATCTAAGGGGGGGCGTAGCGTAATGGAACCCAGGTTCCCAAAACCACAAACCACAACCACACACACAGAGACCACAGTCCGAAGCCCAGGAAGGAACAGGTAAGAGCCCTTGCTGGTCCACTCGCCCGCCACGATACGAGGCATAGGTACACAGGACGAAAGTCCGAGGGAGAAGGAACCCAAAGCACTGTTGATTTTACAAGATGGCCCCGGGGAGACCCCCGGAGCACCCCTCAAGAACCTCCCCCCCCCTGGCCCCCCCAGGGGCCCAGAACGAGGCCCCCAGAGGGCGCCCCCAGCGGGCCAAGTGCCAGCAAGGCACCGGCCGCTCACCGGGCCAACACACGAAAAGCAAGCGAAATCCCCCCACACACAAATGTCAATCCCCAAAAAAACCCCAGTGGGAAATAGGGGAAAGACACGAAATCACGCAAGGAAAACAAATGCGAAAAATCAAACAAATAACCCGAAGGTCAGTATGCCCCCAACCGGGCAAGTCCTCCGCTCCGGGGGAACCAATCAGGGCACCGGGCGTGTCGCCACTGCCCCGGGCCACCGATGCAGGGATCCCAAGCCAGCGCGCGGTTCCACGTAACGCTGCCAGCCGGGTCCCAAGTCAGCCTCCCGGGTCCCAACGGTACCTGAGGGCCACAACGCCACAGGGGGATATGTAGCAATATGGATGACCGAATTGTGACCCTAATATAGGGGGACTACTTCTGACCCTTATCTTTCAATTTGGGAGTCCGTACTGGTCACGGTAACTATAAGTTACGTATGACTAGAGGGACTTGCATCTTGGGGTGGAGGGTAGTTAGTAGTGTCTCCGAGGGTTCATAACGATGGGGCCGGCGGCGAATCCACCGTCGGCCATGGTAGAACAACAAACCCCTCCCATTTGGGCTCCCATCTTGGTCGCGTGGCTTGCGCTCCAAGGACAGCAACCTTGGCCTCACGGTGACGTTGGTGCCGATCCCCCTTGGCGAGTGTACCCTGAGAGTGGACGTGCAGCGGATACCTATTGTGCTACACGGCTGCGACTTGGTAGAATCCGATCTTGCCCCTCTCCTCCCCCCCACCCCCCCCCCCGCCACCATCGACCATAATTGGGACATCCCGCCTCTCACACACTACCCAACAAGACAGCATGGCCCACCCACTCTCGATACTTAATCCCGTTGCACTTAGAGGCAATGACGGCCGCTACTGAACGGGGCATGGAGTCAATGAGGGTCATGAAGAAGGCGTCGGGTCTGACCTTCCTCTCCTCACAGTGTGCCACGAAGAGGTCCTCCTTAGTTTTCGGAGCGCTCTCCCGCGCGCGCAAGCGGCGGTCCAGCTCATTCCAGACATTCTCGATGGGATTAAGGTCGGGGCTTTGCCTCGCCCAAGGAAGCACCTTGAACACCAGCGCGGCCTTGGCCGCCTTGCTGCGCTTGGACGCGTGGCAGGGGGCCAAGTCCTCTTGCAGCCAGGCACCCCCAGGGGACCCAAAGTCGGCCATCAGGTGGTGGTCGTCCTCCTCCTCCAGGACGCGCTCGTACTGCGCAGAGTCCATGGACCCCTGCACCTGATACAACGGGGTGCGCCCGCGCGACGAGAAGCCGGCCCACACCATCACCGACTGCCTCCCGCTCTTGAAGGATGGCCGCAAGCAGTCGAGTAGGAAGCGCTCCCTCTCCTTACGCCACACCCGGGCGCGCGACGGCCGTCGGACCTCAAACGAGCTCTCATAAACTTCCACCCAAGGTCCCAGGAGCGCCGCGCCGTTGCCCACTTAACCTGCTTGACGTTGTAAGCGTCGGCGACCCATGGCTGGACGGCGGGCGCCATGGAGTTGAACCCTTCCGCCTGCATGGCGCGGCGCACTGTGCGAGGACTAACGGGCTTGGTCCGGCCCACATTGACCAGCTTGGTGATGGTAGAGAGGGAGCTGACTCGGTTGGCCTTCATCAGGCGAGAGAGTGCACGCAGGTCTCGCTCGCTCAGCGCACGGGGGCGGCCACGGTTGTCACGTGCCGGGACGGCGGTGCCGCTACGCACCTTCTTGGCCACGTGGGCAACCGCGCTCTTCTTGATGTCGAGTGCGGCCGCAATGGCCCCGTTGCTGTTGCCCGTCGACGCCATCTCCTCTATGGCAGCGGCCTGCTGGCTCGTCAGGGACACCCGATTGTGACCTGCCATGCTTGGGGATTTTTTTTTTTTTTTCCTCGGCCGCGGTGGATGTGGAGATCGCTTTTATACCGGTCGGCAGCCGATCTGGGTGGCGGCGCTTCCCCCGGCAAAATGTGCTCCTGAGTGCGCGTGGGGCCACACATGCCTCGAGATTGGCGCCAAGTGCCAGGCCTGAGATCCGAGATTTCGACGGTGGACAAACGATTTTGGCCGGCGATTGTACTTGGCCCAACTCGGGTCCTTCCGAGCTCAACTCCATCATTAACGGGCCAATCATAAGGCGGGATTGAGTGTGGACAAAGCCGGTGTCACCCGACGTGTCGCTTTGGCAGGCGGATCAGCTGTTTTCTTGCACGGCTCGGGAGCAGCTCGAGGCTATCGCTCCGGGCGTTTGTTGGGCCGCGCGATAGCCGAATCTGACCCGTTTCCAAATGCATCGCACCCCTCTAGCGAGCGGCCGATGCCGTAACGCGTGCTGCGTTGGGGGGGCGTTCGGATTTGCGGGTGAACGTGACGATGGGGGCCATAGAATCACGTTGACCGCGAGCGCTCGCCCCCAAGCCCCGCCAGCCCAGCCCATCGCGCCCCAGCCAATCAATTTTGTCTGCTGATCTGCCAGATATCCATGTTGTGCGCTGGCGCTCTCTTGTTCCTGGTGCCCCCCTAATACGCTCTTGCTGGTCTTTGGCAGCGCGCATCTACGTATGTAGCCCACATTTTCCTGGCTCCCTCATGCGCTGGCAACTTGCCAGTGGCAAACAGCTCTTGTTGGCTTGGCTTTGTGCGTTGCCGACATCTACATAGGGCGCATGCTCACCCCACCTGGATGCGGCCGCACGGGCCCTGGTGTGGGGGCGTTGCCGCGTGGCATCTCTAGCCGCCCCGGTGGTGGGCCCGTGTTCCGGGTCGGTTGGTCACTTCGCACGGCTTCGTGCATACCTCAGTTGGCACGCACCCGCGGGAGTGCTTGATGAGCATACCCCTTTGCCGTCACCGCTCCTGCACCGTGTGGTGCGCGGTCGCCTCCTTTGGGTGGCGGCGCGGCACACCGAGCCCCCCCCTTCCCGTCCCTGTTGAAGCATTGGAGGCAAGCTGGGGGACAGAGGACTGGTAAAGGGACCCCGACGTTGGCGTCGTCTTGAGCAGGTGGGGGCACGCAGACTGGGGTGTGAAGGATGGAGGCGGCGATCAAGGATGGGCAGGCTGTTACCGTGCTCCGGTTGATTTCGGAAGACGCGGAAGCTGTGCGCCGCCCCCTCGACGCAGAAGGCAACACCCCTGTCCATGTGGCTGCCGCGAATGGTCAACACGCCTGCATACGCGCCCTGGCCGATGTGGGTGCTTCCATGGACGCGCGCAACGTGGCGGGCAAGACGCCCATTCAGCTGGCGGCCGAGTCCGCGCATCCGTTCACAACGGCTACGCTGCTGACGCTGGGCGTGAACCCCGCGGAAATGGCCAACGACCTCGGGTGGACGCCCTTGCATCTGGCGGTGTGGGCCGGAGATGAAGCGCAAGTGGCGACGCTGCTGCGAGAGGCCACAGATAGAGCTAAAAGAGATCTCTTTGGCTGGACACCCCTCCACGTAGCGGCCCTGGCCGGTCGCGAGGCGCTAGTATCGGAGCTTTTGCAGGCGGTCCCGGCCTCAGAAGTCATCCGCAGCGTGGATCCCTCGCCGCAGCACAAGTGTGTCGACGGCGACGCCGCGTCGGCGGCGACGGGCAGGAACATTACAGCTGCGCACAACACCGCATCAGTGAACAATGGCACGCTCAATGTTACGACGGGGAACGCGCACGGAGCAACGGAACAACTTCTCATTGACCAGGGGGCAGACATAGCGGCGGCCGACAAAACAGGGAGCACAGCCCTGCACCACGCAGCGTGGAACGGGCACGGGACCGCGGTAGAGGTGCTGGTGGACAAGGGGTTGGACGTGTCGGCCGTCAACCAGGACGGCTGGACGGTGCTCCACCACGCATCGTGGAACGGGCACGGGGCGGTGGTAGAGGTGCTGGTGGACAAGGGGGCGGACGTGTCGGCCATCGACAAGGACGGCTGCACGGCGCTCCACCGCGCAGCGTGGAACGGGCACGGGGCGGTGGTAGAGGTGCTGGTGGACAAGGGGGTGGACGTGTCGGCCGTTGACAAGGGCGGCTGGACGGCGCTTCACGCCGCAGCGTGGAACGGGCACGGGGCGGTGGTCAAGCAGTTGTTGGACATGAAGGCGGATGGGCTTGCTGTGTCACTCTGTGGTTCGTCATCGGCGTTTTTCGCCAGTCAGCATGGGCATGTGGAGGCTCTCGAAGCCATCCGTGAAATCGATGGGTTCACCGATGTGCCCAACTGCATTGGGCATTCCGCAGTGCACGCCGCCGCGATGTTTGATCAAGTCGACGTTTTGCGCTCGTTGCTGCCGTCTGCTACAAGCAGCGAGGGCGAATCTCGTGCGAGCGTCGACGCCTGCCTCTCGGCACAGCCCGCGTCGGGGAGGGCCGACCAGACCGCGCGCGGGTCGCCCTCTGTCGCTGCCTCGACCTGTCGCTTTGGCAACACGCCCCTGCACCTCGCGGCTGGTGGCGGTCGTGGGGGGGCCGCCAAGTATCTATTGAGTCACTCTGGGGTGGACGTTGACGCGGAGAACGCGAGTAGACAGACACCCCTTCACCTCGCCAGCGAGTTTGGTCATGCGGAAATGGTGCACCTGCTGGTGAAGCATAAGGCCAACGTAAACAAGCGGGACGCCCGCGGCACGTCGGCGCTCCACATGGCCGCAATCAGTCAGCAATACGAGGCGGTCACTGCTCTTCTCAAGATCAAGGCCCCCGTCTCGGCCCGCGACCTGGATGGCTACACGCCGCTCCACTACGCGGTCCTCGCGCCCTCCTCTGACCCGCCTGACGTGGTCCCGGATGCGGTGTCGATTAAGTTTCGCGACGAGGTCATGCGCGTGGCCAATCGACTCATCGACAACGGTGGCCGGGTCTACGTGCTCTCTGCCCTGTGGCTCTCCCGGGGGACATCGCCCCTTTCAATCGCCTGGACGAGATGGGGGTACCTCACGGCCTGGGAGCTGTTGCGCCGGCGGCTGCGCTTCATATGGACAAACCGTTTCACCGCACGTGGGGGGAACAACCCCTCTGAGGGCACGTCACTCTCACAGGTCCTGGTCGACGAGGGGACACCGCCCGAGTCACCAGAGGGCTTGCCAGCCAACGGTTCGGCTTCTGGTTCTATCGCCGGGTGACCCCGCTTCGATTGTTTCTTCCCGCCTCCCCCAACCTCATGACAGCCGCGTCCATGCTGCCCGACCGGCATGCGGCGGTTCTTGTTCAAGTCTGGTGGGAGATGGCCCTGTGCGCACATGCCTGGGAGCCACACGCTGTCCAGTCGCTCACCGGCCCTGCTGCGCGTCCGTTCGTGCCACCCGCGAGGGCGACCGTGTGCGCCATCCGCCCGTGCACAGTGGCCGCCGCCGGCACCCCTTGGTGGTGCCCGCCGGACGGACGACCGGCCCCGAGTCGGTCCTTCCCTTTGCCGTCGTGGTGGCTGTTGCTGCCACCAGCGCCCGGGGCGTGGCGCAGTGACCGGCACTGCCACCGAGTGTGCCGCCAGCCGCGCGGTTGGCGGCGCGCGTTCTGCGGGCACCGTCGCGGGGCTCAAGGGCGGCGGCGGGGCGCGGCGGGGCTCCCGGCAGGCGCGCCGCCGCGGCCCAGGCGCGCTGGGGAGGGCAGGCAGTCGGCGCTGTGGCCGCGCCCGGACGCGGTCGGCGTCGGCGGTGCGTGCGGCCGAGGGGGGGCTTGGCGGGCGGGCCGGCCGCTGGGGCGCGGCGGCGGCGCCGTGCGTGTGGCAGAGATGGGTTTGGATTGACGAGCGGCCCGTGTGGCAGGGCGGCCGGGTAGGTAGCGGGTGCGCAGGGCCGCCCGGGGGTTTGATGAATCAACGTCATTGTGTATGTACGATGTGATGTCCTGCTGTCGTGGGCGCGTGGGGCAACTCTAGAGAAGCGGGGGAGGGGGGGGCGGGACAGGGAAAGGGGGGATGGGGGGCGTGGCTGTGGACGGCGACCGGCGGGTCACCGCGGCCGGCGGCAGGATCCACCAGCACGGGGTGCAGCGGCAACGGGCTGGGCAAAGGGCGGCGGGGGCGTCCACCCGCGGGGGGAGGGCCGGCCACAGTGACGGCAGCGACGGACGGACGCGGCGGTGGGGGTGCCCGCCGCGGGGGCGGCGGGTGTGTCCCCCAAAGCGGATGCGCCAAGGGGGAAGGCGTCCCGCTGTCCGCAGCAGGCGCCTCGTCCGGCAGCAACTCCCCCCCGCCGTGGTGGCGGTGGCCCCACAGCCTGAGAGCCCATTCGTGGCCCGTGGCGGGTCTCTTGACTATGCGGCACCCTCCCCCCCGCCGCCCTTCCCTGGCAAACGTCGGGCAATGGGTACGGCCGGCGCGGATACCGCCAGGAGGGACAGCAAGCGCCGACAAACCGCCGCGGACGAGCAGCGGCGGGGTTGAGCGCCAAGCACCTCGGCCGCGCGGTCACCACCGTCAATGGGGAGCCGGACGGCTGCCGCAGGCGCCGCTGCCGCCGCCGCCACTGCCGCCGCCACCACCCACCACCCGCCGCTCGCTGCCCACCGAGGCTGCCGCCGCGGGCGCTCCCCATCCCCCCCCGCCGCCGCCGCCGACGCCGCCGCCGCCGCCGCCCGCCCGGTGCGTGGCGGCCGCGTCAAGACAAAGGCCAACCGCCCGGCTTGTCGGGCAACGACCGGCGCAGGCCCCTGCCCATGGGCGTACGCGGTACAGAGATGTGGAGTGGGGGCGTGGGGGGGGCGGAGGGGGAGACGGGAGGGGAGCGGCAGCACAAACCCCGCGGCGGTCGGCCGGCGCGGGCCGTCGCCACACCCGCCGCGTCGCGGCCGCGGCGCGGGTGTGCTGCGGGGGCACGTGGGGGGGGGAGCGCCCCCCAGCATGGGGCCGCGCCGCCGCCGGCGCGGTGCTGGCGATGGCAACGACCGCAGCGGCGGCGGCGGCGTTGGCGGTGCCACTGGCGGTGCCATTGGCGGCCGCGGCCGAGGTTGCGCGGCGGGGGGGGGGGGGGGGGGTAGCGGCGGCAGCGGCGGCGGCGGCGGCGGCGGTGGTGGCGGCGGCGGCAACCTCCCCCCCCCCCCCCCCCCCCCCGCCGTGAGGGGGGCGGGCGCCGCCCCGGCGGCGACCGGCTGGCGCCGCCGCGCCGCGGTTGCGACCGGCGGCAAGGGTGATGATGAGGGAGGGAGGGGGGAGGGGGGGGGGAGGGGGAGGGGGCCAGGGAGGAAGGGGCGGCGTGTGGGCGGGGGGCGGCACGCCGTGGCCCGAGCCCGCCTGCGGCGCAGCGTCAGCGGGTGGGCCCAACAGGACAGTGCGCGCTCGGCGCGGGGAGGAGGCGGGGGGAAGACGAGCGGCGGTGGCGTCGGCAACGGCGGCGGCGGCGACGACGACAGTGGCAGCAGCAGCAGCAGCAGCGGCGGCGGGTGGCGGTGGGCAGTAGCGGCGGGGGGAGGGGGGGGGGGGGCCAGCGCAGCGGCGGCGGCGGCGGCGGCGGTGGTGGTCGTGGGCGGCGTGTCTAGGGAGCTGGGGGGGTGGTCGACGCCGCTGGCGGCCGCCGCCGACCCGCGACCCGCGACGCGGGGCGCGGCGTCGGGGGCGGCCGGCCACGGCGGCGGCCGTGGCGGCCCCGCCGCGGCGGCGGCGACGGCGGGGCGGACGGGCGGCCCGCACGCGCCCCCCCGGGGGGTTGGGACGGGGGGCCGGGGGGGGGGAGGCGTGGCGGGGGGGGGGGCGGGAGGGGGTGGCCAAGGCGGCGGTGGGCGTCCCCCCCCCCGCCGGTCGCGACCCGCCCGCGCCGCCGCCGCGGCAGCCGCCGCCCAGCGGGCGGTGCGCCAGCGGGCCCCCCCCGCCGCAGCAGCGATCAAGGGGGCGGCGGCCGTCGGCCCCCTCCCTCCACCCCGGCAGACCCCCCCCTTGTCCCGCGCGGTGCGTGTCGGGTTTGGGTGGGGGGCGTCGCTACATGCAAGGCCGTGCCTGTGCCCCTGCGGCTCCCCCCGCGGTGCGCCGCTGCGGGTCACCCACCCCGCGCACGGGGGGTGTGGGCGGCGCGCCCCGCGGCCGGCGCGCGGCTCGCCACCGTGACACCGCCGGGGGCGCCGCGGCGGCCGCGCTGCAGTGCGGCCGGCCGGCTGGCCGGCCGCGGCAGCTGGGTGTGCCCCTCCGCGTCCTCTGGGGGTGGATCTGTGCATGGTCAGCCCCCCCCCCCCCCCCCGCGTTGCCCTGCCCCCCCCATTGTTCCATCTGCAGGCGCTGCCGCGGCGGCCGCGGCGGCCCACCAGCTGTGGCCATGGACGCGCGGGGGGGGGGGGGGACATACGACGGTGGGGGGGGGGGGGGGGGGGCGGGGTGGTGTGGTGGCGCCGTCGGGTGCCCCCACCCGCGCCGGCAGCGACGGGCAGCGACGGGCAGCGACGGGTAGCGACGGGCAGCAGCAGCAGCAGCAGCTGCTAGCAGCAGCAGCAGCAGCGGTACCAGCGGCAGCGGGTGGCGGGGCAGCAGCGGCAGCGGCGGCGGCGGCGGCGGCAGCGGCGGTTGGCGTCGGCAGCAGCCGACGCGGCAGCGGCGGCGGCGGTGCCAGTTGTATTCCACCGTCAGCACCAGCACCTCCTCCCCCCCCCCCCTTCGGCCCCCTCCCCCCCTCCCCCCCCTTCCCCCGACGCCCCCTGTGCGCGACGCACTGGCCAGGTAGAGGTTGACGCGACGCTACGTGCCCCTTTTCTTCCCTTTTCTTTTTTTTTTTTTTTTGATACGCGGCTCGCCCGTCGCGCGATGGTGACCCAGTGGCGTCCCCGCGGCGTGGCTTGCCACTCGCACAGCGTGCGGGGTGGCGGCGGCGGCGGCGGCAGCGGCGGCGGCGGCAGCAGAGGCGGCGGGCGGTGCGTTTGGTGGTGGGCGGCGCGGGGGGGGGGGGTGGGGGGGGCGCGTTGGGTGGGGAGGGGCGGGGGGGATGGGTGGGTGGAAGCGGGTGTGGGTGGCAGCGTCAGCGGTCCCCGCTGGCCGGCGGCTGACGGCAAGGGGGGCGGGTGGGGGTGGGGGCGGCGGCGGTGGGCGCGGGCCCCCTCCCCCGCCGCGGGGGGGGACCAGCCGACGCGGCGTGGCTGCGCTGCTCCCGACCGCGGCGGGGGGGGTGCGCGGCGGGAGGGGGAGGGAGGGGTAAGGGCCCGGCGGGGAGGGGGGGGGGGTGGGCGGTGGGGGCTAGCGGCGGGGGGCGGGCGCCCGGCGCCGTCGGCGCGGGCGTTGTTGGGGGTGGGCGCCCCCCCCCCCCCCCTCCCGTCTCTGCCTTTGGGTGCCTGCCTTCCCCCCCCCCGCCGGTGAGGCGCCGCCGCCGTCTGCGCGCCGTCGCCGCCGCCGCCGCCGCCGCCGCCGCCGCCGCCGCCGCCGCCGCCGCCACCGCCACCGCCGTCGGCTGCCTGCCCCCGACCCCGCCGCGGGTGGCGTTCATAGACGCACCCCCGCCGGCGGTCGCCGCCGCGGCCAACCCCGTGGGGCGTGCCAGCGGCCGCGTGTCCGCCCCCCCCCCCCCCCCCACCCCCCCTCCCTCCCGCCCTCCCCCCCTCCCCCGCCGCCGCCGCTCCTCGCGCGCGCCGGCGGCACGCGCGGCCGCGTGCCGGCGGTGGTGCGCCCGCGCGCGCGTTGCGCGTGGTGGGGCCGCCCCCCCCCGCCCCCCCCCCCGCCCGTACCGTCCGGTCGTGACGGCCACCCTTGCTGCCGCCGACGCCTGCGCTGCTGCCGCCGACGCGGCCCCTCTCTCTTCCCCACTTGTTCCGCCGCCCGCGTCGGCTTCCCCTCGAGCCTGACCGGTGCTCCCTCGCGGGCGCCCCGGGCGCTCCCTCTCCCCGAGCTTGGCCGTGCATCCTTGTACCCATTCCTTCTGCGTGTCTAGCCCGTTCGGACATCCCCCCTGCCCCCCCCCCCGCTTCCCCTACCCACGTTCTTGGTCCTCCCCACCCGCTGACGACTGGGGCCGCTGTCATGGCCACGGCGGCGGTGCCCGTGCGCGGCTCGGCGGGCGGCGGCGGCGGCGGCGGCGGGGGCGACGGCTGCTGCTGCGATGCGGCGGCACCCCGACGGTGGGGGGCGCGGCAGCCACGGCGGCGGCCGCCCCCACCGGCGGGCCACCGCGCGTTGGCGGGAGCCGTCGTGACGGCGGCATGTGCCGCCGCCGCTGCGGCCGCCGCCGCCGCCGCCGCGGTGCACTCGGCGGCGGCCATGCCGACGGCGCCCGCCCCCCCCGCGTGGCGCATGAGCGTTGGCGCCGCCGCCGCGCCGCCCGGCTGGGCGCCCGAAGACGCGGCCACCCTCACCACCGCCGCGCCCACGTACGTGGCCGCCCGCCGCGGCCGGCCGGTTGGCGGCACCGACACGCCGGGGCTGTACCAGACGTACCGCTTCGCACCGGGGGGCAACCTCTCCTACACCCTCCCCGTCCCCGCGGCGCCCGCCGTCGTGGCGGCCGGCGGCGGTGACGGCGGCGGCGCCGTCACGGTGCGGCTCCACTGGGCCGAGATGTGGCCGCCCGCGGCGGTGGCCGGCGTGCGCGTCTTTGACGTGTGGCTGGGGGGGGAGCGCGTGGAGGCGGGGCTGGATGTGGCTGCCGTCGCGGGCGGCGGCGCCGCCGCCCTCGTCCGCTCCTACCGCCTGGCCGGTGGGGCGGGCGTGCGGGCTGGCGGTGGGGTGCGCCTGACGCTGGTGGGGGTGCGGCAGAGCCCGATGCTGGCGGCGGTGGAGGTGGTGGTGGGGATCCCGTGGGGGAGGGACAGCCACGGGGGGTCGGCGGGCGATACGATGGCGGCGGGCGGCGCGCAGTCAAGTGGGGGGGAGTGGCGGTACCGCCAGCATCGCGATGTCAACCCTTGGTACGCGGATGCCGACGACGGCGGCGGCGGCAGCGCCAGCGGTGACGGCGCCAGCGGCGCCGTCGACGACGCGCAGGACGCGTCGCTTGACTCTGACGACGACGAGAAGGACCTCCTGCTCGATGCTAATGACGACGACGAGCAGGACTCTTCGTCC
Organism: Pyropia yezoensis; assembly: GCA_009829735.1. Taxonomy (NCBI): domain Eukaryota; phylum Rhodophyta; class Bangiophyceae; order Bangiales; family Bangiaceae; genus Pyropia; species Pyropia yezoensis. The sequence continues at coordinate 24,169,844 of CM020620.1, forward strand.
GACGCTGGTGACAACGGTGATGACTCCCCGCCCGATGCTGGCGATGACGACGCTGATGACGCGCTGCCAGATGGTGGTAACGACGTCGAGGACTCCCCACCTGAGGTTGGCGACGCGCCCGCCGCCCCGATCCTGCCGCCCGAGCACAAGGCCCACGCGATTATTGACAAGCTGTCGCCCGCCATTGATCGTGACGATGATGGGGAGGAGGTGGTGGAGCTGACGGGCTACCGCTCGCACACACACGCCTTTTCCGAGGATGGTGCGCCCGGCCGCCTCGTCGCCACCACGTGGTTTAATGACGAAACGCAGGAGCAGCTGGGCACGGGCCTGTCTGTCAAGGCGGCGTTCCCCCTCGGCTCTACCAACATCCGGCTGGAGGTCAAGGACTCGACCGGCGATGTGTCTTCGGCGTATGGAATGGTGTCGGTGACGAGCTCGGTGCTGCCGGGCGCGTTTTGCTCCTACTACGCGGACCCCCCAGTGTTTCCGTTGCCCCTGGATGTGCGGTCTGGGCCGCGGCCCGTGCTAGCCAAGCTTGTGACGGCGCTCGACTTTGGCAACGCCCCCGGCGCCCGCCAATTCTCCCGCGGTCCGCACGCGCCGGCGAGCGACCATGACGCCCGCTGGGCTCTCCGCTGCGTCTACCTCTTCCCGGCCCCCCACGACGGCTACTACCACTTTGCGGCCGAATCGGATGGCCCGACGGTGCTCACGACGGGGCGCAAGCGCGTCTTTTCGCGTGACGCATCGGGGTGGGACACCTACTGGTCTGGCGGGTGGGTGCACCTGTCGGCAGGCCTCAACGAAATGCAGGTCATGTACGCGTCGGGAGGGGGGAAGCGCTTGCGGGTGGTGGCCACCCCCGCCGGTGGCGGAAAGGGCGTGACCATTGGTGGCGACCGCCTGCGGCACGACCAGGACGCGGTGGTACCGACCGTTCTGTCGGTGGAGCCCAGCTCTTCGGCGAGCGTGGGGGGGGGCGTGGTCAGTATCTACGGGGCGGGCTTTTTCACCGACACGACGGACGTGGCGTTTGGGGGGGTGTCCGCGACGTCCGTCACTCGCGTCAGCTCCACGCTCTTGACGGCGGTGGTGCCGCCGGCGGTCGACGGGGGGACCAGCGAGGTGGCGCTCACCGTCACCACGGGGGCGGCCGCGGGGGACGCGGCGGGCGGCACCTCCAACGGAGTGTCCTTTTACTATGTCCCCGACGCAACGGCAGTCGCATTTCGTCACGATACGGTCAAGACGGCCGACGGGCGCGCGCCGTTTGCGCTGCCGAGTGGCATTTCGATTGTGATGGGTCCTGACGGGCGCTACTACGTTGGCACCTACGTGGTGGGGGTGATGGCCCTGACCATTGACGCCCACCACACGGTGCAGAGCCAGTGCACGACTGGATCCTTGGGCGACCGCACCACCATTGTGGGGCTCGCGTTCAACCCGGCCGACGGCCCCGACGTGCGGCTGTACGCTGCGACGAGCGCCCTCTTTTACGAGATGGCCCTGGGGTTGCCCAAGTCGTCGTGGAACAACGGCAAGGTGTTGCTGCTCGAGCCCAACGACGAGTGCCTGGGCGTGACGCGGGAAGTGATCACGGGTCTCCCGGTTTCGGTACGTGAGGCGGAACGAGTGGGCAGGGGGCGTTGCGTCGAGCATACCCGTGCGAAGGGCTGCGTGTGCGTGCTTCTGGTCGAGCGCTGACAATACTGACGGCCCTGCTCTTTGAGCTTTCTGCTTGCTGCTTCCTATGCCCGGTGGTTTACTTGGCTTGCCATCCCAATCGCTTGGTGCGTTTTCACTTGTTGCCTTCCCCCGCTGCCTCAGAACCATGACCACGGCACCAGCGCGCTCGACTTTGATCAGGATGGCAACCTTCGCTTCATCACTGGCGGTCTGTCCAACATGGGCACGGCGATCAACGCGGAGCGCCTCGGGGGCATCTCAGAGACGCCCCTCTCGGCGGCCATGTTGGTGGCCTACATCAACCGACCCGCCTTTGACGGCGCAATCACCTACAGCCAAACCGAGGACCAAGACACGGCCGACCAGACGGGCGGGTGGGACGTCGAAATTTTTGCCACGGGCATACGCTCAGCGTTTGGCGCGTGCCTCCACACCAACGGCGAACAGTACGTGACGGACAATGGCCCTAACGCCGAGTTTGGCGACGCCTCGGCGTCGTGCACGTCAGTGGTGCCCGGCGGCACCCACGGGGATGAGCTGCTGCGCGTTCAGCGCGGGGGCTATTACGGCCACGCCAACCGCAACCGCGGGCGGTCGCACCCCCACGAGTGCGCCTACCGTTGGCCCGACGCGCCCGGAGGCACTGGCTACTCGCCGCCGCTGCTGAGTTTTGACAGCGGCAGCTACACGGGGATTGTGGAGGTCCTCTCCAACGTGTTCCCCGACCTCAAGCACGACCTCCTCGTCACCCGCTTCACCGGCGGCGTCGGCGGGCAGACGGGGGTGACCAAGCGCATCCGGCTGTCGGCGCAAGGCGCGCGCGCGGCGTTTGCGGGCGACCTCGTCGACGCTTCGGGCGTTGACGTGACGGAGACACCCCACGGCTCATACCTGATGCCCCGCGTCCAAAAGGGGGAACTCCTCTACGTCGCGCCGGTGCACCCGCCGTCGTCACGGGCGGGGGGCGGCGGGGAAGGGGACGGGGATGGGGAGGGCGGCGGCGAGCCGGGGCGCGCCCCGCTCTTCATCGCCGTCAAGCCCCACCGGGGGCGTGCCGGCGGCGGCAATGTGGTGACCGTTGGGGGGCTGGCGCTCGGCGCCGCCCCGACGGCCACCTTTGGCGGCAAGCCGTGCACCGACGTCCACGACGTGGCCGCCGACGGGACCTCCTTCCGCTGCACCGTCCCACCCGCCGACACACCGGGCGCGTTGGTGCGCGTTGTCGTGACGACCGCGGCTGGGCTGACGTCGCGGGGGCGGGGCAGGGGCGACTTTTGGTACATGAATTGACGGGGGAGGTTGGCCGACGGAGCGTAGGCGGTGGGGGGACGGCGCCTTTGGGGTGATGGGGGGGGCGGGCAGGGGGGGGGGTAGGGTTCGGTGGAGGCGGAGGCGGGGGTCAGGGGCGGGGAGCAGGGGCGGGAGGTGGGGCTTGTGTGGGGGAGAATGGTTACTGTGTATGTACTGCGCGTCGCCGGCCTGCTTCCGGTGGGGATGGGTGACTGGCAGCCTCCGCCAACGGGGCTGGCAGCCTGTCTCCCAGACTCCCTCCCCCCTCCCCCCTCCGCCTCCCCCCTTCCCTCCCCCGACTCGAGGCTTCCCCCTTCTTTTTTTTTTGATGTCACCCAGCCGCCGCCCCCCCTGGCGGCGCGTAGGTGCTCTGAAAAGCAAAGGCCGGCTCGCCCAGCACCCACACCAACCACAGCTCCGCCGCCGACGCCGCGGTGATGGTGTGCACCACCCCCGCGGGGATGACCAGCACGTCCCCGTCGGCCAGGGGGATACGGCGGCCATCGACGGTGGCCACCGCGACGGTCGACCGGGCGGTTCCGCCGCCAATGCCGCCGGGTGGGGGGGGGGGGGGGGACCCCGCGGAGGCTCCGTCCCCCGGCCGCCGCTGGTGGTGGCCAGCAACCCCACCCCGGCGGCGGTGGAGGCGGCCGTGGCGACGGTGGGAACGGCGGTGGGAGCGGCGGCGGGAGTGGCGGCGGTGGCGGCGGCGGCGGTGGGAGCGGCGGCGGCAGCGGCGGCGGTGGCGGCAGCGGCGGCAGCGGCAGCGTCGGCGTCGACAGCGCCCCCCCCCCCCTCCCCGGCGCCGCGCCAAAAGAAGAGGACCTCCCCCACATCGTGGGCGTGCGCGGGGATGGCGGCGCCCGCCGCCACCACCTCCACCCCCGCCGACAGGCGGGGCAGGGCGCCCGCGACGAGGAGCACCCGCTCCAGCGTCGGCTCCCCGCCGCCCAGCACCCGCGCGGCGGGGTGCGCGGCGACCGCCGCGGCGCTGGCGGGGGGGCGCAGGTGGGCCACCCCGCCGCCGCCGCCCCAGCCGACAGGGGTGGCGGGGGTGGCCGCCGAGGGGAGGGCCCCCACCCTGGCGGGCGCGCCATCGCCGCCGCCACCGCCGCCGCCGCCGCTGCCGCCACCGCCGCCGCCGACGCCGCCGCCACCGCCGACGCCGCCGCCACCGCCATGGCTGCCGCCGGCCGCGGCGGCGCGCAGGCCGCCGCCGCCCCCTGGCGGCAGCGCCGCGCCGAGCAGCACGCCGAGCAGACATGCCGCCGCGGGGAGGAGGAGGCGCGTGAGGAGCGGTGGCGGCGGCTGCGGCGGGGGAGGCGGCGGCGGCCGCACCGACAGACGGAGAGCGGGAGGGGACGTGGAGCTCTCGGGCGCCATGCTCAGGGGAAGGGAAGGTGGCACCGGGGGGATGCAAGAGGGGGGCGTGGGGTTGAGAGAGGGGGAGGAGGGGGTGAAAGAGGGGGAGCTGAGAGGGGTGAGGAAACGGGGCAGGCAGCGACGTGGTTGTTGCTGGATGCGGCCGCTGGTGCCGGGTGGATCTGGCGTGCCTTGCAGAAGGCTGACGTTCTAGGTGTATGTACAGGATTCTGGCTGCTGCAACGGAGGCGGGCACCGGTGCTCCGCTGCACTGGCGGGATAGGATATGTATGTACGTTGTTGCTTGCGTAGCCTTGGTGCGTTCCCCATACCGACGCACGAGGACTCACCCATTTGGCTTGGTTGGCGTTGGCCGTCGCCCATGGGACAGGGATGGTTGCAAACAGAAGAGGCAGTGGCGCACACACAAAACTCTTACTCGAAATCGGAAAGAGGTCGTCGCACGTCCAGCAACTCCCCGCCCTCGCTCCACCTGCCCAGCGTCCCGTACTCCTCACTCCCATCACGACAATCCGGCCCTCCTCCCCCCCCCCAAAAAACCACAACACACCCTCCTCACAAAATAAACTTGGACAGGTCCTGCGTCTTCATCATATCACCGAGCCGCTCCCTCACCACATCCACCCCAATGGTGACGGATTCCCCCTTGAGGTCCGGCGCCGTAAAGGACACCTCCTCCAGAAGCCGCTCCATCACCGTGTGCAGCCGCCGCGCGCCAATATTCTCCACGCTCCCATTCACGGCTGCCGCCACCGCCGCCACCTCCCGCACAGCCGCTTCATCCAACGTCAGCGTGACACCCTCGGTGGCCAGCATCTCCACTGCCTGAACAATCAGGTTAGCTTCTGGCTCGGTGAGGATACGGTACAGGTCGGCCTCTGTCAGACCTGACAGTTCCACTCGGATGGGAAGGCGGCCCTGCAGCTCCGCCATCAGGTCCGACGGGCGGCACGAGTGGAAGGCCCCGGCCGCCACAAACAAAATGTGATCAGTCCGAACATTGCCATGCTTGGTCGTCACCGTAGTGCCCTCGATGAGCGGCAGTAGATCGCGCTGCACGCCCTCAGCAGAAGCATCGGCGCCGTGACGGCTGCCCGCGGGACTGGCGACCTTGTCAATCTCATCAATGACCACAATACCGTGCTCCTCCACGGCCTCAATGGCCTCCTTGGCCAAATTGCCATCGGTGAGAAGCTTCTCTGCCTCGAGCTCCTCAATCACAACCCGCGCGTCCTTGATCTTCATCTTGCGCTTGCGGCCGCCGCCAGGGCCCAGCGAGAAGAAACGAGTGAGCGCATCGCTCATGTCAGCTGCCCCACCGCCGCCGCCGCCGCCGCTACCGCCCAGGCCCGTCCCGAGCGCAACAACAGGCACGCCGCCAGCACCGGGGCCGCCCCCTCCCCCGCCGAGCCCCGCGCCGCCGCGAGAAGGCGCAGACGTGTCCACGTCAATCTCTTGGTTCTCAAGCCCCCCCTGCCGAAGAATGGCACGCATTTGCTTGACGGTGGTTTCGTTTGTGTCGCGCCCGACCAACTCCTCCAAGATACGGTCCTCGACCAGCTGTGCCAGCCGCACACGCATCCGACGCCGCCGACGCGCCTTGACCAGCGCCAGCGCCGAGTCCACCAGGTCCTTGATGACTGACTCGCAATCGCGGCCATAAAACCCGACTTCAGTGAACTTGGTAGCCTCGGCCTTGCAAAAGGGCGCATCGACGAGCTTGGCCATCCGCCGGGCAATCTCCGACTTGCCCACCCCCGTCGGCCCAATCATCAGAATGTTCTTCGGCTGCACCTCCTCCCGCAGACCGGGTGGCAGTTGCAGTCGACGCCACCTATTGCGGAGGGCGACGGCCATGGCCCGCTTGGCCGCGTCTTGCCCGACAATATGGCGGGACAGCTCCGAAACGACGCGAGCGGGGGTGAGCTCCTCCATGGGGATCCCCACGTCGGGCTCGGGCGGGCCCAGGGGGGTGGGTCCATCCGCGGCCGACGGCGAGGGCGGCGACTTTTCGTCGTCGGCGCCATCCCCGTCCTCATCATCGTCGACAGTCGGGTCATCATCGCTGTCTGGAGGGGGGGCAGGGGGGGGGGCACCATCGCTCTCGTCCTTCTTGGCGTCTGGCACGGCGCTCACCACCGGCACGACCGCGGGCGCACGGCGGCCCGCAGGTGTCGCCGGCGGCGGTGGCGTCGGTGGCGCCGGTGACTCATCCCCCGAACCGCCAGGTGACGCCGATGGCGGCGATGGTGGAGAGCCAGCCGCCGCTGCCAGACCACGGCAGGGCCCGGCTGAGGTCGCAGGGAGGCCCGCCCCCCAAGACGACGCCACCCGAGTGACCCGCTCCACCGCTGCGGGTCGGCCGCCGCCGCCACCGGTTAGGCACCGACGAGCGATCGGCGCCAGCGGCGCCCGGGCTGGAGCAGCCACATGCCGCAACGAAGCCGATGCTGCAGCCACGGTCACACCACGAGCGGTTGCCAGCAGCCGCGCCGCGTGAGCGGCCGGGAGCGTCGGCATAGTGGCAAACGCAGCAGGCGCGCTCAAAATGGTAGGCCGCAGGGCTCTCCGACAGTCGGACAGGGGGTTGCCAACAAGCTGCCAAGCGACGGATGAACAGGTATCACCGCCAATCCACCGAAGACGCACCCAGAGACACGACGCCACCCCCGACTGGGTACTCCACCGCCAATGGACGGGGTATCAAGGCGGATGTCACGAAGGCGGCTCCCGTAGCCGACCAAACCACCTCGGCAGCGCTGTCCGCTGCGAGGAAGGCAGATGCGCGGCGCCACGATCCAAGCCTGGGCGGGCGGTCGTGGTCACGGCCAAGTCATCGGTGGAGGATTTACACGATGTTCTTGTGTATTTTAATAGAAGTTAATGCTGAGTTCTGATGGTGGATTTCGAAGAGAAAACCAGAACACGTTCGCTTGATCGCTCAACCAGTTGCCCAAGAGTCCCCGCCCGCCGGCGCTCCTCACGTTCGGCCGTGGGTCCGGCCGTCTCCTGTTCGGTGCGGCCTGTGCTGCTGTGCTGTCTCTGGCGTGCAAGACGCCGCTGGCGTTCCCCTTGCAGAACACGCTTTCTCCTAGGCGCTTCCGCCCTTTTACGTTGCCCTCTCCCCACCCCCTCTCCCGGCTATGGAAGACTCCCTGACTCGCCTACGGGCCATTCAGGACGAACATGACGCCGTGTACCGCGAGTATGAGGCCGAGCAGCGTGCCCTCGAGGCTCGCTTCCGCGGCCGTTTCCGCCCTCTCTTTGCCTCGCGGAGCGCGGAGATTGCGAAGGGCCACGTCGACCGTTTCTGGCTGTCTGCGCTGAACCACCACGACGCCCTGTCGGAGAAGGTGACCGAAAAGGACGCGGAAGTGTTGGCCTACCTCATGGACGTGCGGGATGTCAACGCACAAGAGAAGGCGGCGGACGCTGGTGGAGACGTGACTGGGTCAGTGGGGGGCGCGGGAGGCGGGAATGGCGGTGACGCGGCGACGGGAGCTGCTTCGGGTGACAATGGAGAAAGCACCCCGAACGGCGGAGCCAACAACGATGACCAGGATGAGCAAGCGGATGATGACGCGCGCGTGGGGATGAACAGTTTTACCCTCGAGTTCCACTTTGCGCCCAACCCTTTCTTCACCAACGCCGTCCTGTTCAAGAAGTATATCATTGACGAGGAGGATGAGCTGGTCGGCATGGAGGGCTGCACTATCCACTGGAAGCCCGGCAAGAATGTGATGGTCAAGGAGGTGCGTCGGAAGAACCGCGGCGGCGGCGGCCGTGGCCGTGGCGGTCGCGGTCGTGGCGGTGGTGGCGGCGGCGGCGCTCCGCCGCGCACGGTCGTGCGCACAGAGCCGGTTGACTCGTTCTTCAACTTCTTTGTTCCCCCTCCTCCCCCTCCAGAGGAGGATGCCCATGAAGATGAAGGCGGCGCGATGGAGGAGTACGAGGAATACCTCGAGGCGGACTTTGAGCTGGGCGACCTCATCCGGACAGAACTCATCCCGCGGGCGCTCCACTGGTATACAGGAGAGGACGCGGCGGACGACGAAGAGGACGAGCGTGGCCACGGGCGTCACCGCCCTGGGGGGATGGTTGGTGAGCTGGATGATGAAGACGATGATGACGACGATGATGATGATGATGACTCGGACGATGATGGTGGCGCGGGGGGGGCGTCGGGGGGCAACAGAGGTGGGAACGCTGCCGCGCAGGAAGAGTGCAAGCAGCAGTGATTGGGGCAAGGTGGGGTATGCGTGTGGAAGCTGGCTGGCGTTTGCGGTGGTGCTCGTGTGGTGGTGAGCTGCTGGTTGAGGAACGAGGATGGCGAGTGGAGGCATCAGGTGGGGAGACTGTATGATGGTGCGTGGTGAGGTCAAGGGGGGGAAGAGTTGTTCTGCTCTGCTGCTGCGCATCGAACCCTGCTTCATGGCCGCTCGCATGCAGGTGGCGCAACGATGACTGCACGTGGAGCTGGCAGTGTATTGGGGAGTTTTGTGAGCCAGCCCGCCCAGATATCTTGTGGGACGTTTTTCGTCGTTGTTCCGTCGCTGCATTCCTCTCCACTACTGCGTTCGGAGGCAGACTGATGGGCACGTGGTCACCTGTATCTCTCTTTCTGTGTTCTGTTTGTTGCCGTTCGAGGGTCCTGCGGGAAGGAAAACATTATTGCTGGAACGCATCGCCCCCCACGACACAGAAGGTGTCCCATTCCCATGGATCACCGCCTGGCACCATCTACTCGCTCGTAGTCCACCTCATTGACGCTTCAAATCGCGTGTTCCCACGCCATTCGCCGGACCTCTTCCCCTACCCGACCCCCTTTTCGAATAACCCCTCTTGCCTTATTGGTACCGGCCTGGTACATCGTACCCCCCTTGCAGCTGGAACATTACGCGTTCCCGCCCGTTCTCATCCACCGCCCGACGGCAGCGGACTTTGACTCGTCCCGCATCCGCTGCAGGAGGCACCCAGTCACGGACGGGGCGGCGGAGCCAGGCGGGCATGCCCCCCCCCTCGGGCACGCCACGCGGGCGTCGTCGCTCTGCCCGGCATTCGTCGCACGGGCACGTGGCAACGGTGGGGGCGGCGCCCGTGTCACGGCGGCTGCGACTGGTCCCGCCACACGCACCGCAGCTGCAGGGCGTTGCGGCGGGCCCCCCAGCACAGCTGCAGGGCGTTGCGGCGGGCCCCCCAGCACAGCTGCAGGGCGCAGGGGCGCGCCCGTCACCACAGCTGCAGGGCGCAGGGGCGCGCCCACCACCACAGCTGCAGGGCGCAGAGGTGCGCCCGCCACCACCGCCCCCCCCACAGGCACAACCACCGCCCCCTCCTCCACAGGTGCCACCGCCGCAGCCACCGCCGGGGCACCCCCTTCCCCCCGCAGCAGGCCAAGCGGGTGGCGCCGCCCCCGACCGCCCCGTCGCCAGCCACGCCTGCAGCGCCGCCGCCCGGTCGGCGTACTGCGCCGCCCGGTCCTTGAGCGCCCCCCGCCCCGGGGAGCTCCGCGGCTCAACCGCCCACGCGGCCAGCAGGTCGGTCCCCGCGGCGGTGTAGGCGGCAGCCGCGCGGGCGCCCGCGGCCAGGTCTGCGCCGGCGACGGCCTTTGCATCGTCGTCGGCCGCGGCGTTGGCGGCCGAGGCCGCACGCGCCACGAGGGCGGGAGCGGCGGGCGTCCAGCGGAAGGCCATGGCAGCGCCAGCACGAATGGAGGGGGGCAACGTGAGAAGGAAGACGAGGATGGGTGAGGGGTACAGAGATGCCTTGGGGGTGAGAGCCTAGAGATAGTTGAAGGAAAACGATGGGGTGCGCGGCCAAGGGAATCTTCAACTCAGAGGGGAAAACGGCCGGAGGGACACCGTGGATGGGTAGGGAACGGGTCCCAAGAGAGATGGATGACGCGACGGGGAGTGCCCGTGTGGGCAAAGCCCAAAGAGTGAGGGTGCTCAGAGTAAGGGCGAGCGCGCTTCGCTTCCTTTCCAGAGGGAAGAGAAGCGCCTGTAGTCAGGGAGATCACAACCAACGGGCGCAAAGCGTAGTGCAAAGCGAGGTGGGAGAAGACGGGGCAACGAGGCAAAGGGCACGCACTGCTGACGCGAGCGGTGCGTCAGGCGACGCGGTTCTTGCGCCGGGAGTTTTTAGCCGGTTGACACTAGCGCCCCAAGAAGAGGGAGCAGCGCTCCCACACCAGCTGCGAACTCGCGCAATGCTCTGCCCTTCTGTGCGCTGACGAGGCTCTCCTGCATCGCAAGAGGGCCATGCGTCACCTCCGTGGCACTGTATGTACTGGGGAGCACAGCGGTCCCGGTCCATTGCGCACGCGTGCACCAAAGCCGCGCCCAAACGGCACCGGGTGGTGTAGTCCAAGGGAGCAGCATCAAGAGCCCGGGGCCGGCGTCATGCACGTAGGCGGGACTGCCCACATCGGCAGGCCACTGCCAAGCGTCATCCAGGCACACAGACACACGCTGCTGTCTCTTTGGACCGCTGCTTGGCCGCGGATTTTAGCGGGAAACAGGCGACGCTGGTGGGGATACATAGCAGAATTCCCACAGGAGATTCAAAAGTGTGTCTGGAAGAACTGTAATGACACTCGATTGCTTCACTACAGTCGGGTAAGTCTCTGCTGCAGCTGCACCGAATTTCCGATTGCAAAGGACTGCTGAATCTGGTTGCTTTTCAAAGGTTGCCTCAAGTCCTGACGAAAAGCGCCGCGCCCATGTCTCGTGATGGGTAGCAGGAAAATGGGTAACAGGAACACCACCCGCAGTCTTGGTCGTGCAAGGCCGCGCCTCCCTCACGATGCCTGCCGCCCGATGTGGCCTCTGCCGTGCTCTGCGGTTGCCACGCCGACGTCCGCCCCCTCCCCTTGCCCGTCTTCACACCATCCCCGCCTTGCCCCCCCGCACGCGCCGCGGTCGTGATGGCGAGCGCCGTGAAGCGGGCCGTCTGGTGGCCATGCGCGCGCCGCCTGGCGGCGGCCCACGGGCGGGGCTGAGGGGGAAAAAGGGCAGCAGCAGACTCATCGACGCACCGGCTGCCCATGGGTGGCGACCCGGCCGGGCCGTACCTGCCCACGGACAGGGGCCACTGGCCGTGGCGGCGGCGGCGGTGACATCACGGGCGGCGGCGGTGACATCACGGGCGGCGGCGGCGGGCAGGGGCGGGGGGGCGCCGGTGGTCATCCGCCACAACCAGGCCCATCCCCCCCGCGCCTACAAGAAAAGACGGTGTATCTTCATGAGGCGGCCGGGCGCCGCCACCGGGACGCGTCCGTGAGACGCCCCGCCATTGCGACGGCGACGGGCGGGGCGGTGGACTGGATGGCGGGCAACCCGGATGGCGGCTGCGGCACGCTCGGTGCGACGCAACGGGTGCCCGGAAGGACGGGCCGGGCGGCGTGGCTGCCCCGCGCCCGCATCGGGAGCGGCTAGGTACTGGCGGGGAGGATCCCGACGGGACGGCCGTCCGCTCCCCCGTGCACCGGCCCTCACGGGCAGGGTGCGCGTGAGGTTGGCTCGCTGCCCCCCCCCCCCCCCTCGTCCGAGCCCTCCCACTTGTGTACATCTCCTCTGCGGTTCCCCTTCCTTCCCTCCCGCCGTGGTCGGCCTCGGGCGCCAACACGCACGGGCGCCGACGGGGGTGCGCTGCGTTTGCCCCTGCCCCCCCCCCACCGTCCACCCCTCCCACTCGGTTTCCTCTCATCCACCCCCCCCCCCCCCCTCCTCCACTCCCACTGGGTTTGTCCCTCGCACGCCCCTCCCCGCCTTCCGCCCTTCCTACTCTTGTTGTACGCTCATCTGCCGCCCCCCCCCCCTCCCCTTCCCTGTCACCACCCACCGCCCGCGCCACTCCCCGACTCGGTGGCGGTGGCAGACGCCATGGCCCCCCGGTGCGCGCCGCGGCTGGCCGCTGCCGCTGCCGTTGCCGCCGCCGCTGTGGCCGCCGCCGTGGTGGTCGTCGTCCCCGCCCCGGCCGCGGCGGCGGTGGCCGCCCCCCGGGTCCCCACCGGCGGCCACGACGCGGCGAGCCGGCTGACGGTCTTTCAAGGGGTGGGCGACAAGGCGGTGGTGGGGGGCGCCAACGAGGAGGACGAGCCCCTGCAGTGCCTCCCGTCGCTGGCGCCGGCGTGCGACCTCGGGGCGCACCTGGCGCTGCCGTCGATGGAGAAGTGCTTGCCGCGGGCGCGGACCGAGGAGGCGGCGGCCGCCCGCTCCGCCTTTGCCCGCATCGAGTCGCTGGTCGCCGCCGCCCGCCCCGCGCCGACGGGCCCGTGCTGCTACGCCACGGCGGCGGTGGTGGCCATCCAAGAGGCGCTGGTGGCGCTCGCGCCCGCCGTCCGCTGCCCGACGGGCGCGCCCATCTCTGCCGGAACAGGGGCGTCCACCAACTGGGGGGAGGGGGGGGGGCCCACCGCCGGGTCGAACTCGGTGGTCATCCCGGGCGACGACCGCCTCTGGTGCTGTGACGCGCAGCACTATGCGCCCAACGACCCCGCCCATCGGCCGTGTTGCGTGGACGGCTGTTACGAGATGGCCGCCACGCTTGGCTGGCTGGGCTACACCCTCGACAGCTGCTGCGTCGTCCTCAACAACCGGGAACAGTACGGTCGGGTGTGCCCGGCGGGGACGCTCAACCAGGTGCTGGTGAATTGGTGAAGTTCTGGAGGGGGGTGGCGCGGGGGGGGGGGGGGGGGGGGGGGGGGGTGGGTGGGGCGGCCGCGGGAGGGCGGCCGCGGTATGGGCGGTCGCGGGAGACGGGAAGGGGCGGAACCGGCTGCCAGGCGGTGCATGCAAGCTGTTGCAGAGACAAAGAAGTGTGTAGTGTGTCGCAACGCCCTTGTCAACCCCGCCCTGCGTTGGTGAGACGGCAAAACAAACGCCCGTCGACGAGTCGACTGACTGAAAAGAGGGTCCGCGTCGGCTGCCACCCCGTTGTCGTTGCTCGGGTGTACGTGACCGCCGTCAGTCAAGCAAAATACATACATGCACACCCACACAGTCTAGAGGGCTACGGCCAGGACCCACCTCGCGCTGAGTCTCTTTCTATTGCGCAGAGTCACGCCCGGGAGACGGCCGACGCCGTGGCGCCGCGGGCAGCACCGCCCCACCCCCCTCCCCCCCCCCCCCCCCCCCCACCCCCTCCCTGGACGCCCACCGGTGAGGAAAAGAAGGCTGCAGCGGCGCCCCCCCCCCCCGCGCGCCCCTCGCCTCCGTCCCCGCCACCACTCCCTCCCACCACGCACCCAGCACCGGTGGCAGGCGGCAGTGGCCACAATCCTCCCCTTGATGCGACTGCCGGGGCAAGGGGGCGACGGGGGGGGGGGGAGGGGGGCCGAGGGGGGAGGGGGAGAGGGCTGGATGAACCGCCACGGCCATGCTGCCGTGAGAGCGTCGTAGCGTGTGGGCTCAAGGTCCCCCTCCTATTTAGCACATGGGCAGGGGTCCTCCGCCCCCCGCACCCCCCCCCCAATCTACTCCCCTCCGCTTTGGCCGCACACGAGGGGACCACCGCCAGCCACCCGCCGCAGGGAGTGAAAGCGCAGGCGGTGGGGATGAGGGCCGACGCTGCCGCCGCGCCGTCGGCCCAGGTCATTGCGGCGTGTGTGCGCACAGAGACGATCAGGCGGTCGGTATTACGCCGGCCAAGGTACCAGGAGACGTGATCAGTTGACTCTTGTGCACGGAACTTTGTACAGTACTGTACATACCTCTTCACGTGCTTCCTTAACCGACCCGTGGAAGTCAATCAAGCACAAGTTTTGATGCGTTTTTACCAATAGGCAGGGGTAATCAAGTTTTGGAAAATTGTAATATAGATTTAATGAACACAAAGCATTGAGCCCCTGGTTTGTTAAAACTCTCTCCGCTACGTATGTACGTAACTGGCCCGTGTTCCGGCATTTGTTGGCGCTAGCTGTTTAGGACGAAGACGTGTGCTCAAAACTGGGTTTGCTGCCCGCCGCGGCCGACCAAACTGCATGGTTGCTTGCGAAGGGACGGGTTGGGGGGGTGGCCGTGTAGATAAATAGCAGACCACGAGGCCAGGCCGCACCACGCAGGGGCGACCCTCTGGGTGGGTCGAGCGGCTGTAATTGGCGAGTTCCGTCAGCGTGCAGCTCAAGGCCGGGGGCCGACGAGGGGTCGAGCGGGGAAGCGGAACGGAGCCGGGGGGGCGGCAGGGATGCCCGTCACCAGGCATGGCCATCAAGGCGGGGAGGGAGTTCACCGGGCGGTGTACTCGGGGCTGAAAAGAGGAAGGAGGTCAGGGTGGATTGGTGTGCCCCCTGGAGTGGTGTCTGGTTGACGTGGGGAAGTAGATGTGTAGGCATCTATCTACCTATCTAGGCTTGCCTCACAGATTGACATTGGATGCGTTTTCGTAGATACGCCGCCGCTGGTGGCAGCACCAAGTGAGGGGGCGCGGGAGGGGGGGGCGGGCTTTCGGTGAGGCAGCCTCAAAGGCGCCACCAATGGGGCGGGCTGCGGGATCGGGCAAGGGCAAAACTCAAACCCCAAAAGCCCGCAGACAGTGGAGGGGCGGCCATCTTCTGCTACCCCCTACCCGCCATGGTCAGACCCACCGTGCGAGTGCTTGCCCGTGGGGGGGTGGGTATCCATTGGCCGCCTGCCAAGCACAGCCGCCGTACGGTCGCCACTTGAGGTCCAAAGGGCACAAAAGAGAACCCAACGCAAGGCCCATGTCGCTCTAGTGTCGGGCTTGTGAAGAAACGTTCCAGCACGGTACGCCGCGGGGGGCGCCCGCGTGAAGCGCTCCTGCACGCCACCATCAGTGCGAGCCCTGTCCTCTTCCCCAACTTTGTTTTTCAGAGCTCGCCGCGCCGCCCAGGCGGCCATCTCATCCTTGTCCACAGTCCCCCCCCTCCTCTCCTACCCCCCCTCCCTGACCCCTTCCCCGTAACCGACATGGCGCCCTCTCCCCGCCCCCGCCGTGCCCATGGCTGGGTAGCGGCGGCCGCGGCGGTCCTCGTCACCGCCACGGTGGTGTCAGTGACGGCGGCGGGACCGCTGGCGTCGCGGCCGGCCGCGCAGCCGCGGCAAGCCCCCGACGGCTGGGCGGTTCGGGCTGGCGGCACCGTCCGAGCCGTGGCCACCCTCCCCCGCCTGTTGCAGGAAGTCCTGCCTGCCGCCCCCCCCCCCGCGGCGGTGGCGCGGCAGGCCATCACCGCGGGCAATGGCGGCAATGGCGGCAATGGGGGCGCCGGCGGCGCCGGCGGCGCTGGCGGCGTTGGCGCCGACGGCGGCGCCGGCGGGGGCATTGTCATTGCGGACGTGACCGCGCCGCCGACGACGACGCCCGTGGCGGCCGCCGCCACAGCTGCCACCGCCGCCACCGCCGCGGCCATCCCAGACTTTATTGGCGGCGACGGGGGAAATGGCGGCAGCGGCGGCGACGCGGCGGCGGTGGCGCCCACGGGGGGCAGGGACGGGTCTGGCGGCAACGGGGCGGTGGGGGGCGCCGGCGGGAGCGTCCTGGGCGGCGTGCCGGGCGGGGCGGCGGGGCTGCAAGACTTTTTCAGCGGCGGCTCTGACAACGCCCTGGGCGTCGTCGTCTTGCCAGACGACGACTTTACCGGCGGCAGGGGGGGGAACGGGGGGGGTGGCGGCGACGGTGGCGCCCGCGGGCCAGGGGCGAATGGCGGCGTGGGCGGCGTGGGGGGGAATATCGTGTTTGGATTCCCCATCCCTACCGACGCGCCGGTGGTGGTGCCGCCAGTGGTGGTGCCGCCGGTGGTGCCGCCGCCTGTGGTGCCGCCGCCTGTGGTGCCCCCGCCGGTCGTGCCGCCGCCTGTGGTGCCGCCGCCCGTGGTGCCTCCGCCTGTGGTGCCGCCGCCCGTCGTCGCGCCGCCTGTGGTGCCCCCGCCCGTAGTGCCGCCGCCCGTGGTTCCGCCGCCCGTGGTGCCGCCGCCCGTAGTGCCGCCGCCCGTAGTGCCGCCGCCCGTAGTGCCGCCGCCTGTGGTACCGCCACCGGTTGTAGAGCCGCCTGTGGTGCCGCCGCCTGTAGTGCCGCCGCCCGTCGTTCCGCCGCCAGTTGTGCCACCGCCCGTGGTGCCGCCGCCCGTAGTGCCGCCGCCCGTGGTGCCACCGCCCGTGGTACCGCCACCGGTCGTAGAGCCGCCTGTGGTGCCGCCGCCTGTAGTGCCGCCGCCCGTCGTTCCGCCGCCAGTTGTGCCACCGCCCGTGGTGCCGCCGCCCGTAGTGCCGCCGCCCGTCGTGCCGCCGCCCGTCGTGCCGCCTCCTGTGGTGCCGCCGCCCGTAGTGCCGCCGCCCGTGGTGCCGCCGCCGGTGGTGCCGCCTCCCGTGGCACCGCCCGGCCCCGTATCGGCGGCACGCCTCGAGGCGGACGCGTCTGTGGAGGAGACGCTCTTCTCCATCGATGTGACGGTGTTTAGCCTCGAGAATCTGGCCGGCGCGGCCGTCGACGACTTCAACGACCAGGTCGCCCGCGCAGACCGGGCGGCCACCTCGCTCGCGGCGCTCTCCCCCGCGGCGGCGGCCAGCCCCGCCGTCGTCGCCGCCGCCGCCGCCGTCGCCGGCCGGCGGGACGAGGCGAGCGCCGCGACGTCCGCCAACGGGGCGGTGATCGCGACGGCCATTGACGAGGTAAGGACGCAGCAGACGGCGGTGGCGGCGCTCCAAAACCCGGCGCTCGACGACGCGCAGGTCATTGCGGGCGCCGCGACCGCCGCGGCGGGCAAGCCCTTCTTCAACGAGGACGCTGTCGATGCGAGTGACGCCGCCACCGCCGCGCAGGTGGCCCAGTTTGCGGCCGCCATTGACGCGCTGCTCGCCGCCATTGCCGCGGCCTAAACTGTAGGCCCCGCGGGCGGGGGGCGGGGGGGGAAGGGTTGTGACGAGGCTCCCTCTGCGGAACCGTGAGTGCGTGTGTGTGGGGCCGCGTCATCCGGATGCCCACGCACACACGCAGTGCGGGCGCCGTCCCCCCGGGAGGACGGCGCCCGCACTGCGCGAAGGGCACCCGCGCGTGGTCGCGCGCGTGCCTGTTTTTTCGTTCTCTCACGGGAATGGGGGGAGGGCAGGGGGAGCACGGGGGGGTGGGACGGAGGGCTGGGCGGGCGGCGTGGTAAGGGGACGGGCTGGGGGTCCGCGGCCCGTCGTCTGCCCGGGGAGGGGGGGGGGGGGTCGCAGCGATACGCACGGCGAGAGGGCACCCTAGGGTGGACGCCATTCGTGGGGAGAGGGGATACCCCCCGCATACGGATGCACGCCCATTCCCTCACGCACCGGGAACGCCACTGGGGATCTTCAGGAGGGGCCGTCGATTGACTCAGACACTGGTCGCCGCCGCGTGGCGTGTGCGCCCTGACCTATTCTTTTGGCAGCGCATTGACATTGAATTGACACGCGCCAGCCAAGGAAACTCTACCAACCGCCGCTCCACCTGCTCCGGCTGCGAGGTCCGCCAGCAGTCACCGTCGGCGGACCTCACGTCACAGTGCCACTGTGGCCACAGCCAGCCAGCAGAAACGCCTCGCCGCCCACCCGCCTACGGAGGGCAGGTCACTGTGCGGTACAGATCCACTGTCATTGTCCGTCGCGAGTGCCAGCCGACAGCCGCGGGCACGGGCCGGCGGCGGGAGGCGGTGGGTGGGTGGATAAGCTGGTTAGAGACGGGGGGGTGGACGACCGCCGCATTGGAAGAAACACTAACGTGCCCCTCGCCGGCGGGGGCCGCCTCGAGGGGTGGAGGTGGGTGGGGGGGTCAGGCCGCCAGGGCGCACAGGCCCCGCCCGCAGCGGCGGCGGCCGTCAGCCACACACCCCGTGGCGGGGCACCACCACGGCCCGACGGTCGGGGGGGGTGGGTGGATCTACCAGCCATTGCCGAGCGTGCCTCCCCACCCCCCCGGCTCACTGACAAGTCACCGTTGGTTGTTCCCCCCAACACCCCCCCCGTCCCCCCCCTCCCGCGTTTCCTTGTACTCCCCCACCAACTTTCCCCCCCCCCCACCCCCCCCTCAAACTCTTCCCCTCCCCCCCGCTGTGTGCCCCGTCGTCGTCATGGCACCTATCCCCTGCGGCGGCGGCCGCCGCCGCCGCGTCGGCCGACGCTGGGCGGCCGCCGCGACGGGCCTCGCCGCCGCCACGGTGGTGGCGGCGGTGGCGGCGGGCCCCCTGTCGGGGGCGCCCGCCCCCGCGCCCGCCGTCGCTGCCGCGGCGGTGGCGGCGGCGGTCCCCGCCGCGTGGCGGGCGTACCTGCCCTCTCGGCCGGGGGTGGTGGGGGTGGCGGCGGTTGCGGGGCGGCAGGCCATTGTGGGCGGCAATGGGGGGAATGGCGGCAATGGCGGCGCGGGTGGCGCGGGTGGCGCCGGCGGCGCCGGCGCCGACGGCGGCGACGGCGGGAGCGTAACGATTGTCGACGTGCCGGCCACGGCCACGCCGACGGCCACGCCGACGACCACGCCAAGCGCTACGGCAACGCCCCCGCTGGTGGGGGGGGTGCTCCCGCCGCCGCCGCCGCCGCCGACGGTGGCACCCCCCGCCCCTGTGTTTGTTCCCGACCTGATTGGTGGCAATGGCGGCGACGGCGGCGACGGCGGTGACGCCGCAACGGTGGCCCCGCCGGCGGGGGTGGACGGCTCGGGTGGAGACGGGGGGGTGGGCGGCGACGGCGGGAGTGTGGTGGTTGGCGTCCCTGGGGGGGGCGCGGGGCTGGCAGACTTTTTTGGCCCCGGGGGGGGGTTCTTCACCGGCATGCCAGACGGCGTCGTCGTTTCGCCGGGGGACTTTATCGCCGGCGACGGTGGGGACGGCGGGGATGGGGGCAACGGGGACGTGGGCGGGCCGGGTGGCGACGGTGGCGCCGGCGGCGCGGGGGGAGACATTTTCTTTGGAGTCCCTGTCCCAACGACGGCGCCGCCGCCTGTGCCGGTGCCGACAGACGCGACCGCGGCGACGGCAGTGCCGGTGCCGACGGCGTCGGTGGCGCCAACGGCGTCGCCGACGGCGTCGGCGTCGCCAACGACGTCAGCGGCCGCCACGGCCGCACAGCGGGCAACGCTGGCCGCCATGGACGATGCGCTGGCGGCGCTGAGCGCCCTCGCCGATGACAATGAGGTGCTCCTCGATGACCCGTTGGCCGCCGCCGCCGCCGCGCGGTCCCGCCTGGCGGGCGCCGCCGCCGCGGGCGCCGCCGCAGACCCCGCCGTCGCCTCGTCGGCGGCGGCGCTGGCCGCCATGGAGCCCGCCGCGCAGCAGGCGTGGGCGGCGGTCATGCAGCGGATCGCGTCGGCGCGCGAGGCGGTGGCCGCCGCGCGCGCGCGGGTGGCCGCGTCGGCCGACGCGGTGGCGGCGGCGGGGGTGGCCCCGTTTTACAATGCCCCCGCCGTGGACGCGGCGGACGGCGCCGCCTTTGACGCGGCCGTTGACCTGGACGCGGCGGCGGTCGACCTGGACGACGCGCTCGACCAGTTTGAGGGGGCCGACGGCGACGAGTAGGCGCACCGCTTTTTTGGGGGGGTGCCCACTTGTGGGTGGAGGGGGGAGGGAGAAGCCCACCACTCCCGCCCGGGCCTTTGGTCGAGGACGCCGCCATTGCCGGCCAACCTAACTTGTACACGTCACGGTAGACTCATATACCCATATATATTTTCACTTGATCGCGCCTCACGGCCACCCTCCCGCTTTGGCCACTCGCATGTTGGCTTGGGCATGAAGCCGGGTCTGGTCTGGCCCATCTCGTCGCAGACCAGACCGCGCACGAACCAGATGGTCAGCCCAAACGCACACGGGGCCGGGAGGGCCCGCTTACAAGCTGCCAAGTGGCGATGCGTGACAAGGCATCCAGTGCTCTGGGTGGCCATCGCCCAGGGCTGCGCGGCACCGACCGCCAAACGCCCTGCTGCCCGCTGCCCGCTGCTGGTGTCGACAGCAGCGGACAAGCGACCCCCCACCCCGCGGCTTCCGTGTACCAGACCAATGGAGCCGCCTCTTATGCACACGGGGGTGCGCTCCACAAGAAATGGACGCTCCCTGGGCAGCTTCGACGGGGGCCCCTGCTCCTTTTGATGGTGAACCCAGACTCTGCCTCGTAAACCCACCCAAAGTTTCCATGTATCTTGGCCGATGGTCTGCTGGATGCGCTGGCGTTCATACGCCATTGACAAACCCGTTTTGTGCCGTCGTTGTGCGTGCCAGGTGACGGGTGGCGTTGGACCGACACCCACTCCGTCCAGAGAAGATGAAAACTCGCGGCGGGGTGCCCAGGTTACCCAAGCGAGCCCCTGAATAGTTCCCGGTGGTCAGTAAACAGACGAAAAAAACGCGATCCCGAAATTAGCCATACTAAGCGTATAGAGCTTTCAAACAGTTTGATTCTGCATTAAATAATGAATCTACCTAAATTAATAGCCTGAGGTTGCTATTATTATAAAATGATAATCTGTGAGCGTCGTCGTGCTTGACACTGCTTCCGCCCTCTCCCCCGTTGGCTCTGCCTCGCACACTTCAAAGCGCACCGCCAGCGGGAGCGCACAGGATCTATCCCCGGGTACCCGCGTTTCCACGCATCGGGCCCGAAGCGGCCTTGTTCCGAGTTGCAAGGTTGCCCTGGGACCCCATGGGGACCGCTTTCCGTGCATGAAAGGTGTAGCGCTGACGCCCTGAGCTGGGGACATACGAGAATCGTGTTTTTTCTATACCATGACCATGAGGACGACGAGCTCGTTCTCCGTATATGTTTAGCCGTGCTCTCCCGGATGTCCCCAAGGAGATGCGTTTTTCAAAACACGGATTCGCACTGTCCTTGTTACACGGAAGGTGCAGGACCCAACACTTCCGACCCGCACATTCCGTGCACGTCCGATCCTCGTTAGACATCCCCAGCGAAAGGTGCTGTTGAATTCCAGGCTGTTGCACAGACACGTCCACCCGTCCCAGCGTCAGCACCTTTTTGTAACCGATAGAGTTTTACGGGCACGGATGTAGTCCCCAGGTGTTCTCCCGAACCTCTCTCGTGCACAGAACGTGGGCCACGGACCACAAAAGGCCCTGTCAACGGTAGCGGCGACAGCGACGGCGCTGGCGCCAGCTAACGCGGCGGCCACCACCGCCGCCGCGTCCGCATTGGCGGTGGCGGGGGTGGCCAGGTGACGACGCCGCCCTGCCGAGGCAGCGGGCGGAGGCGGGGGACCCGGTGGGGCATGTTCGGAAGGTGTTGCGCTGCCGTCGCTTCCGGTGCCGCTGCCGGAGACGCCGTGAACAGCAGTCAGCGGCAGAACAGCCTCTCTCAATCCGACTTACTTGTGTTTTTACTCCACCAATATAAAGAATGAATAGTGATTTAAAAAGAAGGCGACTAATTAATGCGTTGATGCACGGCTCGATAAAAAATGATTAATTTTCATCAACCCTGCTTCAAACACTCCCACGTCGATTTCGTGTCGCGTCATGTTTTTCAAATATGGATCTGCACTTTGGCGCCGCAATCGGAACCCGGGTGCGTGCACAGGCTCGATTGTCTCACTGTTTAGCAACGATGTCTCACTGTATAGTAACGATGTCTCACTATTTAGCAACGATGTCTCACTGTTTATCTGCCCGACGAGGCCTCACGAGGGCCAGATGTCGGCGCAGACACGCTTTCGCACATCATGCGCAACATGATGTATGCATGTGTGCATCAGCAATCGGCCAAAAAAAGATACCCGGTGATAGGCCCACTGCGCTGGGGTGCGGCCGGGCTATATCGTGGCCGCTGCCGTTGCCGCTGCCGTTGCCGCCGTTGCCGCCGTTGCCGCCGTCGCCGCCGTCGCCGCCGTCGCCGCCGTCGCCGCCGCCGCCGCCGCCGTCGCCGCCGCCGCCGCTGCCAGCGCTGTCGCTGCCGCCCGAGGCCGCCAGTGGGGGCTGCGCGCCTCCCGCCCCACCCCCCACACGTCCTTGTTCTCTGTACGCCAGGCCTCTCCCCCCCCCCCCCCCCGGTTCACATCAGTCGTGACGGGGCGGCGGGGTGTGGCGGCGGCAGTGGACGGTGGGCCGCCCGCCGCGCTGCCGCCGCTGCGCCGCACAAGAGCGCGGCGGGATGGGCGCCCAGTTGGCCGCCCCGGGGGCAGTGCCGCACGCGAGGCCGCCGTCGCAGTCACAGTCTGAGCAGGGAGGGGACACTCGTCCCAGGTGCGGGCAGTGCAGGTCGGGGCGGAAGCGCACCATGAAGCTGTGGGCCGGGGGGGGGGGGGGGGGGGGGGGGGCGGACGGGGCGTCATTACGCTCGCGGGGGCGTTATCCATGGGGGGTTTCAGCGGGGCGCACAGCGCGGTGAGAGGAGGGCGACCACCCGGTGGCCAAAGCGAAAGCGCCGTGCGGGTAGGGCGAGTCAGTCGGCGGTCCTCTGTACGCGGGCGTGCGCGGGTGTGGGTCTTTGTGGGAGTTCTGGGGACGACGCCGCCCACGGGACGGCGTCCTCCCCGTCCCCCTCCCCCCCTCTGCTCCCCCTGGGCGCGAACCAAGACAAACGTACCTGTGCTTGAAGCGGCACGCGGTCGAGTCGCCCTGGAAGATGGCCTCTGCACAAGAGTAGGCCGGCAGCGCATCCATCGCCGCCACGCATTCGCCAAACGACCCGTACTGCGCGTTGCTGCCGGTGCACCACCGCGCGTGGCGGGCGCAGGTGGTCACCGCCGTCGCCCCGCGGGCGGCCAGAAAGGTGGCCGTATCGTCATAGGACACCACGTACTGTCGGAGGAGGGCGGAGCAGGGCTTGAACGACACGTGGTGCGCTGACAGGGCGAGCAGAGGGGGCGTCTCGCAGTCCCCTGCGGTCGTTGCGTTTGGCAGCCGTTGACAGTAGTACTGTACGGTCTGGCCGAGCGTAAACGACACGCTCGCATTGGCGGGGGTGGCCGCCAAGTCCCGGATGTCGCCCCCCGAAAAGGCGGCGTACCCCCCGTTAAGGGCGCCCACCACCAGGCTAACGTACTCGAGAACGTCCTCCATGCCCGTGTAGATGCCCGCGGCGGGCACCACCACCCGGATGGCCGGGTCGGCAGCGTCCCAGAGCGCCCGGATGGCACGGTCGTAGGTGGCAAAGTCGGGGGCCTCCTTGAGCGCTCCGTACGCGACAATGGTCGCCAGCCGGTCGGCGGCCAGGGCGGTCCCGTTGACGGATGGCCCACAGCCTGCATCCCCGCCGCCGGGCGGGTCGCCCGCAGCGACGCCGACGGGGTAGCGCTCCATGGGCAGCACCGGCGCCACGGGGGGGGCATACGCGCCGGCGGGGTCTTGCGGCATGCCGCCGCCACCGCCTCCGCTGCCGGGTGGGGCCGTCTTGCAAGGGGGGGGGGGGGTGGTCGCGACCGCGACGACAGCGGCCGGGGCGGCCGCTGCTGCGGCCACGGCGAGCCACAGCACCCCACGGGGAGCGGCGCCCATGGCGGTTCGTCAGCAACGGGAGGGGGTAGACGAGAGGGGGGGGGGGGTGGCCGCGGTGGGCGGGGGAACGGGGAGCGACCCGCAGCAGCAGCAGCAGCAGCAGCAGCAGCAGCGCACGGCACGGTTTCTCGCTGCGGCCCCCTCGGGGGTGAGGTGCCGCGGCGGCACGCACGTACGGCGGGGCGAGCGGGGGGCGGGGGTGGTCGCGCGGCCAGGGGGGGGCAGCCGCGAGGGGGCGCGCCCGCTCGCGCGCGCTTTTGGGCTGCCGCCGCCGCCCCGAGCGCACCCACACCCCCCGTGGGCGACGCGGCGGGTGGGCGAGCGGGCGGGCGGGCGGGCGGGCGGGCGGGAGGGGCGGGTTGGCTGCGACGGCTGGGGGGGCGGGGGGGGGGGGGGGGGGGGGGGGGGGGGGGGGTGGGTGGCGACCGCGGCGTGTGAGTGGGGTGAGGCGCGGGTGTGTGAGGGCGTGTGGGAGCGTGGGCAGGCGTGCGCTGGCGGGGTGCCCGTCCGTTGGGGTTGCCGCCGCCGCCGCCGCCGCCGTTTGTGGGGGCGCCGGTGCCGTCTGGCGTGCCGGTCCGTTGCCTCCTGTGCGGTGGGGGGGTGGGGGGACGGCAGCTGGCGCGAAGACACGGTCGTTCCCACTTGTTTTCTTTCTCACTCCCATGGAGGTGGGGCGGGGGGGGTGGGATGGAGAGGAAGGGGGGGGGGGTGGGGGGGGGGAAGCGAGAGAGAGACTTGTCGAAAGAGGTGAGCGGGGGAGGATGAGAGGCGGAGGAGAGAGAGGTGAGAGGGAGGGGGGGGGGGGGGGGGAGAGGAGAAAGCGGCGGAGATGGGCGGCGCGCGGGGCGGGGACGCCAACGCCACGGCGGGTGGCCTGCCGTGGGTGTCGGCGTCCCTGACACCGACCCTGCCGTCGCAGCGGTCTCGGCGTCCCCCCCCGTCCCGAGGGAGGGGGCACGCACACGCCCCTCCCCCCACTCTGTGTTGCCCGCTACAGGGGGGGGGGGGGGGTGCCGCGTCGCGGCATCGGCGGGGCCTGGTCAGCCCGCGTGACACTGGCCCGCCGGGGTGGCGGGGTGGCGTGCGGTGGGCTCCGCCGGGGGGTGCGTGCTCCTCCTGACGGTGACGTGGCGTGGGGCGGTCGCGGCCACCGCGGGGGTGGCCCCCCCCCCCCCCCCCCCCCCCCCCCCCGCCCTGATCCTCCCTCCCCCACCACCATCGTCAGCTTTGACTTTTTCCCGCTCAGGGCCCGCATTCCGAGCGCAGCCTGATGCGCATCAGGATCACGAAAGTGAGCTGCTATATAATTAACGGTCTTGATGCGGGTTCACTTGATGCGGCCTGGGATACGGCATCACGGGATGCGGGCTTGATCGACGGTTGTTGCACCAATGAAAAAGTAGTTTTTTAATGACACAACCTCACCCAGTGACCACGGTGTGGCCGCCCCGTCTACCTCTCCCACCGCTGCCGTCCCCGCCACCGCCGGCAGCGTAGCGCCACCCCCTCACGCTTGCCGGCGCCGCGTAGCACGACGGCCAGCACAGCGGCACTATCCATCACGACAGCCGGCCGCGCGGCGCCTCCCAACATCCCCACATCCGAGCAGCGTAGCCCCACTCGCCACGACCACCGGCAGCGCAGCGACGCCTCCGACGCCTCCGCCGGCCGCGCGGCTCTCCACCCCCACCGGCAGTGCGGGGCCGCGCTCCAGCACCGCCAGTAGTGCGACAACTTCGCACCCGAGTGAAACATTTCCAGCACGCAATGAGAACCACCAGCGCAGTGAAGGAACAAGAAAGGAGAAAAAGCCATAGCAAGAACAGAAATGAGGGATGTAGAAAACACAACGAGCGCCCAGGCACCACCGTTAGTAAAGGCTAAGGCGGTCAGCGATGCTTGCACGCTCGAGGTGGACCTACCCGCGCTCCCCCCTCCATCCTGTTCCTCCGTGCGCACCTCACGCGCATCTGCCAGCTCAAAAATGGGCCTCCAGTGGCGCACACCCTCCACCGCCACCGAACGATCAGCAATGGTACCGACTGGCCGCCACGGTCCAACACCCCCCCCGCCCTGCTCAACCCCCCCTGCCACCTCTTCCCCCACCACTCCCCCGCTCCCCCCCCTCCGCTGCTCTTCCCCCCCGCTTTGAACCCCCCCCAGCCCGCATTCCTCACTCCCAGCGCCACCGAACGGGCGGGTAGCCGCCATCTCCTGCTTCCCGCCACCGGCGCCGCTAGTCGTACGCCCGTCGGTCCGGAACGCACTTGCAAAGTGAGTTGTCAAAGCTGCGCCAAAGCGCTTCTGCAGCGGTGGCCAGGTACGCAGAGCTACTGCCCGTCATGGTAGTGGCGACACCAGGAGGAAGTCACAGAGGCGAGGAAGGTGGTGCAGGCGGTGGAGGTAGGGTGGAGGTGGCTGTGGCGGTGCAAGTTGCGGCGGCGGCGGAGGGAACGCGGCCGACTGTCAGTCGGCGCCTGCACAGCCCGTGTGGGCTCTGCGCGGTGGGATTCCTGGCCACGCCTCACGTCCCTCTCTGAGACTCCAGTGCACTACTGCCTGGAGTCCTTTGGACGACTGTCTCGCCTAGTCGGCACAGCGCCTGTCGCGGAACGAGGAGCCAATGAAATTGTGGCGTGCAGATCAAGCTCGTGACTACGGCGTCTCGCTCGGCCGAGCGATTTCCAGCGAGAAGTGATGCCCCTCAAAGGTCGTCAAACGCCAATCTGAGCGAGCCACCGCGCTCAGGAGCCCTGATGCGGGCCTGAGCGGCATAGAGTGAAAGATGACGATCACACTTGTCGCGCGATGCGTGACAAGGCACCCAGTGCTCTGGGTGGCTACCGCCTAAAGGTATATCTCTTGCAATAAGGCACGCGGCAGACACCCGACTTGGGCGCGGCTCATCTCCGCTACGACGGCACTCCAGCCCACTTGCGGCACACGGTGTGCAAGAGGAGCTCACAGGCTTTCCAAAAATGTCATGCACAGCCCCTCTGTACTGATAGGATCATTGTTTGTCCGGGCGTAAGGTTTTGTAGGACCGCTTTTCTCACGTTTTTGGAGTTTCTTCCCAAAATTCATTCCAGGCTATTGCCGCATTGAGCATTCTCTCACAGCAAGAAGGTCGCATTCTACGTGGGCTGGACGACCTTGAGAAAAAAAAAATCGGAAAAAGTACCATCGGGGCGCCGCACACGGCGGCACCAAGAAGTGAAGCGTCGGCGCTACCCGATCCAGGATCCCACGTGTCGATATTTCGAAGGATGCAATCCGCTGCCCATCTGATGAAGGGGGCTACAGCTGCACATGGCGCATTGAATTTGTGCTCCACTTGCCCGCCTCTTCTGACTGGCTTGATCCGCCCCAGTCGACCCGTGCCTGCCTTTTCTGACAGGCGTGATCCCCCCTCACCAGTCGACCCCTGCCCGCCTTTCGGGCAGGCTGGATCCCCCCTCCAGTCGATCAATGCCCGCGTTCTCTGACAGGCGTGATTCCCCCCCCCCCCCCCGTCGACCACTGCCCCCCTTCCACCGGCAGCTCGGCCCCCTCCTTCATTGTCCACTCGTCCAGTGGGGAACGAGCGCGCGCCTCGCGTGCCCTTCCACTGAGCTCCTGGCTCTTGACTCCGGTTGCACGCCCGGGATGCCGCCGCCTCGCAGCGTTTCTACCCTTGGCCGGGGCAAACGCCGGCGCGCCGTCCGGATGAGTGACCGCGGCGTGGCAGCCATCGTGCTGAGCGTGCGCGCTTTCTTTGAATAAGAGAAGCGGACGCGCAAGGCTGTGCTACGTGAGCGCCGGGTATAGCGCAAGGCCGAGGCAACGGGCTTGAGTGTCTACTCGGTCAGCCGTCTCGCCAATAGCGCCTACGTGGCTTCTCTGCCCGAGCCGGGCGCGTGTGCGACGCGTGAGACTGTCAAGCGCGTGCCTGTGGACGAACTGCCGCGCTTGCGACACGCTACATACGCTCAGTATGAGAACCGGACGCTTCCCACGTTGGACAGCACGCTCGAGTATCTCCGCAATGCTAGGGAGACGTCACTTGCCTCGGACGACACGGAGCAGAGCCAGTCCGAGAACGGTGGTGGCAGTGACGGCTCTGACGACCATGCCTCTGTTTCTGGTCGTGGCCGGGAGCGTGCTGGTAGTGGCGGCGATGGTGCACCCGGTGGCGCCGCTGGTACGGGCTACAAGTGGTCGCGCGCTGCACTCCACCGGGCGCTTCAGGACATTGGCTTTTCGTTCAGCAAAGGCCCAATCATTACGACGTAGCACGTGAGAAGGCGTCAGTACGGGCGAAGCGCAACAACTTCATCGACTCCATCCGCAAGTATCGGGAGCAGGGGCGTACGGTGTACTACACGGATGAAACTTCGGTCAACGAAAACATGACGGTCTACCGCAGCTGGAATGACGGCAGTATGCGAGCTCGCCTCAACGTGCCATCCGGGAAAAGTGCCCGAATCATTGTCGCCCATGTTATGTCGCGATCTACGGGCCTACTTCGCGATGCAGGCCTGGTATTCATTGGCAAGAAGAAGTCAGGCGACTACCACGGCGAGACGAATTCCGCCACGTGGCTAAAGCGGCTGGAGGACAAGGTCCTGCCTCGCATATGCGGTGGCGTCCTGGTTGTTGACCGGGCGCTTTACCACTTGGCGAGGACGGAGGACACCCGCCCGGCGCGGGCAAACTTCCGGAAAGCAGAGTTTGTTGCCTGGCTGGAGAAGCATGCCGCGGTCCCGGAGGACTGCGGACATACCTGGCGGAGGGCCAAGACAGTGGCGCAGATGAGGCTGCAAGCAGCAAAGAACCGGCCTGCCCCGCGCTACCTGGTGCAGGACCTGGCTGCCCGCTTTGAGGTAAGTATCCTCATCTCTCCCGTTGCCCACCCGGAGCTCAACCCGATTGAGATGGTGTGGGGAACTGTGAAGATGGCCGCCAAGAGAGGGAATGTGGACTTCCACGTCACGCCTCTGAAAGCCCTGGTCGAGGCTGAGTTTGAGAAGATAACCGCTTACGTGTGGGCTCGCTATGAGGACAATGAGGTAGGTGTGGAAGAGTACTACCGCAGCGTGGATGAGATTTCAGCTGAGGTGGAGGAGGCGTTCAAAGGAGAGCAGGATGAGGATGAGGAGGACGCGGGGATTGAGCGCGAGAGCAGCGATGAGGAGTGAGACATGAATGTTGCTTGTTGAAAAAGGGCGTTTGCGAGCCCCCTCCAGCGCATACGACAACCGCAGCCCCCGCCCCCCCCCTCTCTGGTGGCCAACCCACTACAAGAAGCTGCCACTCAACGGCGCAACCTACCGCGCCGGCTGGGGTGCCCCCCCTACCACGGCCACGGCAGGCTCAGCCGCGGGTAGCATAGAAGCCAGCTTGGTCTGAGCAGCGGCGGTGGGTGGGGGAGTCGAGGTGTCAGCCGCGAGCAGGCGGCTGGCCGCGGCTGCCTCCCCCTCCCACAGCCGCTACTGCACAAAAAACCACCACGTGATGCAGCGAAGGAAGTTTGTTATCCAGGATGACGCCCGAGAGAGTCCTTGGAGGGTGGTTGGGGTGACGAGGACGTCGCGTTTGAAAACCCAGCTATGAGCACGACCGTACCGACGTTCACCATGGAGATCACGTTCCCCCGCTGCAGCTCACCCAGGGCGAAATTGCCAGGCGCCGTCGGCGCCATACCCATCTCATCGAGGAGCTCGGGGGCAGGCGGAGCGGCAAGGAGGGGGGCTGTTACAGCTATACGCGCCGATGGCCCCGTCGCGCCCGCCGCGGTGCTTGACCAGGATGCAGGAGTAGAGAATAGGTCCCGCCACTGCGCTGAAGTCATCCACAAGCACGCACTCGCTCCCACGGGGGCAGGGGAGGAAGAAAGGAGGTGGACAGAGGGAGGTGGTTGCGGTCGCAGGACGGCGAGCGCGAGCAGTGAAGCAGCCCAACGCACAATCTTCTGGAAAAGTAGCACCTGTTTCCGTCCAGCTGTAAGGCAAGTCAAATTGCTATTGCAGCTGCTCAAAAACCAGCTCAAGAAGAGAAGCGCACAACGACCGCGCTTCACACGAAGTGCACGCGTACGACGTCCACACTTGCTTATCTGCTACTGCTTTCTTTCCTGGAGTCGCGGGACACTCGGGCAGCCGGTGAAGAAACTTCGGGCGGTGACCTCATCGGGTGCCTCAGAAACAATGTTTTTTTCATATGCCTTATTGCGAGAGACAGACCTTTGGTGCTGCGCAGCACCGACCGCCAAGCGCCCCGCTGCCCGCTACCCGCTGCTGGTGTCGAAAGCAGCGGACAAGCGACCCCCCACCCCGCGGCTTCCGTGTTCAGTCCGTGTTCGGCTATGTGCGGCTTGATTATATGACCCCCCTCACATAAACGAGCCGCACATCGCACGAGAGCCGTCCTCAGGTCTACAAGATTGTTCCGCAACTAAATCCACGACATGTCAGTGCGGATAAATGCGTTCGCTTTCACGAAGCCCGGCCATGCAATTTGACAGCTACGCCCAGGGCACAGCCGTCGCGCCGCGCCGCGCCGCAGCATCACCTGCCACCACCCGGCAATCGCTGCAATCTATTGTCCTACGCTTCATCCCCCCCTTGTACTGCAACACAAATCACGACCTGTCCCCCTGTTGCGCCTTGCCCGTTGGCTGTGCTGTGATCTCTGCCTGGTCCGGATCTGTTGGATTTGCGCGCATGGCCGTGTCGGACATGGTCGCCAGGATGGCGAACACCTCGCTCTCGGAGGAGTTTGAGAGCTTGGAGGCCCCGGACCGCGCACGGGCTGTCCGTCGGTGGCTAGCTGCCGAGGATGATGTGGATGCCATCGACGACACGGTGGATATGGTGTTGGATGGGGAAGAGCACGGGGAATAAACTGTACGAGGTCTTTTTTTTTCTTCTCTAGGCATGTCGTTGACTGGGGTGCAGCAATCTCTGTTCCCCTTCCCCCGTGCGCCCCCCCCCCCCTCACGTCTTGCACTTGGTCAGAATGCACGGTCGGTTGCTTCCCAGCTCCCAGGCAAAACCACTCCATGACTTGCAATGTAAGTAATGTATTCATATGTACAGGTGGTTGGAACAGAGTGGTACACGTGACAAACAGTGCGGAACCAAAGTGGGCTACTTGTACGAATGGCCCTGTCGCATAATCGCGTACGCACTGTACCAGACCAATGGAGCCGCCTCTTCATGCACACGGGGGTGCGCTCCACAAGAAAAGGACGCTCCCTGGGCAGCTTCGACGGGGGCCCCTGCTCCTGTTGATGGTGAACCCAGACTCTGCCTCGTAAACCCACCAAAGGTATCCGTGTATCTCGGCCGATGGTCTGCTGGATGCGCTGGCGTTGATACGCCATGGACAAACCCGTTTTGTGCCGTCGTTGTGCGAACCAGGTGACGAGTGGCGTTGGACCGACACCCGCTCCGTCCAGAGAAGATGAAAACACGCGGCGGGGTGCCCAAGGTCACCCAAGCGAGCCCCTGAATAGCACCCCGTTGGTAAGTAAACAGACGAAAAAATCGAAATCCCAAAAATAGCCATACTAAATATATAGAGCTTCAAACAGTTTGATTCTGCATTGAACAATGAATCTACCTAAATTAATCGCCTGAGGTTGCTGTTATTATCTAATGACAATCTAAGAGCGTGTTCGTCGTGCTTGACACTGCTTCCGCCCCCCCCCCCGTTGGCTCTGCCTCGCACACTTCAAAGCGCACCGCCAGCGGGAATGAACCCCCCCCCCCCCCGCCGCGCCCGCCAGCGTCCCCACTCGTGTGGACCACCGCGGTACCTTATGGACACTACTTACTCTCGCCCCCTCAAGGCCAAGGGGTGGTGTGCTACAGGGGGCCCCCAGGGGGGGGGGGGGAGGAAGAGTAAAGAGGGCCAGCTCCTTCAGCCCGACAGACCCACTGGGCGTTCGGGTGGGTGGGGGGGGGGGGGCGGTGATCCCCCCCCCCCCCCCCCCCCCCCCCCCCCAGACCCGCGCACCCCCTCGGGGCGCCCCCCGGGCCAGTCGCGTTGGCCGCCGCAGCCGCCTCTGCAGCGGGGCCCGCCCGCGTGTGGGTGCCCGGACAAGGCCGGCGGACGCGCTGCGGAGAGAGGGGGGGGTGGGGAGGGTGGGCAGAGGCGGGCGTCGGATCTGTGCTTCCACAGTTGCGTGGGTGCGCCGAGGGGGGGGGTGGGGGGGGGCTCGGATCTGTGGATTCGATTGCGTCGGCGCCGCCGATGCGGATCTGTGGCGGCCGCCGGGTCGCGCGCGCGCGTCGCGCGGTCCGCCTGCCTGTCTGTCCCCCGCCGTCATGGCGGCGTCATGGCGGCGGGGGGATGATGATCGCTATCTATCTACTCTTCCCCGGGGGGGGGGGGGGGGGGGGAAGGGGCGGCGTGTCCATGGGGCGTGTGAGAGGGGGTGGGGGGGGGAAGGGTGCGGGGGGTGATCCCCGCCTCGAGGTGGGTCTGCACCTTTGGGGGGGCGGGTGGCGGGGGGGGTGCCGCTGCCAAGGGGCACCCGGAACCGGTCACCCATTGTGTCCCTGCTGCCTGGCTGGAAGCAGGGGATGGGGGGGGAGGGGGGGGCGGGGGTGGGAGGGGAGGGGGATGGCCGGGGCACGCAGCGAAGGACGTAGGCACCGTACATCGTCACGGGGGGGGGGCGGCGGGGGGGGGGGGGGGGAAGAACGGAATACAAGTTGGGCGCCCCACCCGCCCAGCGGGCGGGCGCGGCCTCGACGGGTGGGCTGCGTTACGGCGGAAGGGGTCGCGACGGTCACGGGCCGCCGCCCCCCTCTCCCCCCCCCCCCCCCCACCCACCACCCCTCCCGCCCCCGCTGCCTTCTCCTCTTTTATTTCTTTCCATTTTTCTTTGCGCCATCGACGTACCCGACACCCGCCTCCCCCCCCCGCGGTGGCCCTTGTGCCTCACGTTTGCCCGCCAACCCGTCGGCGGGGGGGAACGGTCCCGGGGGGGGGGGGCCCTCCCCCGTTGGCCACTGGAGGGGGGGGGGGCGGCCCACGTTGGGCCCTCCCACCCGCCCGGCCGCCCGGCCGCCGCCGGCCGGCCCCTCGGCGGGCGGCCAACCGGCGGCGACGCGCCCAGGGTCAGGGCCGCAATGGTCCGCCGGGAATTCACTGCTCCCCCGCTCCTTCCCGCGCCCCCCTCCGCCACCCCCACTGTCATTGGGTTTGATGTATGTTTTCTATACGTCAGGTAGACTGTATGTACTGTATGTATGTATGTACATACGTACCAACCCGCATGGGCGGCGTGCTCCGCACGCACCCCTTTGTGACGGCAGGCAGAGGGGGCGTACGGAGACAGGTGGGAAGGGAACCAATGGGGTGACGTCCCCGCTGACCCTGCACGGCCGGCGTAGGGTGGCTCGACGGCGCCAAGCTCTCCCCCAGATGCCCCTGCCCATATAGCGCACGCCCCGGATCCCCAGCACCGACGGACCTCCCCAGCAGTGGCCATCATCCGTCGACGACAACGACCCGCTGCCGGTAGCCGTCCCGAAAAGAAGAGGAAAGGGGAAGCCACTCCCACTCCTCACCCACGCCCTTTCCTCCCCTCCCCCCCCCCCCCCCCCCCCCGTCATTGTCTCCCCGTCCCCGACCCCCCGGCCTGCCATGGTCCGCGCAAGGACGTCCCGCCGCGGGGGCTGGGCGGCTGCCGCCGCGGCCGCCACTGCCCTCACCGCCACCGTCGTGTCGGTCGGCCTGGTGGCCGCCGCCCCCGCCGCCCGGCTGCCCGCCCCCGCCGCGGCGGCGGCAGGCGGCGGCGGCGGCTGGCGCCACCGCGCCGCCGCCGCCCGGCAGGGCATTGTCGCTGGCAATGGCGGCAACGGCGGCAACGGCGGTGCCGGCGGCGCCGGCGGTCCCGGCGCGGCGGGCGGCGCCGGCGGCGCCGGCGGCGGGGTGACGGTCGCCGCAGGGGGCACGCCGCTGCCGACCGTGGCGCCCGGCGCGCCGACGCGGGCGCCCGCGCCGACGGGGGTGCCGTCGCTGGTGGCGGGCAACGGGGGCGACGGCGGCAATGGCGGGGCGGGGTCGCCCACCCGCGGCGCCGCGGGCGCCACCCCTGTGCCGGGGGGAGCCGCCGGCAATGGCGGTGCCGGCGGCAGCATTTCCGTCACCACCCCGTCGGGGGGGCTGGCAGACTTCCTGTCCAGCTTTTTCCCCGACGCCGCCACGCCCGCCACGCCCGCCACGCCCGCCACACCCGCCGCCACGCCCGTCGTGGTGACCGCGGGGGATGGGGGGAATGGCGGTAACGGCGGCGCGGGCAACGTCGGGGGGCCGGGCGGGGCCGCCGGGTCGGGCGGCGCGGGCGGTGACATCACCTTTGGCCCCCCCGTTGTGATCATGGAGCCAGCGACGCCGCCGGTGGTAGCACCAGTGCCGCCGGTGACGGCGCCAGTGCCACCGGTGACGGCGCCTGTGGCGCCCGTTCCGCCGGTAGTGGCGCCCGTGCCGCCGGTGGTGGCGCCCGTGCCGCCGGTGGTGGCGCCCGTGCCGCCGGTGGTGGCGCCCGTGCCGCCGGTGGTGGCGCCCGTGCCGCCGGTGGTAGCGCCCGTGCCGCCGGTGGTGGCGCCCGTGCCGCCGGTGGTGGCGCCCGTGCCGCCGGTGGTAGCGCCCGTGCCGCCGGTGGTGGCGCCTGTGCCGCCTACGGGGCCTTCACCGGCGCGGGTGGCCGCGGAGCAAACTCTGACGACCGCCCTCGCCGCCGTGGACGCGGAGCTGGTGCGGCTCAACGGACTCCGCACCGCCAACAATGCCAACTTTGCGTCCATCGGGCCGCTGGCCGAGACCCGCCTGGCCGAGGCCGAGACCGCAGCCGCCAACCCGGCCGCGACGGCGGCGAGGCAGGCGACACTCGCTGCCGCGGTGGCGGACGTGCGGGCAGCGTTCCCGCCCGCCCGGAACGCAGTCGCTGGGGTTGAAGGGCTGCTGGTGGCGGAGGAGGGGACCCTCAACGCCCTCCGCGGGCAAATTGCGGGCTCGATTGGCAACGCGGCGCTCGACGACGCGGCGGTGGTCCAGGCGGCCGCGACGATCGGGCAGCTGCCGTTCCCCTCCAACGCGGCGGCGATTGCCGCTGCGGACGAGGCCCAGTTTCTCACGGTCAACCGGCTGTCATTCAGCAGCGACGCCCTCCGCAACGCGCTGGAAGACCTGTTGCTCCCTTGATGCGCCGGCAGAAGGCGGCAGGCGGGTGTGGGGGGCGGCGGCGAGGCGTATGCGACGCAGCGACTGTTCTAACTGTTTCGAAACTCTGCAGGGAGTGACCATGAGCATGTCAATGACCATGAGCACCATGAGCATGTCAATGACCATGAGCAATAGAAAACCAAATGCCGCGCACTTTTTCGGACTGTGGGCTCTTTCCAACGAATCTTTCGCGCGGGCCGTGACAAGGGCGCCGGGCAGTGGACACTGGAGGGGAAAAAGGGAGGGTGGGAAGGCGTACAGGGGGAAGGGGTCCACAGAACACGATGGGGGCCTGACCGCCGCTCGTGCCGCAGACGAGGAGGCACAGGCGACGGTGCCAGTACAAGGCGGTGTGGATCATCGTGCGAGAGTGATGCGGCGCGTGGCGGCGGGGAGCGCAAAGGATGTATGAGGGAGGGGAGGCATTTGCCGCAACTGCACCGCCCCGGAAATTTGTTATAAGGGCGCGGCAATGGCCATTGCTGCCGTCAGCGTTCTCCTCAGGGCGCCGCTTGAGGAGACACCTGACGCGGCGATCGCCCCACCCGGGGAACGAGTTGATGCGGGAGCGGCCCAGTATCAGAACACGTCACCCCAAAGTGCCTCGACGGTGTGCGAGTGTTGCGGGTGGGGACAGCGCCGGCAGGCCCCGTTGGCCCGCCGGGTCAGGCTGGCCAGCTGGGTGCCCGCTTCACCCGCTTCCACATGACGCGGGTGGGGCGATTACAGCTTGTTCTCATAGGGGTCGTCCACCTTGTTGAAGTTTCACCCCGGCGCTCTGCAGTGGGAGCCAGCAGCGCCGCTGGTTTGGAAAGGAGAAGCACACACGGACCGATTGTGCAGACTTGATCCTTGTCCGTTCCGCGGAACCACAGCCGCGCAATGCACCGAGGTGCAGCCTGCTCGTAGTGCGTCCCTGCAGTAGCTGAGGTAGCACGTGCTCAGCCACGCGTCGAACGCAGTCATTCTATGCACGGGCCTTCATCAACGATACATACGGATACTAAAATGGAAGTTGTTTCCCTTGGCCATCGCAAGCAGGGTGGCCTGATGGCTTAGTTGGTAGAGCATTTGACTAGTAATCAAAAGGTCCCGAGTTCAAATCTCGGTCAGGCCTTGAATCTTTTGCCTGGGCCTTCCAGAGAAGAGGTGCACACGAAACTCACATTTTTTGATCGAGCTGATGGTGACTCCAGTCAGGTACCGGTAAATTACACTACGAGCAAAGTTCGGGCATCATGGAGCACAGTCACTAAAATAGGCGCCAAAGGCATTCTTTACACAGAGTACGTATTCCATCTAATTGTTGAACTCGGAATGGACCCCACAATACTAATATACTACAGACGCCTTGAGATGTCAATGCTCAATGACGCTTCTTGATTGGCTACACGTTTGCGTCATGAGCAGCATTGTTGGTCTGTCACTGAAACATACAGGAAAGAATTATCTGAGTACTGTCCGTTCGTCTACTTAGCTGGACGCAGCTAGCGATGCAATGACTTGCAGTTGACGGCCGGTAGCTCCACCGCACGCGCCGCGATGGCTGGCCGACAGGCTTCGACCGGCTCTCATGCGCTGGCCCGAGGCGCTGTCGGTGGCGGCGGCGGTTGGTTGCCGACCCGCCACCGCCGTCGCCATCGCCGTCGACGTCACGAGCTGCCGACACCCTGCGCGTCGGCACGGCCTTGCCTCCCCCCACCCACCCCGCTTCGTCGCCGTGGTTGCCCTCCCCACGCCGTGCTTCGTCGCCGTGGTTGCTCTCACCCCGCTCGCCGCGCTGCCGCACCGCGGCTGTCGCTGTCTGCTCCTCTCACCCTCTGCACACGCTCGCACCCCTCACCCGCGCCGCGTGTGGGCCCCTCCGCTCCCCCCGACGCCGCCGGCCAGCGCGCGTCACGGTGGCGTACGCTGCGCTGCTCCCCCCGCCCGCCGCCGCCGCCGCGCCAGGCGCGGCCGCCCGCGCCGCCCGCCCGTGTCTGCCGTCGGTGGCTCGGCGCGTGGTGGCGCTCGCTCCCTCCTTCGTTCCCGCCGCGGCAGCGCGCCCGCGCTCGTGCCTCCCCCCCCGTCGCCTTCACCCCTCCCCCCCCCCCCGTCGCCCTCTGTCACGCCCCTTTGCCAACTCCCCCCCTGCCTCTATCCGCCTTCCCACCATGGTTGCTGCCGCCGCAGCGGGGGCCACCTCTCTTGAAGCGTACCGTGCCGCCTCCCCCGTGCACGTGCTGTATGGCTCTGAGACGGGCAACGCCGAGGAGATTTCCCGCACCATCCACGCGGCGCTCGGCGACCACGGCCTCACGCCGGGGGTGCTGTCGCCCATGAAGGCGTACGCCGCCGCGGGCTTTGCGCCCGCGGGGATGCCCGCGACACCGCCGGGCGAGGCCTCCCCACCGCGGCCCCTGTACGTGCTCGTCACGTCCACGACGGGCGACGGGGATCCGCCAGAGAATGTGCGGCCCTTCCTCCGCTACCTCCGCCGCAAGGACCTCCCCGCGGGTGCGCTGGGCGGCGTCCGCTACGCGCTGCTGGGGCTGGGGGACACCAACTATGAGAACTTTTGCGCGGCGGGCAAGCGCGTGGACGGGGCGCTTCGGAAGCTTGGCGCGGTACGCCTGGGGCCCCGCGCCGACGCGGACGACGCGGTCGGCCTCGAGGCGGTCGTCGAGCCGTTTATCGCGTCCGTCTACCCGCTGCTGGTGGAGGCTGTGGCCGCCGCCGCCGCGACGGCGGGAGAGGGGGCGCCGGCCGCCGCCACTGACGAGGCGACGGCGCCGGTGGCTGCTGTCGGCGGCGCGACGGCACCAGAGAGAGTGGGGGCGGCGGCGCCGGCCAATGGGGCCCCGTCGGCGGCGGCGCCGGCCAACGGGGCCCCACCGGCAGCAGGGGTGGCCGTTGACGCTGTCCCCGCCATGGCGGCTGCTGCCGTGACGACCGCCGCGGCAGCCACGGCGGCGTCCGCGCCCCCCGCTGTTGACGCGGCCGCGGCTTCTGTCCTAGATGCGGAGATGGCAGACCTCGTTGCCGCCGTGGCCGCCGCGGAACTGGCCGACCCTGCGGCCGCCGCGACGGTCCCACCGCTGCTCCCTCCGCGGGCAGAGGTGGAGCACATGTCTCCCAGCGACGCCACCCCCGTGGCTCCCGCGTCGGCGGTGCTGACACCCGCCGTGGAGGCCAACACGGTATTCACCGCAACCCTGACCGCCGCCACCCGCCTCACCGACGATGTGGAGGGGGACGACTCGGTCAAGCGAGTGTGGCACCTGGAGCTGACGCCCACGGGGGAGGGTGCCGCCGCCGCGTCGGCCGCGGCGTACCACCCTGGCGACGCGTTTGGGGTGGTGACGGCCAACCGGGACGAGGATGTGGCGGCTGTTCTGGGGCGCCTGGCGGGCGGCCTGTCAGGCGATGAGGTGGTCCGGCTGGTACCGACCAAGGATGCTGGGGCCACCGCGGGCACCGCGCCCAATGGCACTTCAATGGCTGGGGAAGCTATCGCCGCGCCCACGACAGTACGGAGGCTGTTGGCCGAGCGGGTGGACCTAGGGGGGGTGCTCAAGAAGTCTGCCCTCCGTGCGCTCGCCGAGCACTGTGGCGATGATTCGGCCACGCGTCGCCGGCTACTCTTCCTCTCCTCCCGCGCCGGTAAGGCCGCCTACCGGCGCACCATCACCGACGCGGGCCGCGGCTTGACGCGCCTGCTGGCCGAGGTGGCCCCTAGTTGCGCACCGCCCCTGGGCACTGTCCTGGACGTCCTCCCGCCGCTGCCACCGCGGTGGTACTCGGCAGCGTCGGCGCCGGCGGTGGACGGTGCGGTACTCCACGTGGCGCTGTCAGTGGTCACCACCGCCGACGGCCGCCCGGGCCTCGCGTCTGGCTCCCTCGACGCCCTCGCGTCGGCCGTACTCGCCCGGGGCGACGACCCACCGCCGGTGCTGAGGCTGGTCCGCCGGACGGCCGATGCGGAGGACGACATTCCCGGGGGGGCTCCCCGCTTCCGCCCCCCCACTGACCTGTCGGTGCCGCTGGTGATGGTCGGCCCCGGCACGGGTGTGGCGCCCTTTCGTGGTTTTCTCCGCGCCCGCCGGGCGACTGTGGCGGCGGCGACGACGGCCGCGGCCGCGGCCGGCCGGGCGCCGCCGACGGTTGGCGACGCGTGGCTGTTTTTCGGATGCCGCTACGAGGCCCGCGACTACCTGTACCGGGAGGAGCTGGAGGGCTACCTTGCCGACGGCACGCTGACCCAGCTCGTCACTGCCTTTTCTCGTGATGGCAGCGGCGGCGCTGACGCGCCGACGACTGGCGCGACGACCGCCGGCGCCACCGCCCCCCCACCGCGCAACTACGTGCAGGCACAGCTGCGCGCCCGCGGGGCAGCGGTGGCGGCGCTCCTCACGGCCAGCGACACGGCAACTGTGTACGTGTGTGGAGACGGGGCGGGTATGGCGGCGGGCGTCCACGACGCCCTGGTGGAGGTGCTCGCGGCCCACGGGGGGCAGGCGGTCGGGGGGGTGGCCGGCGCGGCGGCGGTGGTGGCTGGGTGGGCCAAGGCCGGGCGGTACGTGCGGGACATTTGGTACTGGGGTGGGGGGGGCGAGGAGGAGTAGGGGGCTTGCGCGATCCCGCGCGCGCGTGAGAGGGGCGGGGGGGGGGAACGGAGGGTGTCGGTCCAGAGCAAACTGCCCTGCCACGTCGAGCCGCCGGCAGTGGCCCCGAGGTGCTGGTGCAGTGACAGAGTAAATGTATCGTATCGTATCGAAAGAACAACGCGTGTCGTCGTTTGGTGGGGGGGGGGACGGCGGCGCTGTGGCCATCGTCGCCGCCGCTGTCTCTGCTCGTGGCGCGGCCTCGGGTGCTCCTCGTTGCACCTGCCGTCACCCCCCGCTGCCGCCCCCTCCCGCCCCTCCCCCCTCTTCCCCAATGTCTTGCTGCCATTCATGCTCCGCAAGGTTGGAAAATTCCGCCGGGGACCCTCCTGTGCGGCGTCTACCCGGGCGCGCCCGTCTAGGGTGGCAACCATCCCCGGGTGCCGAGCGCCGGCACTGCGACGGCCACCACTACCTTTTGGCTGCCGCCCGACCCATCCGTCGCTGAATTGTCGCTGTTTGGGGTCGCGCAAGTCACTGCCTCACGTATCCATCCCACCGTCACCGTGGCCGTCGTCACGTGGCCGTCCCGGTGGTGACCAAGGCGGGAGGCATGGCACGCCGCGCGGCTGCTCGAGTAAGAGGCCTTCTTCACCTGCAGGTGCCACGTTGCCGCGCACGTGTCCCCACACGCGTGAAAATGCTCATCGCAGTCGTGTCCACCAATCAATTTAGAGAGTTTTTACTGCGCGTTAATCTCGTGGACAGTGTGAGGTGTCCACCAATCTCGTGGACAGTGTGAGACACAAGGATTTGAAAACGTCTACAGCGACCACCGATGCGTGCAAACCGTTTTCCAATGACCACGGAGATTCCCGGCAAACCCCCCGCCGGAGGGGGCTTGCACGCATCACGTTGCTGCGCGTGCAGCGGGTCGTCCACTCTCTTTCTCCCCCCCTCCCCCTGCAGCAGCTTGACCACCCCACGTGTGCGCCGGCCGGCCGATCGCTACGCCGCCTCGACACGCGCTTGCCAGCTATCTAAATACTATGTACAAATTTTTGTAGCTATATTGCTATGTAGCCCTACGGTTCCGGTGGGGGGCGGTACCGTATAAATAGGAGGGTGGGTTTTGTATATAGCGGGGAGGTGACTGCCTACCCGCCCTCCACTGACCCCCAGCAGCCACACCCGTCCCTGTGGACGGTAGATAGTTGTGGCAGTGCATCCAAGAGCTGAGAGCATGTCTACAGGTGTGACCCAAAACCCATACTGTGTGTATGTCTGGGTTTTTAGCGCAGAGCAAGTCTATCGGTGAACCTAAAACCCATATAGAATAGCTCTGAGCTATCCGCTGAGCCAAATGTAGCTCAGAGGATTGCTCACAGCTAAATACTTTTTCCGGCCTCGAGCAATAGCCAAGCCAATCACGTGCCTCCATCTGGGGAATGAGCGATGGTGACACGACCGACTTTCCTTCGGAACTGAAGGACAATTGTGCAGAAGCGCCAAGCAAATCTGGCACTGCTGCTCCCGGCGTCTTCCCCACGTTCTGGCACCGCGACGCGCTTATCCCCGCTCTCCATATCCACTGCGTGTACCATGGCGTCCCCCACGGACAGGCCAAGTCCCTCGGCTGTCACTAATCCTGCTCCTACACCGAGCCCTCCTCTGTCTCGTCTGTCTGGCGAGATGGATTCATCAGCGTCGCCCGCGGCGGGCGCGGCCGCACCGCGAGGCCCCAACAGTACGCCAGACGAGAACCCGGCTTTGGCGCGCTGCACCGTGGTTTCTATTGCTGGCCTACCCTACTTGTCTCCCACGCCACGACGCAGGATGTGGGGCCAGCACATTCCCGCCGGGGGAAGCTGCCGCCATACACACGTGCACAACGGCCTCCTCCTCGTCATCGTTGATCAGTACGTTGGCAATCAGCTCATCCATTGCTGGAAGAAAAAAAACGGGGGGGGGGGGGGGGGGTGAGAGGATGGTGGACGTATGGAGCGCGTGACGGTACAGTACATACACGCAAGACCGAGGCGACGGCAAGGATTGACTCCAGTCGACGCACATTGATTCAATGAGGCCCAGCCAGAACTAAGTGGATTGCAATTCCCCGCGCAAGTGTGGGAAAGGTCGGAATATGGCTCAGCACCGATAGACATGCTCTGAGCTATTTGTCGCGAAAAACAGTACAATGTACTATTGTGCGTCCCGCAAAAAGTGGACGTGCACGGGTCGTGCAGTGTGCGTTTGATTGGTCCAGTGGCCGATATTTGACATGAGCACGACACGAGCACGTCCACTTTTTACGGGACGCACTATACATGTCATGTACTGTGCGTCCCGTAAAAAGTGGACGTGCACGGGTCGTGCAGTGTGGGATTGATTGGTCCAGTGGCCGATATTTGACATGATCACGACACGAGCACGTCCACTTTTTACGGGACGCACTATATCTAGCTGGATGAGTTTGGGTTTTAGCTCCACCGATGCATGTCGACATGCTCTGCACCGCGTGATGGCGGCGGTGGCGGTGGCGGGCGGGGGAGGGGGTGTGTGTATCGATATGTCTGGCAAGAATCTGAGGGACACACCCTGCCCTCGTAGCCTCTTTTTGCACGCACGGCCGGGGTGTCCCTGCCTCGCCGCTGCGGGCACGTGACCGTCACGGGGCGCCCGTCCCTGCGGGGAGTGGACCTTTGGGGCCCCCGCCGCCGTTTGGCGTCGGCGCGGGGGGGGGGAGGCGGCGGGGGAAGAAGACCTACATCTGTACAGTACATGTAGAGGTACATACATGCAAGTCGGGCGGGAGGACAGGCGCGGCCATCGTCTCTCCCCGGCCGGGTGGCCGGCGTCGGTCACAAAGGGAGGGGCGGCGGCAGCGGCAAGCCGAGCCGCTAGCGGCGGCCAGCGACCTGGCGTCTGTAGATACACCCGCAGACAATGAGGGGGAGCACCAAGCAGCAGCACCGCCGCCCACCCCCCCCCCCCCCCTGGGGTGACCCGCCCCTATGCACCGGCTGGGGGGGCGCAGTTTGCATCCGCCACCCCACCGACCAGCCCAGCCCAGCGCAGCCGCCCCGCCCGCCGCCGCGCCCGCCGCGCCCGCCCGCCCGCCCGCCCGCCCGCCCGCCCGCCCGCCCGCCCGCCCGCCCGCCCGCCAGCCGACCGGCCGTGGCGGGGGGACTGGTGGGGCGGGGGCGGGCGGGGCCTGGAAGGCGCGCCCCCCCCCCCCGCCAGCCCCCCCACCCAC
The DNA here is from genome assembly GCA_009829735.1 of Pyropia yezoensis. Lineage (NCBI taxonomy): Eukaryota > Rhodophyta > Bangiophyceae > Bangiales > Bangiaceae > Pyropia > Pyropia yezoensis. Next base: position 24,212,670 of record CM020620.1, read on the forward strand.
GTGCACAGCGCGGCGGTGCAGCGGCGCAATGTACGAGATGCGCCTACGCTGGTCTGCTCGCAGGGAAGGGGGGGGGGGGGGTGTGGGGAGGACGGGTGGGTGGGACGACGACTTTTTGCCCGTCTGCTTGCCTGGCCCCCCCCCCCCCCCCCCCCCCCAACCCCACCCCTCCCCCACCCACCCCCCCTTCTGGCTGGTCGGCCCGCTGCCACCCTTGCTCTATCCCCGCCGCTCGACGGGATTGCCCCCCCCCACCGGCTTGGCCGCCCCTCCCACGGCGCCTCGTGCCATTGGCCTCTTTTTTTTTTTTTTTTTTTTGTATCCTTCCGCGCTGTGCCAGAGACGACGGACGGACGGACAGACGGACGGACGGAGGGGGGGGGGGGGGGGGTGGGGTGGGGTGGGGTGGGGGGGGGTGGGCCGGGCCGGGCCGCGTCGCTGCCGGCGCGTGTGCCGGCGGCGGCTCGGGGCGGCCGGCCGGCAGCGGCGGGGGCGGCGGCGGGCGGGCGGCGGGTGGAGCGGCGCGCGGGGCCTGGCGCACCACCGCGCCACCCCCCCCCCACCACCACCACCACCACCGATACGGCAGCGTGTCGTCGTCTGTGTGCCCACACGCGCCGCGCCCGCCTCCCCCCCCCCTCTCCCTACCACCACCGCACACACAGCCGGTTCCCACCCGTCCTCTTCGGTGGGCCGCTGCGGTGCGCGCTCCCCCGCGGCCGTCGCCAGGGCGGTGGGGGCGCGACGAGGGGGGACGCACCAGCTGTGGATGAGGCCGCTCCGCGCCGCCGCCGCGGCCGACTGGGGTGCCCCCCGGCCGTGCCATCCCCCCCGCTGCGCGACGGGCGTGGCGTGAGGCGCGCATCTCCGTCCCCCCACCCCTCCATCCCCCCCCCCCCCCCCCCCCCCCCCCCCCGGCGGCACCTGCCCTTGCCCCTCGCCAGACGCGGGCGCCACCAAGCCACCCCCGCGTCCGCACTGGCGTTCACCACCTCCTGCCCTCACCCCCCCCCCCCGCCGGTTGCCGTCCCCCGCCGCCGGCCCCACCGCCAGCCACTCATCCACCATCTGCCGCTCTCGTCCCCCTCCCCCCCCCCCCCCCTAACGCGCGCGCCTGGTGGTAGGTGCGCCCTCCCAGCCCACCCCCTTCCCTCCCGCGTCGCCCTCCGGGCCCTCCTCCGCCCCGGCGGTTTTTATTGGCGTCCAGGGTGAGCACCGCGTCTGCGCGCCGCCCCCCTCCACCACTACCACCACCGCCACCGCCACCACTACCATTCCCACCACCACCACCATCACCACCACCACCCCCCCCCCCACCCCCACCGGCGACCCCCGACGGAGAGGACGCGGGCGCCCATGACGCCCGGCGCCCCCGCTGCGTTGCCGACAGCTTCCGGGGGGGCGGGGGGGGCGTCGACGGCGGCGGTGGCGCGGCGGCGGTGGGCGGCCCCGGCGGGCCACCCGCCGGTGGGGCCCCACCCCAAGGACGCGGCCGCCGCCGCCGCCGCCGACGACGCAGCGTCGGAGCACGTAGGCAGACAGGGCGGCGGCGGCGGCGGCGGCGGCGGTGGCGTCGGCGGCGACGGTGCAGACGCCGATGGCACCGACGGCGTCTGGCGGGCCGGCGGCCGCGGCGGGGGCTCCCCCAGCAGCAGCAGCAGCAGCCGCGGCGGCGGCGAGCACCGTCGGCGGGGCGGTGGGGGCCTCCGTGTAGGCGCCCACCGGGGAGGCGCGGCTGCCGCCGCGGCGGGCAGCAAACGCAGCCGCGAGCCCCCCACCGACGGCGCGGGCGGCGGCCGCCGCGGCGGCGGCGGGGGCGTCGGCGGCGGCGGCGGCGGCGGCGGCGGCGGCGGCGGCGGCTGCGGCGGCAGCGGCAGTCCGCCACGGGCGCGGCGGGACCCGCGGATCCTCTCCCTCCTTGCCGCCGCGCAGCTGGTGGCGACGCAGCCCATGGCGTGGGCGGCGGGCGGTGGGGGGGCGGCCGCCGCCGCCGCCGCCGCCACCACCCCGCACGCGCCGCGGCCCGCCGTCGCTGCCGCCCCCGCGGTGGCGCCCCCCACCCCTGCGCCCACCCCCGCGCCCACTCCCGCGCCCACCCCCGCGCCCACCCCCGCGCCCACCCCCGTTCCCACCCCCGCTCCCACCCCCGCGCCCACCCCCCGTGCGGGGACGGCGGCGGCAGCGGCGGCCGCCGCCGCCGCCCCACCCGAGCCGTCGCCAAAGGCGTTGCCGCCACCGCCGCCGTCGCGGTCCTCCCCCCCCCCGCCGCCGCCGCCGACGCCGCCGCAGCCGCCAGCCGCTTTGCCGCCACTCGTCGCCGGCGGCCGCCGGCTGGGCGGCCACCCGGCTGGGCCCGCGTCGGCGGCGGCGGCGGCGGCGGCGGCGGCGGCAGCGGCGCACCCGCCCCTGTCCGCCCCCGCCGGCCCCCCCCCAGTGGCCTACCCGCGGGCGCTGCTGTCCCGGTGGACTTTTCCGTGGCCCGCCACGGCCCCCGGCGGGGGGGGGGTGGCGGGGGGGGCCGCCCTCCTGCCGCTAGCGCCGGCCGCGCCAGCAGTCGCAGGCGCGCCGGCAGCGCCGGGTGGGAGGTGGGCGGGCAGTGGCGGCGGCGGCGGCGGCGGTGGTGGTGGCGGCGGCGGCGGCGGCGGTGGCGGCGGCGGCGGCCCGTTTGGCTCGCCCGCCGCGCCCGCCGCCGCCGCGTCGGCGCGGTCGGCGCGGTCCTCGTCGGCGACGGGGTGGCACGCGTCGGCCGGCGGGCGCGGCGGCGCCGCCGCGGGGGAGGTGGGGGGAGGATGGTGGGCGGCGCCCCCACCGCCACCGATACCGCCGCCGCCGCCGCCGACGCCGACACCGACGCCGACGCCGCCGCTGCCGCCGCCGCCGTCGCCCATGTCCGGGCCTAGTCTGGGAGCGGGGGAGGGAGACGGGGTCCCCGCCGGCGGCGGGTGGGCGGCGCGCGCGTCGGCGGCGGCGGCGGCCGCCGGCAATGCGTGTGGTGCTGCTGTCATGGGACGCCCGCGGTCGGTGCCGTGTGGGAAGGGTCGTCTTGGTGGTGGCGGCGGTGGCGGCGGTGGCGGTGGTGGTGGTTGGTGGGGGGGGGGAGGGGGCGGCTGCGACAGTGGCTGCGACAGCGGCCACGACGGGGACCATGACGGTCGCGCCGCCGCCGCCGCTGACGGGCACAACGACGCCAACGGCTACCCCGGTGGGGGCGTCGGGTCCAACAGAGCCGCGGCGTTCGGCGGCGGCGGCGGCCGCCGTCAGAGGCGGTCGCCCTCCCCCCGGTCCGACAACAGCCACCCCCACGGAGCCAGCGGCGGCGGCGGCGACGGCGGCGGCGGCGGCAGCGGCGGCGGCGGCGGCGCGTCCCCCACGCCCCCCCCCCCCCTCCCCCGGTCCACCCCCCCCCCCCCCCCCCCCCTTCGCCGCAGCGGCAGCGGCGGCGGGGGCGTGGCGTTTGACTGGGCCCCTTGGCTCGCCGCCCACAGCCCCGCCCTGGCCGCCGAGGCCGACGACCGCGCCGCCGCCGCCGCCGCGCTGGCCGCCGCCGGCGTGCGGGGCCCGCGGTACCTCCACCACATCCTCCGCGCGCTCCCCGGCTCCCCGCTCGACGCGCTGCGCGCGACGCTCCCCCGGGAGCTGCCGCCCGTCATCCTGGCGCTCATTTGTGCGGCGGCGGGCGACGCGGGGCTCCACGCGCCGCCGCCGCCGCCGCCGCCGCCACCACCACCGCCGCTGCCGCCGCCAGCCGAGGGGGGGGGGGGGGGGGGGGAGGCGCCGCCGCCGCCGCCGCCGCCGCCGCCGCCCACCCCGCCGCCAATGGGGCCGTTGTCGCCGCCCCTTTTGCGCTGGCAGCCCAGCCGGGGGGGATGCCCGCCGCAGACGGGGGAGCAGACGGGCGTGGCGGTGGCGGCGGCGTGCCTCTCTCCCTCCCCCGGTGGGCGACGGCGGCGGCGGCGGCGGGCGGGCGGGGCGGCGCCGCGGCTGCCGCCGCCGCCGCGCCCCCCTCCTCCCCGGGCGCGGCGGCCGCCGACGGCTGGCACGCCGGCCCCGCCGCCGCCGCGTGGGCGTCCCTGACCGCCGTGGCGGCGGCCGCCGCGGCGGCGCGGGAGCGGCAGCCGCCGCGGCCTGCCTCCACGGCGGCGGCGGCGGCGGCGGTCGACGCGGCGGCGTCGTCGTCCCGCCTGGCCGCCCACCCGCCTGGCGGTGGTGGCGGCGGCGGCGGCGGCGACGGCGGCGGCGGCGGCCGCCCCTTGCGCGGTGGGGGCGCGGCGACGGGCGCCGCGCCGCTGCTGCCACCCCCGCCGCTGCCGCCGCCGCCGCCGCCGCCGCCGCCGCGTGGCGCGCCAACGGCCGACGCGGACATGACGCGGCGGGCGGTGCGGGCGGTGGCGGCGGCGCAGGTGCGGCAGCGGGCGGGGGGCGGGGTGCCCGCGGCGGCCGCACGGGCGCTCCGGTGGGGCCCGTTTCGTGGGGTGGGGGGCGGGGGGGCGGGGGGGGGGCGGCGGGGGGGCGGTGCCGCCGCCCCGCCGTCGAGGCAGGACGCGACTGGGGGGGGGGGGGGGGGATGACTGGCCCTGCCGTGAGGGCGGGCGGTGGCGCGCGTTTCGACCAGTGCTCCCGCGTGGAGGAGGGGGAGGGAAGGGTGCGTTGACTTGGGGGGGGGGAGGGCGGGGTGGGTGTCGCCAGCCAGGGCGCCCAGACCGCAGACGGGAAGACACAAACGCTAGCACCGTTGCTGACAGACACGGTCATGACACGGGGCGCGGGCTCCGTGTGCCCTCTTTCCGCTTCCCCCGCGCGCGTGGACTGCCTACCCACACACACACGTGCTTGGCGACGGGGGCCACGGACCCCCCCCCACCCACCGCCCCCCCCAGACCCAGACCCAGCACATGCTCCCCCCCCATCGCCACGCCATGCCACCCCCTAGCGGCGACGGCGGTCCCCCCCCCCCCCCGCCCCCCCCCCCCGCCCCCCCCCCCCCCCCCTCCACGTCCCACTGCCCACTCCCAAGGCGCGAAAGGAGGGTGGCCAGCACCGGCGGCCGGCCGCGGCCGCCGCGCGGCCGCCCCCGGCCGGCGTCCCCCCCTCCCCATCCGCCCCCCCACCCACCCCCGTCCTCGCTGTCCCCACCGCCAGCCGCGTCCACCACCCCGTCCCCGCCATGGCCGCCGCCGCCGCCGCCGCCGCCGCCGCTGCCGACGCCGCCACGCCCCCGCCGCGAGCCGCTGCGCGCGCGCTCCGAGCCGCTCTGCCGCCCGCGGCTGCCCGACCGCCCCGCCCGCTCCTTGCGGCCGGCAAAAAAGGCGAGCGCGCCCCCCCCCCCCCCCCCCCCCCCCCCCCCCCCCCCCCCGCCCCCACCGCCACTGCCACCGCTGCCGCCACCCCCGCTGCTGCCGCGGCGGTCGTCGCGCACGCCGCCGCCGCCGCCGCCGGCGTCACGCCGACCGTCCCGCACGCTGCCATCGCGGCCACCGTCACGGCCACCGCCCCCCCCCGCACCTCCCCCACCACCACCCGAGCGGCCGTCGGTGCGTGATGGGCGGCGCTCCCGGTGGCGGCCGCCCGACCGGGGACGCCCCCCCGCCCCCCCGCCGTCATCGGCGCTGCCCCAACCCCCATCCGAGCCGCCGCCCCGGTCGCTCGCCGCCTTCCCGTGCCGCCGGGCAGATGACGACGACGACAGGCGGCCGCCGCCGCCACCGCCCCCGCCGCCGCCGCCGCCGCCGCCGCCGCCGCCGCCGCCACCCCCCCCCGACAGCGACAGGCCGTGGCCCCGACCAGCGGGCGCGACCGCACGGGCGGCGAGGCGGCCGACGCGGCGGAGGGCGCGGAGGCCCTCCCGGGCGGGGGCGGGGAGCCAGGCAGCCACCGCTGCGGCGGCGGCGGTGCCGCCGCCGTCGGGGGCGCCGCCCCAGCCGGCGGCGGCAGCGGCACCGCGCCCGCCGCCGTCGGCGGGGGCGCCCGCCGCGCCGTCGGCGGGGGCGCCCGCCGCCCAGGCGGCGGGCGTCAGGTAGCGCGCCAGGTCCACCCGCTCCGCCCGCTCCACCGCGATAAAAACAAACACCGACGCGTACGCGAGGTAGGCCGACGCGGGCAGCGCCGGCCGCTGGTCGAGAAACACCTTGCGCCAGGCAAATAGGTAAAAGTGGGCGGCGACGGAGAAGGTGGCGGCCAGCTGGCTGCCGTTGCGCGCGTCGCGCAGCAGCGCCGCCTGCACGCCAATGAGGCCCAGGTGCCAGCCATAGGCGGCGGCCAGGACCAACAGGAAGGCGTCGCACGCGCGCTCCGCGCGCGCCTGGAACAGCCGCAGCGGGTCACGGTGGGTGTAGAGGGCGGCCGCCGCGCACAGCAGCGACACGCCCGCGTAGTAGGTGGACGACATGAGCACAATGTGCGAGACGCTCAGCGACGCGGACGTGACAATCAACCGGCCGGCGACGGTGGTGACGGCCAGGAGGGGTACCAGCAGGACAATGTAAAAGAGGATGCCCGACAGGAAGGGCGAGTGCACCACGTCCAGCCGGAGCTGCTTGTCAATCTCGGCGCCCACGTGCTCCACCAGGCGGTTGTTGGCTGTGGGCCACGGGACAGGAGCAGAGCCGGGGGAGCGGGGCACGGACAAAAAAAGAGCAGCACAGGTCCAAGCAGAGCAACGCGGGCGCACAAACAGCAAGCACACACGCAGCATGCGGCAGAGGTCAGTGTCCGTGCCCTTGCCGCGGATGGACGCCGCCGGCTTGGAAGCCCGCTCACCCAGTCCTCGCCGCTCCCCCCCTGAGGTCGCGGACCACTTCAGTGTGGGCGTGGGCACTCGCTCCAGCCGCCAGAGGCCCCACCCTCCATACGCTCCCTTCCCGTTGCAGACCAACGAAAGCGCCTGCGACACGGCCCCGACACCCATACAGACAACCCCCTCCCCTCCCTCCACCCACCCTCCCCCCCACCCTTGACTTCCCCTGACCCGCCCCCTCAACGTACTCTCCGCCGCGATCGCAATGGTATCAAAAAACGGGGTCAGCGCCTCGGCACTCTTCCGCAGCACCCCCCCCGCAACCGGCGACAGGACCGTCGCCTTGGCCGCCACAAAGCCGTCCATCCCCAGCGCCGCCAGCTTGGCCGCCACCACCGCCCGCACCGACGCCTCCCCCGCCACCTGCCGGCGGAGGGCGCCCTCGGTGGCGGCCAGCGCCGCGGCCTCCCCCTCCAGCGCCGCCACCCGCGCGGCGGCGGCGGGGGCGGCGGCGGTGAGGGCGGCCAGCTCGGCGGCGCGCTCCGCCGCGGCGACCGCGTCGAGGCGGCGCTCCTCCGTGCGGGCGCCCACCTGCGACCGCTTGAGGCGGACCGCCTCGGCGAGGTAGCGCACCTCGGCAGCGAGGCCGTCCGCCTCGTCGGTGCGGAGGCGCAGCTCCAGCCGCATCTTGGCCACCGCCCGCACCAGCACGTCGGCCGCCGCGGGGGCGCCGGGGGGGGGCCCCTCCGCCCACGTCAGCCGCCGCCGGTGGGCGGCCGCCCCTGGAGGGGGCGGGGGGGGGGGCAACCCCCCCCGCCCCAACGCCTCACGACCGCCACCGTAGACGGCGAGGGGGGGTGGCGCCACGTCGCCACCGCCCCACCCGCGGGCACCCCCGCCGGGTGGGGACGCGGCGGCGGCCGCTGCTGCAGAGGCGGCGGCCGCCGCCACAGCCGCCACCACCACGGGGGGAAACCGGCCGCGGCAGCGGCGGCGGCGGCGGCGGCAACGGCGGGGGCACCCGCCCGCCGCCGGCCGCGCGGCGGCGGCGGCCGCGGCGGCAGCGGCGGCGGCAGCGGCAGCGGCAGCGGCGGCGGCGGCAGCAGCAGCAGCAGCAGCAGCGGCAGGCAGGCGAGGCGAAAGTGGCGCCGCCACGGCAGCCGCCGGCGGGTTGGCGCCAACCGCGCCGCCGGCGGCGGCGCTGCAGTCCCCACCACCCCTACCGCCCCCGCCGCCGCCGCCGCCACCGCCGCCGCCACCACCGCCGCCACCACCGCCGCGCTCACTGCCAACAGTGCCGTCACCGCCGTCCCTACCGCCGCTAGAACCGTCTGCTGCCCGGCGGGGGCCCATCGTCCCGACGGCCGCGGCCGCGGCCGTGCCAGACGGCCGTGGCCGTGACAGACGGCCGTGGCCGTGACGGACAAGAGGGGCTGAGGCCGGCAGGTGTTGGGGGGAGGCGGAGGGGAGAGGGGGGGGCAGGGGGCAGGAGCGGAGAGGTCGCAAGGGGGCTAGCCAAAAGAGAAAAAAAAAAAAAAAGCGACACGGGGAGAGAGGGGGGGGGGGGGCGCAGGGGGGGGGGGGGGGGGTGGCCGGGGTTTGTCCTGGAGAGGGACAGGGCGGGGGGGGGCAGAGGCGCGAGCAGCGCCTCGGCCACCGCGTCAGGCCCGCCCCCCCCCCCCCCCTGCAGCAGGCCGTGGCGCACAAGCCGCGGGGGGCGGTGGCGCGGCGGCAGTGGCAGCCGCCGCCGCCGCGCGGGCGACCGCCACCGCCGCCTCCCCCCCCCCTCCCCCCCCCGGGCGGTCACTGGCAGGTGGGACTAGCCCATCCCCCCCAGCCGCGCAGTGGGAGGCGGAAACATGAGGGGGGGGCGGGGGGGGGGGAAAGGGGGGGCCGGGGGGGGGGGTGGGGGGGGGGGGGGAGCAGGAGGGCGGAGAGGGACGGTGGGCGGTGGTGGGGGCGGGTAGGGAGGCAGGCGGCGGCGGCGGCGGCGGCGGTGGGGGCGGCCACGGGCAGGCGGGGCACGCGGCGGCGGCAGCGGCAGAGGCCGCCCGCCTGTCAGCCGGCAGCGGCGGGAAGCTAAACGAGACGACGCGGGGGGGGGGGTGGGGGGTGGGGTGGAGGGGGGGGGGTGGTGGGGGGCAGCGGCGGCACCAATGGGGAGCCAGGGGGGCGGCAACCGCGATTAAATAAAATGTTCGGCACACGCCGCTGCGGGCTCTGCCGCCGCTGACCAGCGCGTGGACCACGCCGCCGCCCCTCTGGACGGGGACGCGCTGGTTGGCGGGGGGGGGGGGGGGGTGGGGGGTTGCGGGGAAAAGGGAGAGCGAGTAGGGAAAGGCACGCGCCGCCGCCGCCACCGCCGCCGCCGCCGTCGGCCGCCGGCCCCGCTGGCGTGGCCGACTGCCGACCATGCCGACGGCGTGCGGGGGGGGGGGGGGGGGCGGCAGCGCAGCAGGCGCCCGCCCGCGGCGGCCGCGGTGCCCCCCCCGCCCCCGCCCGCCGCGGGGGGCCCCCGGCCGTGGCGGGAGAGCCCGCGCCGCGACCGCCTGTCTGGTCTTGTTTCTTTTTTTTGCCACCGCCACCGCCGCCGCCACCGCCGCCGCCGTCGGCGGCCGACGACGGCGGCGGCGGTGGCGGCGGCGGCGGCAACCTGACGCGTGTGGGGGGGGGGGGTGAAGGTCGTCTTTGGCCCCTTACGATGGGGGCGGGGGGGGGGTGGGGGGGGGGGGGGGGGGGGGGGAGTCCCCGCGGTGCGCGGGGAAGAAAAGAAGAGCGTGGGCGACGCCCCCCACGGCGGCGGCCGCGGGTGCGTCCGTGCCTACCCCGTAGCAGCGTGCCCCCCACGGTGTGGCCGCCAGCTGGGGGGGTGCCGCCGCCGCCAGCCGCTGCCGCCCCCTGCGCCCACGCCCGCCCGCCCACCCAGCCCCGCGCCCACGCCCACCCACCCACCCCCTCCCCATCAGGGGCCGCTCCCGGCCGACGCTGTCCCCCCCCGCCCCCCCCCCCCCCCCCCCCCGCCCAACGGCACTCCCTCCCCCTCACTGCTCGCTCCCCCCCCGACCCCCTCCTCCGCTCGTCACGCGTCACCGCCGGCGGGCGCGGGGTCCTTGGCATCCCCCCCCGCCGCCGCCTGGGCGGCCCAGTAGGCCCGCGCGGCGGCCACCCGCCCCACCTCCACATTCACCGCCGGGTGGACGCGCGGGAGGAGGACGCCCACGCCCAGGTCGTCGGGCCCCTCCTCCCCACCCGCCGCCGCCGCCGCCGCCGACGCCGCCGCCGCCGCCGCCGACGCCGACGCCGACGCCCGGCGGCGGCCATAGTGCTGCGCCACGCTCAGGCCAGAGAGCGCGTAGCAGGTGTGGTAGTAGTCGGGCGCCGCGCCGGGCTTGTCCCGCAGGCCCCCGCCGGGGGCCTGGCAGTAGGAGAGGACGTAGCGGGCCAGGCGGGTTGGCTCCACGTCGGTCTGGTCGGCCGAGCTGCCGCCAACGGCGTCGACGGGGTCGCCCTTGGCGCCCGAGGGCGGCGGCGGCGGCGGCGGCGGCGGGGTCACCCCCCAGCCCGTGGCGGCGTCATCCTTCCCCCCACCGGCCAGCATGGCGTCGGCACGGTCGGCCAGGGCGGGCACCCCCCCCACCCAAAACGTGTAGCAGCTGTCGACGAGCTTGTTGGCCCGCCCCGCGAGCCCCCCCTCCAGCTCGTGCTGCCGGTCCACCGCCCAGGCGCGGAGGCGGCCGACCGCGCCGCCGCCGCCCCCCGCGGGGGCAGCGTCAAGGGCAGCCACCTCGGCGGGCCCCGCCAGCACCGCCGCCGCCAGCCCGCACCACCCGTACCCGCCGTGGCCCTCCCCCCCCGCCACCGACGCGAGGCCCCCATCAAACGACACGAGGCTGCCGACAAAGGTGCCCACCCCCGCCGCCAGGTGCGGCGGGCCCCCCAGCAGCCACGCCACCGCCGTTGCCAGGTACACGCCCCGCGCGTCCACCTCCCCGTCGGGGGTGACGGCGTAGCCGCCGCCCGGCCGCCGGGCGGCGGCGAGGAAGCGCAGCACGGCGGCGCGGTCGACGACGCCGAGCCCATCTTCGCCGCCCAAGACGGCCGCCGCCGCAACGGCGGCGTAGGTGGTGGCCAGGTGCGGCACCTGGCCGGGCCCCCCGCCAAAGCCCCCCCCGTCGGGTGCCGCGCAGGCGGCCAGGTGCGCCACCGCCGCCGCCCGCACGGCGGGGGAGATGGGCGTACGCAGCAGCGTCGCCGCGTGGAGGGTCCAGTAGAGCAGCCACGGCTGGGAGGCGTCGAGGGAGGTGAAGCGCGGGGTGAGGCCCCGCGCCAGCGCCGCCGCCACCCACCGGCCGTGCGACCGGAGGGCCAGGGGGGGCGGCGGCGGCCGCGGGTACCACGGGTTGGCCACGGGGTCGGTCGCCGCGGGCGCCCGGGCGGCCGCCGCCTCGGCCGCCGCCGCCGCCGCCCACGATACCAGCGGGGGGGCGGCGGCGGCGGCGGCGCCACGCGGCGGCGGCGGCGAGCCGAGCGACGCTGCCGGCGGCGACGCCGGCGGCGTCCCCCCCACCATGTGCAGCGGCGAGACGGGGGGTCCCCCCGAGCCGCCGCCCCTCCCCCCCGCCGGCGGCCGTGCCGGCGACAGCGCCGGTGACAGGGGCGGCGACAGGGGCAGCGGCGGCGGCGCCGACGCCGCGTCCATGTCGGCCGCCTGCACCGCCGACTCTACCGCCGCCTGGTCCACCCACGACGCCGTCGGGTAGCCCTCGTGGGGGGTGGCGGCGGCGGCGTACCACGACCACAGCGCCTCGGTCGTCGCCGCCACCGCCGCGTCAGCGTCGACCGCCGCAGCAGCGGCGGCCGCGTCGACGGGGGAGGGGGCGGCGGCGGCGTCGCCGCCGCCACTCCCGTCCTCCGCCGGCGCCGGGGAGGGCTCACCCGCCATGGCGCCGCCGCAGCAGCCGCCGCCGCCACCGCCGCCGCCGCCGCCGCCGCCGCCGCTGCTGCCGCCGCTCGCCGCCCGCCGCCGCTGCCGCTGCCGCTGCTGCCGCCGCCGCCGCCGGGACGCGGGGGCCACCGACGGCCGCCGCCGCTGCGATCGAAGGGACGGTGGCGGCGACGCCGCGGGGGAACCCGCAGCGGCGGGCACCGACGGCGGCCGCTGCGGGTCCAGGGAGGCAGAGGGGACTGGCAGGACCGGGGCGGCCATACACCGGCCGCTGCGCAGCCGTCACAGGGGGGGCACCGCTGGAAGCGCGCAGGGGAAGTCGCAGAGTAGGTGGAGGGGGTGCACCGCGTGCAAAGGCGCGAGCGCGACGGGCACACGGGGGGGCGGCGACACCACCGGGCGCGCGGCAGGTGGGGGGGGGTTGGGGGAACTGAAGGATCCCGCACGCGACCACGCGGGCGGTATGTAGTGCGCGGCACGCAGGCGCGGCGGAGGAGACGACGCACGGGGGGCGTTCGGTAGCGGTGGCAGTCAGAGCCAACGCACGCGAGCCGCGGTAGGCGAGCGGCGCGCGACGCTGGTGATCCGCCCCTCCAAGTCCAACTGTTTTGCAAACCCCTCACCATTCCTTCACTATATTTTTTTTGATGAGGAAGGCCGCCGAGACTCTTCGTCGATGGAGTGAAAATTCCTCTGAGAATCAATTACTACTCTATGTTCAAACAGCACGCCGCCGGCGGTGTGCCTGGCGGCCCCCCCCACCCCGAGTGAGTGGTCCAGTGCGCGCTCCTCCACGAAAGCTCTATGGCCGAAAGCCGTGGGACAAGGGAAGAACCGTGACGGCGCCTGCCTCGTGACCCTCCCCCCCCCCTCGTTCAACCCGGATAGGGGGGCCCCCCACGACAGCAGCACGAGCCCCGCCACGAGCCCGGGCATCCTCGTACGTAGGGCGCGCGCGCCCGTGGCGGCTGGGGCGGCGGCGTGTGGCTGTCCACCGGCCCTTCCCTCCCGCGCGGCAGAGCCGGCGTGTTGCTGCTACAGGACCTACAGGGTACCCGCGGGGCGTGTTGGGCCGGGCGCTCGCTGCGTTGCTGCAGGGTCCCGCTGCGGCTGCCGTCCCCGCTCCTCTTGGCCCGTCCCCTGCCTGAGCTCACGGCTGGCTTGCCGCTTTTGAACTGGGAGCGGCAACCTCTCCCTCCGCACAGACGCCCCCCCTCTCCTACCTCCACCCCCCCCCCTCTCCCACCTTTCCCCCCATTCCCGTGTACCTTCCCCCCCCCACTCGTCTCCCGTCCCTCGGGCTATTTTCTCATCTGTTCTTGTCGTCGCCACTGACCGCCTTTTGCTTGCGTCTGCCTCCCCCCCCGTCTGCCCCCCCACCCCCACCACCGCCGTCCTGGACCCCCTTTCCCCCATGGTGCGGCCGCTGGCGGGGGCGGCGGCACCCCCCCCGAGAGGAGACATGGTCGCCGACGTGGCCGGGGAGGTGGCGGCCGCTGCGGCTGACGCGGCGCTCGACGAAGAGGAGGCGGCTGAAGGGGACGGCGCCAACGCCGACGCCAACGCAGTCGCCGACGCCGCCGCTGGCCCCCACGGAGCAGCATCGGTGGCGGCGGCACCGTGGTCCCGGCCGCGGGTGCCCCCCCTGCCCCCCCCCCCCACCAGCCGCAAGCGGCCATCGCGGGGTGGGCGCTCTGCCGCGGCCGCCCCCGCCGGCCGGCCCACCGACGGCACCCCCCCACGGCCACCGGGTGCCCCGACGGCCGCCACGGCCGCCGACGGGGCGGCGGCGGCCGCCGAGGCGGCCGCCCGCCGCCGGCGGGCGGCGGTGGCCCTGCCCCCCACCCCGCCGTCGCCGCTGTCGTCGCCGTCCCCGTCGCGGTCAGCGTCCCCGCCAGAGCGGCGGCGGCGCCCGCGGCTGGCCGATGCGGGGGGCGGAGGGGGGGCCAGCGGCGGCGGCGGCGGCGGCGCTGTGACGTCGACGGCGGGTGCGCTGCCACCAGCGCCCCCCTCTGTCCCCAGCGCGACTGTCCCCGCTGCCGCCGTCACCGCGGCTGCGGCCCCCCACGACGCTGCCGCGCACGCGCGGCGCGTGGCGGCGCTGGCCGCCCGCCTGGCGGCCGTCCGGTCGGCCTTCGAGGCGGCCATTGCGCCACGGCTGGTGGGGGCGGCCGCCCCCCCGCCGGGCGGCGCGGGCCTATCCCTTGACACGGTACGGCTGGTGGTGCCGTCCCTGCCGCTGCCGCCCGCACCGCCGCCGTTGGGCGGGGGGGCGACGGGGGGGGCTGGGGAGGGCGGACGGGGGCGCGGATGGGGGGGGGCGGGGGCGGTGACGCCCGTGACACCCACGGCAGGGACGCCCGGCGCGGCGGCGGCGGCGGCGGCAACGTCCATGGCGGCGGCGGGTGGGGGCACCCCTGGCCGGGCGCTGTTGAGGGAGCAGGCCCGGGGTGCGCGGGTGACGCTCGACTATGTGTTTCGGCTGGGGGTGGAGGAGGCAGAGGGGGCACTGGAGCGGCTGCGCCAGCGACCGGAAGGCTAATCCAGGAGCATGGCCTGGGGTGGGGGGTGGGGGGGGGAGGGCAGCCTGTACCACCCGGTGGCGCACCACTGGGTGCCGTTTTGTGTGTCGGTGTCTTTTCGCGACGCCAGCGCTCAGGACCAGTGGGGGCGCAGAGGTGGGGGGCGCCACGCGGGGCACGTCTCGTAAATAGGAACGTAGAGCAGCAGCGCTGTGCGTGTGCAGTGTAGGGGCGGGTGGGTGGAGGGGTGGCGGCCAAGGCGGGCGCCAACAGCAGCGGCAATGAAGACGGCGACGGCGGCGGCCGATGGTGCCGCCGCCGTCCCTGGGGCGTTGCCCGGTAGCGAGGGTGGTCGCCCATCGCGCCGGCGGGGGGCGGCACCTGGAGCTGCCGCATTCCGTCCCTCGTCCCCGCCCTCGTGCCTCTCCCCCCTGCCGTTATGGCCAACGTCCCCTGCCGGCAGTGGACTTGGCGGTGGGCACCGTCCTCACGGGGCGGCACGCCCACCGGCGCGCCCGCCAGTGACAAGCCCGGGGGCCGCTCCCGGTCTTTTCGAGGCAACGCTCTTCTGAGTTTGACTTTTGCTGTGTTTTCGTGTGTACTGTACCTATCTGGTTTGGCAGACACGTCACCCTCTGCCCTCTCCTCCCTCGCGATCGGATGACAGCCAAACTCTAAGGCTGCCACTCGCGCGGGCCAACAGAAATCGGCCAATAAGTGCGCGTGCAACTGTCTCGCGCATGCGATGCAAAGGGCAGGGACTGTAGGGCACTGTGGAAGTCCCCTCGGATGGCAATCTCTGGTACGGGAGTCACTCAGCCATCAAAGCAGTGCGCGCCTTGCCCTGTCGCTTCTGCGCCCACAGCACGGTCGCGAGCCGTTGTCGCACGTTGGCCCTGGTGCGGGGAAAGGTCACGCCGTGCCGTCCTCCCGCAGGCCGCCGACCGCCTCGACCCCCAGATTCCCCGAAGCTCGCCTCTAGGTACCGCCCGCTGCCGCTCCCCTCTTCGGATCCGCAATGGACCGCCTGCTCGGCCCCGACCCCGCGGCGGACCGCTTCCTCGCCCCCCGCGGGGCGTCATCGCGGGGGCTTTGGCGAACGGTGGCCGTCACTGCGGCGACCGCCGCCGCCTTGGCGGTTGTTGGCACCACCATTGTCCTGCGATCGACGCCACTGGGCGCGGGCGGCGACCCGTCGTCGGCGGGGGGGGCGGCGGCGGTTCGGTCCTCATCACCTCGCACCGTGACGGGCCACGACATTGACTGCACGGACGGGGGCTACACCAAGAGCACCCTCAAGCTGGTGACAGAGGAGCCAGTGGTGCGCCTCATTTCGGAGCGGTCCCCCGACGGCTCAGGGGCGGCGGTGCCTATTGGCAAGTTTGAAGCTTCCGATGTGGCGGGCGTGGCGGGCGGGTCCCACGTGTTTGTGGTCTTTGACAACAGCTTCAAGATTGGGCACTTTGCCAGTGGCCTCACCTACGTCACGCCCGACGGGGAGGCAGAGACCAACAAGCTCCTCAGCTGGCCCGACGACGATGGGTCAGACAGTCAGTTTGAGGCGCTCACCTACAACGCCACCTCGGGCACCTACATCGTCATTCAGGAGAGCGTTGTCAATGGGAGCGGTTCCATGGTGCCTCGGATAATGGAGGTGTCATTGGGCGCCGATGCGGCGACGGTGCACTCGACGTGCGACGGCGCCTTTACGTTTGCGTCGGAGAACAAGGGCTTTGAGGGCGCCGCAATTGCCACTGCTGCCGATGGCACGTCGTACCTACTCGCCCTCTGCGAGGGCAACTACTGTGCCGGCGGTAAGGCTGGGCGCAAGCCGGGCCACGGGCGCATTATTGTCATGGCGCGGGAGGCCACGGCGGGTGGCGGGTGCGTGTGGGTGCCCCGCCAGACGGTGGCAATCCCCAAGAGTGCGTACTTTATGGACTATTCGGCCATCTCCATTTTTAACAATAGCCGCGTGGCGGTGTCGTCGCAGGAGAACGCGGCGGTGTGGATTGGGGAGCTGGAGCTGCTTGACGGCAGCCACCTGACTCCCGACCATGACCATCGGGTGCACGGCAGCCACCGGAGGTCTGGAGAAGCCACGGGCGACTACGAGCGTGCGCTGTTTGGGCTGTCGGACGGCAAGGTGTACGACTTTCCCCGCAACGACGCGTGCCAACGCATCTACTGTACAATTGAGGTACGTTGCGGTGGGGGGAGGGTGAGAGGAGGGGGGAGCGTGCCGTTCCAGCCGACGACGCTGCCGGCGGGTCTGACACGATGTGGTCCCCATGAACGGGGGGCGCTGGGCCATGTAATGTGCTACCTCCGGTGGTCCTGCCCCGGTGGCCATGCTGTGTTGCGTACTCACTATTCGGATTGTACTGGGACTTCGTCACCCGGCCCCCCCTTGCGTGGATCTCATCCCATTCCTTTTGCCCACCACACTCCCCCCGCGTACTCACCCCCCTCCTCACACTCACAGGGCATCCATTGGCAAGAGGCGGACAAGCTGGTGGCCGTGAGTGACAAGATGAAGAGCGGTGGCAAGCAGCCTTTCATGTGCATGACGCACGACCAAAGCATCCACACCTTCCTCATTCCTGCATGAGGGGGAGAGGGCAGCAGCCAGAGGCCGGGGGTACGGAGGGGCGGGCGGATGAGCGCGAAGGGTACAGTACATAGCCTTAGGGGAATACAAAAGATGATACGCAACCGTTTGAAACATTTTCTTTGAAGCAGGAACAAACAAAAGGCACCAACGCACGGTCACGCCGCCATAGACGCAGGCGCGCTGGGCGGTAGGCATCCCCCCCCCCCTTAGGCCATCGAGTAGAAGGAGCCTCAGCCCCCCCCCCCCCGAGCACCGCCTCCACCGCCGCCGCCCCCACGGCCCCCCCCTCGCGCAGCACGGGGCAGTAGGGGTAGTGCTCGCGGCGGGCGTCAAAGCCGCCACCCACGGGTGCCGACGCCGTCGCCGTCACCCCCGCGGGCGATGCGGGCACCGCGGGCGCCGCCGCCGCCTCGGACAGCAGCACCTCGGCGCCGCAACGCTCACACGCGAGGAGCAGCTCTGGGGTCCCCCCCCGACCCGTCCCCTCCTCGAGGGACCAGCCCCACGCGGCGAGGACCTCGGCAACGCCCCACCGCCGGCGGCCGCCGCCGTTGTGACCAGCTGCCGCCGTCGGGCCAGCCCCAACGGCGGCGGCCACGGCGGGGGGCACGGCCAGCCGCGGCACGCCGCTGCCGCCGCCGCCGCGCCCCCCACCCACCGCCGACCGGAGGGGCCCCAGCCGCGCGCGCACGGCGGTGGGGGTGGGCGCGGCGGCCGCCGCCACCGCCGGCGGCGTGGCCGTGCCCGTCCACATCGACAACGGCGCGTGGCCCGAGCCGGCAATCGCCTCGCGCAGGCGGTCGGCTTCGGCGTCGCCCGCCCAGCGGGGGGGGGAGGTGGGGGTGCCCGCGGCGGTGGCGGCGGCGGCGGTGGCGCCGCCGCCGTCGCCGCGGTCACCGTCGCCGCCCAGCACGCCCTCCCGCAAGTCGAGCGTGGCGCCGTCAGTGCTACACAGGCGGCCGGAGGCGGCGAGCGCCCACCCCCGCCGCGAGCACTCGACAGCGTCGGCCGCGCCGACGAGCGCGTTGGCCAGCCACCCGTCGGAACGGAATGTGGCCAGCCGCGCGACATAGTCGGCAGCGCTCCACGGGCGTGCGCTTCCGCCGCTGCCGTCGCCGTCGCCGCTACGGGCGACCGCGGCCGCCGCGGCCGCCGCGTCAGCCACGTCCACCGCGTGGCCCCGCGCCAGCCGCCGCAGGCGGCCGCCGGCGACAGCGGTGCGGGCGGCGGCAGCCGCGGCCAGGGCGTCGGCAACCTCGGCGTCCAACGCCGCCCGCACCGCCGCAAGCGGCAACGCCGCTGGCCGGCGGGTAGCCGCCGCCGCCGCCGCCGCGGGCGGGGCCGCCGCCGCCACCCCCGTCGCGGGCGTCACCTCCATGCACTCGTCCGCCGCTGCGGGCGCGGGGGTGGCGGCCGCAGCGACAGGGCCAGTGGTCGTGGCGGTGGCCGCCGCCAGTGCGGCAGCGGGGGGCGGCGCCGCCGACGCCGGCGGAGCGGGCCCGCCCACCCCCCGCGCGGCGGGGGGGAGGAGGCCAAAGCGCGCCGCCCGCGCCTGCGCCACCGCCGCGTCTGACTCGGGGGTGCCGCCGGCAAGGCGCGCCTTTTTGGCAACGCCCCCGGGGGGGGGGGGCGGCTTGGCGGCGGCGGCACCGCCGCTGCCGCCTGGGGCGGCGCGCTTGGCAGCCCCGGTTGGGTGGGCGGCGGCCGCCGCGGGCGCCACGGGCGGGCGTGCCGGGGGGGCCGACACAGCCGGCGACGAGGCCGCCGGCGGAGGCGGCAGCAGCGCGGGCGCCTTGGTCGCCGCCGCTGCCGCTGCCGCCAGTGACCCGCGAACGGGCATGGGCGGAGCCGGTGGCGGGGGCGCCCGCAGCCCGCTGGCCGCTGCCGCCACCGGCACAGCTGCCATGGACAAAAGGTCGCTGGCAGCCTCAGCATCGCCAGTGAGGGGCGCCGCCGCAGGCGCCGCCGCCGCCGACGCGGCGCCCTTCCCAGTCGGCACGCCACGGCCGCCGGCCGCAGGCGCGGCGGAACCGCCAGGCAGGGCAGTGTGGCTTACCCGAGGGGAGGCCTCTACGCCACCGGGGGTGGGGGTGACGGCCACCTCCTCGGCGGGGCGAGGGCGCTTGGCGGGGGGGGGTGCATCCCCGGCCGGCGCTGCCGCCAGAGACTGGCCCACCTCCGCCGCTGGCCGTGCGATGGCCGCCTCAACCGGCGCTACCGCAGCGGCTATCCCGCTTCTGGTGGCGGTGGCGGGGGTGACGTCCACCTCCATGGCCGACGTCGGTTCCGCAGGAGCGGCAGTGGCAGGAACCGATGCCGCCGCCGCCACAGGCGCAGACACCGTCGAGGCCCGTGCCGGGGCGCCCGGGTCCGGGACCGCCGGCAGAGCGGGCGGGCGCGCCGACGCAGCGTGCCCACCCGACCCAGCAGCCGCAGCGGAGGCTGTCGATGCGCCCGGCGCCACCGGCACCAGCGCAGCGGACGAGTCCAGCGGGCTAAACGGCGTAAGCGACGAGGCGGGCGAGGACGGGCGGGGCGGCAATGGAGCGCCCGCCATCCCACCTGCAGTGGGGGGGACGGCCGGCAACGACGGCGCCGTCGTCGGTGCTGCAGGCGCCGCCGAGCTTGCCAAGGACGATGACGCAGCCGCCGCTGGTGCGGGCAACGGTGTCACCGCTGTTGCTGGCGCCGGCGGCGGGGCGGCCACGACACAGGGTGGCGGCACAGCGGCCGACGCGGTCGCCGGCCCCGCCGCTGAGGCCGCCTCACCCGCAGCCGCCTTGTCGGCGGCACCCGCCCCGTCGATGGCGGCGCCGACCGCAGGCGTGCCGCTGGCCGACTTGCGCTTCTTCGCCTCCTTCTCCTTGGCTAGCCGAGCCATGCGCTGCTGGAGCATGGCCGAAAAGGCGTTGGGCTTTTTGACCCCCCGGGGAGGGGCACCGCCAGCCGCGGCGGTGGGCGCGGTTACACCGGCAGCCACCGGCGGCGGGCCGGCCGGCCCAGCCAGGCCGCCCACCTGCTGCCCGGGAGGCACCACAAGCGCAGCCACAGGCTTGAGGGCAGGTGCAGCCGGCGGCAGCGGAGGAGGCAACGACGGCGGCTGGGATTCAGCGCCCATGAGGGCAGCCAGAAAGGCCGGCACGAGAACCCCTTCCACGTCGCCCTCATACAGGACCTTTTCATACGGCGGCAGCACGGCCCCGGGCACTGACCCCGCCCCGGGGAGGAGCGTAAACACCAAGCCAGCGGGGTTCGTAGTCCGCTTCGTCCGCGTTAGCCGCAGAGCGTCCTTGCGGATGGCAACCCGCGCAACGACCGCCTCAGCGACGGTCGTGCGGGGCGTCAGTGGCCCCAACACCACCCACCACACGGGCTGGTGGGCGGCCACCAGCCGGTGGATGACAATGGTGCAGCCCGATACGGTTTTCGCCAATCGCTTGTTCTCGGTGCCGTAGAACTTGATTTCCCCCGAGCAGACGTTCATCAAATCCATGGCAGCGGGGGGGACGCCCGCGGCGGCCGCCGTTACTGACAGCACCGTGGGGTGGGCGGGGGGTTGGGGGGAGAGGCCTAACGTCGGCGCCAACGGAGACACCGCAGCCAACGGCGGAGTGGCGGGGAACGGTGCTGCAGCAGAAGCGGGTGCCGGCGTGGGCGTGCCCACCGACAGTGCAGCTGGCGCAGACGGTGCCTGCGGGCCAGTCGACGACGCAGCCGCCACGGGTGACACCGTTGGCAAAACGGCTGCCACAGGGGGGCTGGCGGGGGTCACGCTAGGCACCGCCGCCACTGCCGATGGCGTCATCGCGACCGCGACGGACGCGGACAGTGGCGGCTCGTCCATGTCCATCCGCTCTGGACCGCGCCATGGCTCCTTACCATCCGTGTCAACCTGGGGCACGACGTTCTCGCTAGCCGCCATTGCCGCGGGCGCGCCCTCCGTGGCCGCCACATCTCCCCCATCAATGACGCCGGAAGGAGTTGAGCCGGGCGCAACGGCCGCCGCCGGAGTGGATACATCCGAGGTGGGTGCCGCCGGTGTGGGTACATCCGGGGCGGGCGCCGTCGGCGTGGATTCGTCCGCGACGGGCGCTGCCGGCGTGGGTGCCGCCGGCGGGACCGCCGCCGGTGTAGATGCAGCCGCGGAAGGCGCCGCCGGAGTGGGTGCCTCCGCGGAGGGCGTCGCCGGGGGTGCCTCGTCTGCTGCAATCGCCGCCGCCGCAGTCGCCGCGGCTGCCGGGGCCGAGCCTGGCGAGGCCCGCGCCGCCGCGTCACCATCCGTGACGCCCTTATCGGCGACAGACGCTCGTGTGGGCGGGTCCACCGTCGGGGATTCGTCCATAGGATTAGTGGTTGCCGGGGGAGTCGCTGACGAGGGGGCTGCCGCAGCCGCGGGGGCAGCATCCGTGGCGGCCGCGGCAGCAGGCGTCTTGACGGCGGGCGACGCAGAGGGCGAAAAGGAGGCAGCAAACGGGTTCAGCGCAGACTTGGACGTCGACCCAAACAGCCCCGCCGACGGTGACGGGGACGTGCCAAACGAAAAGGCGGGCGCGGCGGGAGCGGCGGGCGCGCTCGCGGGCGCTGCCGACGTCACCGGCGTCGCCGGCGGCTTGATTGCCGCCGTCGGCGTGGCTCCTGCTCCCCTCCCCGCTCCCGTCGGGGCCAGTGGTGGTGGGGACGAAAAGGGAGAAAACGTGGCCAGCGGAAAGGGTGATGCGCCGCCACGGCCGCCAGAGCCACTCGCCGGGGTCGCCAGCCCAAAGAGCGGCGCCGACACCCGGCTGCCGCTGCTCCCACGCGGCGGCGACGCCGACGCCAACGCGTGTACAGCGGAAGGCTCCCACGCACCCGCGCCCCCGGGTGGGGAGGCGCCAAAGCGGAAGCCCCCACGGGTCGAGCCAAAGGGGCCCGCGCCAGGCGTGGGGCCCGCCGCGCTCAGTGGCGGCGCCCCAAAGGGCGTGCCAAACGAGGGAGGGGTGCCGCTCACCGCTGGTGGGGCCATACCACCGCTGGAGGGGGTGGGCACGGTGCCGCCTGTGCCGGATGGCGGTGCCGCGGTGGGGGTGACACCGGCAGCGTCCGCGGGTGTGGCCGCCAAGGAGGGCGTGGAGGGGGTGGCGCCAAACAAGGGCGTCGCCGAGGCGCCGCCGCCAAACGGCGACGCCGCCGCCCCAGACGGCGGGGCCGCCGAGGTACTAACGTCAAACGTGGGCGCCGCCGCGGGGGTGCCAAACGTAGGTGCCACCGCCGGAGCACCAAAGGTGGGCGCCGTGGGCGAGGCACCAAAAGTGGGCGCCGCGGTGCCAAAAGCCGGCGCCGCTGCGGCGGCGCCAAACGTCGGTGCCACCACGGGGGTGCCAAACGGAGGCGCCGCCGCCAGGACGCCAAAAGTCGGCGCTGCGGTCGGCGTCACAGCCGTCGGCGCATTGGAGGGAGCTCCAGCAAGGGAAGCAGCAGGAGTGCCCACCGCCGGCGTTGCCGAGGGAGCATCCGCAGTCAGCTCAGGCGCAGGCACATCCGCAAACGGCTGAGCGGAAGGCGCTCCCGCAGAAGGCTGAGCAGCATGCGCGTCCGCAGACGGCTCAGCCGCGGGCGCATCCGCAGGCGATTCAGCCGCGGGGGCTGCGGATGCCACTGGCGTGCGAGCTACGGGCGGAGCAGCAGCATCGGCGGGCGCAGCAGCAGCATCGGCGGGCACAGCAGCGTCGGTACTTGTCGCCGGTGGCCCGTCCACGCCCGTGGACCCAGTTGAGGGCGGTGGTGACGAAACAGCGGGGGCGGCAGCCGTACTCCCTTGAGCTTCGCCTTCCTCACGCTCGTCAAGCGCCCCCCCCTTCACATCCTCGGTAGCAATCACGACACCCACCGTCGCATGCTGCGCGACAGAGTCGGATGGGGACGCCGAAGCTACAGCAGCGCGTTGGTCGCTGACCGCCTGGCCACCTGCGACAGCCATAGCGCCCGCCGCATCGAGCACCTCAGGCTCCGCCGCAGCACACGGAGACTCTGCTGCAGGGGAAGGGTACTCCTCTGTGGGCGCGGGTGCCACCTCTGCAGGGTGAGGGGAATCCTCCGCAGGCACAGGGGACTCCTTCGCAGGCAAAGGGGCCACCTCCACAGGGGGGAAAGACTCCTCCGCAGGAGCAAGAGCCTCGTCTGCAGGCACGGCGGCCCGCTCTGCAGGAAGAACCTGCGTAGTGGGGAAAGAGTCCTCGGCCGCGGCCGCAGGGCTATCTCCCGCGGACGGGACAGACGCTGCGTGGTTGTGCTCTACCAGTAGTGGCGGCACATCATCCCCGTCCGCTGAGATGTCCGCCGCCGCTGCCGGCTCACCGGACGGGGCGGCATCGACGTCCACCGCGGGAGAGGACTTGATATCGGGGTCTGCAGCCACCACAACAGCGTCTTCAGCCGGGCTACCAGCAGCGATCGTGCGGACAGCATCTCCCGCCGCCGTATCGACGCCCCCCTCCTCCTCGCCATCATCGCGGCCGTCAAGAGACGGCGCGTCGACATCGTACCGGGGATCCTCGCGACAGCCACCGTCTGCAGTTTCGGCCGCATTTGCAATGGCCACTGCCGCCTCCTCCCCCCGCAGCGGAATCTCATCTTCTTCGTCTTCCTCCTCACCCTCACCGGCACGGCGAGCTACCCCATCGTCGCTGGCCATCCCCACCACTCCTTCGCTGCTGCGACCGCTGCCATTGGCATCTTGACTGGCATCCATACCGGACGCCGCTGCCGATGCAGCGCTCACGTCGACACCGCCCCCACGGCCATCGCCGTCGCCCCTGTCACCCTCCTCATCGTCGGCGGACTGCATGCTCACTTCACCGTCGCTGTCCACGTCGTCCCGGTCGCGCATTAACAGGTTGCGCGCGCTTGGCCGGCGCCCGCGCCCGCCGCCGCCGATATCACTGTCGCCGTCGTCGCTGCCACTGCCGCTGCCGCTGCCGCTGCCGCTGCCGTCAAACTCGCCATCGTCCATACGCACTCCAGCCCCCCCGTCGACCTGGTCGCCATCGTCAACACCGTCCATCACCACCACACCATAAGACCCCATCTCCTCCCCCCTGAGGTTGACGTCGCCATCATCATCCTCATCCTCCTCCTCTTCACCCTCCTCTTCTTCGTCGTCCTCCTCCTCGGTGGTGTCACCCAGCACAATCACGGCGTCGTCAACAACCGGCGCATGTACCGGTGCACCGGGTCCACGGGGAAGCCGGACCACGCCGGCTCTGGAACCTTCATCCTCCTCCTCTCCGTCATCCGCGTCAACGCTGCTCCCATCTTCAGCGTCGCCATCCTCTGAGCCGTCATAGTCCATGTTGTCGCCCTCATCAGAATGCGCATCGCCCTCCCCATAGGCCAACCCGCCAGTACCGTACGCCGGGGGCACCGCCGCTGCGGCAGCCGCCTCCAGCGCGGCAACCTCGGCGTCATAGCTGCCGTTGCCGTCAACGTTGCCGCCACCGCCGTCCCCGTTGCCGCCAACGCCATCAACGATGACGCCACCGTCGTCAAGGTTGCCGCTGGCGTAGGCTTCGTCATCACCCTCCACGTCGGAATGGTCGTTATCGATGGCAGCAGCCGCTGCCGCCGCCGCGGCTGCCTCAGCCGCCCCTTCCCCGCCGGCCGCGTCGCCAGCCGCCGTCACGGGGATGGCGGGCACGTGGAGTCCGCCCTCCTCCGCCGCCGCCCCCTCCTCCACGCCGCCCTCTCCCTCCTCCTCCTCCTCCCCCTCCTCACCATCCGAGTACACGCCAGCCTCCGGCGCACCGGCGGCTGCCGCCGTCGTGCCCCGGTGGTCCCCCTCCCCGTCCGTGTTGCCGTCCCGGCAATCCCGGTCGCTCGAGTAGTCCCCAGCGACGGCGGCGGCGGGCAGCCCACCCCCCGCACCGCCACCAGCGTCGGCAGCGTCGGCCGCAGCACCGCTGCCAGCGCGGGCATTGTCCATGGCAGCAACGGCCACGAGACCGGCGGCCGCGCCCGCCGCCGCCGCCACCGCTGCTGCCGCCACCGCTTCCGACCCCCCGACCACGTCAACCCCGTCCCGCGGGGAGTCCACGGCCGCGCCCTCTGCCGCATCGACCAGCGCCGCAGCCGCCGCCAACGCCGCCACGGGTACCGGCGTGGCGGCGTCCCGTGGGGGTGTCCCGCCCGGCCTTGCCAGCTCTGGCAGCGCCGGTGACGACGACGACGATGGCGGTGGCGACGGCGACGGCGATGGCGGCGGCGGCGGCTCTGGCCCACCGCCGCCGCCGTCCCCGCCGCCGTCGCCGGGCAGCGGCGTCGCCGCCATGGCCACGGGCGCGGCGGACACACGCACACCACGGGAAGCGGCGTCGGCAGGAGCGGTGTGGGAGGGGGAAAGGGTGGGGGGGGAGCTGACGGGTTCCAGGCGGCGGGGGGCAAGCTTGAGAATGACAGAATATGAACTGGTGGGGGGGCAGGGGCGGGGAGCGTCGAGAAAGTGGCTGCGGGGCGCCAACTAACAGCACCTTGCGCCGCCGAGCGCGTCGGGTGCGGGATCCCCAACGCCAGCACCGCAACTGTCAACGCCCAGATAAAAAATAGAACCAGCGTCACAATCACTCCTTAACTGGTGACACTATTTGAATTTTACAAAACACGGCCCAAAAGATGCCAATCAACCTGGGTTCCCCGTGTAAAACTTGTACCCCATGCGAGAGCCTTTTGTATTCGTTGACATGGGCAACATGTTGGAACGGCGCCGGGAACGGCACGCGTTGCCTGGAACGGCACGCGTCGCCGGGAACGGCAGTGTCTACATATGAGTTGGATGTTGATTCTGGTGTGAACCTTTGAGAAGTTGCGATAGGGTCATTACTCGCTTCGAAAAGTACTTACAAGTGAGGAGCGGAAAACTGCCTTGATGGGCAAGTGCCTCCATGGGTGATCGCCAGGACCCCGTTAGAGATTCGCGAAGAGGCGGGTACACTTCCCCGACGGTGACCGCCGAACCCATTGAGTCCTCTGCGGCCCTGCCGCGGCTGCCGTCGCGCGGACGTGGGCCACCGTCACAGAGTCGTGGAAGTACACTCTGGCGGTGGTCGCAGGAGGGAGGTGGTGCCACCGGCCGTCGTCGTGGTGCATCCTACCCTGGCCCGCATACGCGTCCGCCGCCTACCGCCCTACGCCGCTGCTGCCTACCTGCGCCGCCGCCGCCATCCCCTGCTACGCTATTTTCTGGTTCCGCACTTTTCTGTTTCTCCGCTGCCACTGCTGCCGCTGCCGCCGCTGTTACCGCTGTCGCCACCCCCGCCGCAGTTCCCGCCGCCGCCACCACCACCATCACTACCATCACGACCACCACCACGACCACCACCGCCACCGCCACCTCCTTCGCCACCGCCACCGCCACCGCCACCGCCACCGCCACCGCCACCGCCGCAACCTCGCCAGCCGGCATGGTCCCCCCCCCCGTACGGGCGCTCGCCCGGCCGTGGACCGCCTGGGTCGCCCCCCTCCCCACGGCTGTGGCGGCGGCAGCGCCTGCGGTAGCGGGCGGCGCACACCGCGGGCGGCGCCGCCCCGCCCTCTTGCCCCGCCACGGGGCGCCGCCATGGTTGGCCCCGCCCCGCCCGTGGGGGGGGTCCCCGCCGGCGGCGCCCCCAACCCCGCGGTCCGCCGACGTCACGCCCCGTGGCTGGCCGCCTCGCCGGGTGACCGTGACGTGCGTGCGGGACGCGGGGGGGGACGCGCCGCCGCGAGCGGCGGCGGCGGGGCTGCCCTTCCCCTCCCCGCCCCCTCCTACCGCAGGTGTCGGTGGTGGCGGTGGGGGCGGCGGCGACGTCGAAGTCGGCAGCAGCGGCCACGGTGGTGTGCCCCCATCTCCCAGCGTCGTGACCACCGACGCGGTGGCGGCGGTGCTCCGGGGCCTCAATGAAGAGCAGGTAGCGGCGGTCACCGCCCCCACCACCGCCCCCGTTATGGTGCTGGCGGGCCCCGGCTCGGGCAAGACCCGCGTCCTCACCGCCCGCGCCGCCTACCTCGCCGCCGCCGCAGGGGTGCCGCCGTCGTCCATGCTCGCCGTCACGTTTACCAACAAGGCGGCGACAGAGATGGGGGAACGGCTGGGGCGGTTGCTCGCTCCGCAAGGGGAGGACGCTCGTGACAGTGGTGGCGGGGGCGATGGGGGGGGCGCTGGTGGCGACGACGGAGATGGCGGCGGCGGCAGCGGCAGTGGGGCCTCCACACGGCAGCGCGCCCCACGGGGCGCGACGGTGGCCACCCTCCACTCGATGGCCTGCCGCTGGCTCCGGCAGTACGGCTCGGCCATTGGGGTTCCCCCCACGTACGCGGTGCTGGCAGCCGACGATTCGCGGCGCCTGGTGGCGGCGGTGGTCAAGGACGCGGGCCTGGACCCGCTGGTGGTGCGCCCGCGGGCGGTCGCGGCGGCCATTTCCTACGCCAAGAACGTGAGCCCCCTGGGCGACGGCGGTCAGGACGGGTGGCTGGCGGCCGTCCCCAAGACGCTGCCGCAGGGGCGCGCCCTGGCGACCGCCTATTGGGCACGGTGCCGGGAGTTGGTGGCCCTGGACTTTGATGACCTCCTCCTCGCCGCCCGGTGGCTGCTGTGGGCCGCCCCCGACGTGCGGGCGGCGCTGCAGGCGCGCTACCGTCACGTGCTGGTGGACGAGTGGCAAGACCTCAACGTCGTGCAGTATGACATCTTGCGGCTGTTGGCCTCACCGGCAATGCAGGTAGCGCGGGGGGGCGGCGGGGGCGGGGGCGCCCTCCCCGCCCCCCCCTCCACGTTTTGTGTGGGCGACTTTGACCAGCTGTTGTACTCATGGCGTGGCGCGCGGGCGGAGAATGGGACGACCTTCCCCGCCGACTTTGGCACCCCCGCCGCGCCGGTGGCGCGCTTTGAGCTCTCTGCCAACTACCGCTCCACGGGCGTCATCACCGCCGTCGGGTCGGCGCTCATTGCGGGCAACCCGGGGCGCGGGGGCCGGGCGCCGATGCGGTCGATCCGGGGCGTGTCCCCGTCCACCCCGCGGGTGGTTGTGGTGCCCGCCTCTGACGCCCGCACCGAGGCGGCGTACGTGGTCGCCCGCGCCCGTGGGCTTGTTCGCTCTGGCGAAGTGCCCTCTTACGGCTCCATTGCGGTCATGTACCGGTCCAACGTGGCGTCACGGGCGCTTGAAGAGGCGCTGGTGGCGGGCGGGGACGTGCCCTACCGCCTCACCGGGGGGGTCCGCTTTTACGAACGCCGCGAAGTGCGGGACCTATGTGCGTACCTCCGCCTGGCATCGTCGACGGCCGACGGGGTGGCCTTTGCGCGCGTCGTCAACGTGCCGCCGCGGCGGATTGGGGACAAGACTCTCGAGGCGCTGGACGCGTACGCTGCGTCTGCAGGGGACGGTGGCACGCCCGTTGGCGCCGCCCACGCCGTGCGGCTGCTGGTCGCTGCGGCTGCCGCCGGCGAGGCGGTGCCGCTGCGCAAGGCGGCGGTAGCGCAGCTGGGCTCCTTTGTGGCCGTCATTGACGGCCTGACGGTGGCCGCCGCGGCGGGTGCGTCTGTGGGGGACCTGCTGGACCAGACGCTCGCGGCGGTGGGCTACCAAGAGTACCTCGCCACCGCCCCATTCCCCGACGTCAAGGGCGTCTCGGACGGGGAGGCGCGGCAGCAGCGGTGGGCCAACGTCCTGGAGCTCCGCTCCGTTGCGCACGAGGCAACCTCCCTGGCCGACTTTTTGGACGAGGCCGCCCTCATGGCGGGTGACACCCCCGACGACACGGCCACCGCGGGCAGCGGCGGTGCCTCCACCCCGCGCCTGTCGCTTATGACGCTGCACGCGTCCAAGGGCCTCGAGTTTGAGGCCGTTTTCCTCGTTGGCCTCGAGGAGGGGAGCCTCCCCGCCTACTCGGCCATCGTCGCCGCGGGAGATGGCCAGTCCGGGGGGCTAGAGGAGGAGCGCCGCCTCGCGTACGTGGGCGTCACCCGTGCCCGCACGCGCCTGTACCTGTGCTTCAAGCGCCGCCGCATGACGGTGGTCCGCGGCGGCGCCGCGCCAGGCGACATGGATGGGGATGCGTCTGACCCGGACGGTGGCGGCGGCGGCGGCAGCCGTATGGTGATGCTGCCCACCGAGCCCAGCCGCTTTCTCGCCGACCTGGCGCCCTCGCTGGTGGAAGTTGCCGACGTGGCCACGGGGGGGGTGGTGCGAGAGGATGAGGGGGCAGCCGCCGCCCTGGACGGCCGCCGCGCGTGGGAGGTGGATCCGGCTGCCGACCGCCGCGGCGTCATCGGTAGTGGCGGCGGCAGCGGCGGCGGCGGCGGGGGTGCCATTGGCGGCGGCGCGGGAGGTTGGGCGGCGGCCGCCCGCGGCGGCCGCCCAACCCGCCAGTCCACCGCCGCCGCAACGGGCGCGGCAACGGCCCGGCGGGTGGCGGCACGGCGGCGGCCGGCGGGGGCCAACCGCGCGCCCCGCGGGCGGCCACCGTCGGCAGCGTCGTCGGCGGGCGGCGGGTCGCCACGGCCGGCGCTTGCTTGGACTGAGGGCGCCTTTGTGCGGTGCCCCGTGCGGGAGCGGGGCCTCATCATGCGGGTGGACGCGGCGTCGGGGGAGATGGACGTCTACTGGCTGCGCTCTGCCTCTACGGAAACGATGGGAGTGGGAGGACGTCAGGGGCTCACCCTCACCCGCTGAGGGGGGGAGGGGGGTGAGGGGAGGGGTGCCGGCGGGGCCACTGCGGGTTCCGCCGTGGGGGTGGGGGAAAGTGGGCGTATTTGGGAGAAGGGGGGGCAGAGGGGCGGAGGGGCGGGAGGCGGCCCGGTGCTGCCTACGCGCGCCGCCGGCGCAAAGCCGCGATCCTTCGCCCTCCCCCGCTGGGGGTCTGTCCCCCAACGTTGACCAGGTAGCGGCCGTGAAAGGGGCGAGCTGAAGTGTTGCGCGCGGGCATGCACGCGGGCAAGCACGCGAGCGCACTGAGGTAGGGCCATCGTCGGCCATCTCGGGCGTCGTGCCGCACCCTCTGGCGTGGTGATTGCCACCGCCACCGCCGCCGTCGCCGCCGCCGCCGTGGGCGGTCGGGTGGCACGGGACGGCAATGGGTGGGGAAGGGGGGTGCACCCACCGTCGCCGCCGCCGCCGCCGCCGTCCTCTACACAGCACACCTCGACGCGGCCGCCGCGCTACTGGCAGGCGCACTGGTGCGGATGCAAGCCAAGCTCGACGACCTCTACTCGGACACCCTGCCATTGGCGGGGGGAGGCGGTCCCCGCGGAGGGTGTGGGCGCGGTACTAGCGCGGCTGGCGCCGCCGCCGGCTGGGGCGGCCGCGCCAATGCGGCGGACGCGTTTGACAACCTCCTCTACCGCCTTCTCTTGGTGCTGTCACTGGGGGGGTCTCTCTCGGCAGCTGGTGCAGACGTGGGCGTCCGCTCTGCCGTGCCGGCAATTGTGGCAGTACGGCGGCTGGTCGGTGCCGGCAGGGGGCGGCCGGCAGCGACCGCGTCAGCGGCTGCAGAGGGAGTCCAACGGCGAGGTGGCACCCGCCGCGCGCCTCTGTCTGCCCCACTTCCCCGAGGCCGTGGCAGTTGTTGCGGCGTCGATACTGTTAGCGGCGATTGCGCAACTTTCGGCGCCGCAGGGGCGACTGTGCAGGCGGCTGACGATGCCGCTGGCACCGCAACATTGGCGGTGGCGGCGGCGGGGCCAGCCGATACCGCTACACCCCTTGGGGTGATGGGTTTTTGGGAGGGGCGGGCAAGATGGTGGCGGTGTTGGCTGCTGTGGGGGAGGGAGGGGCGCCCGCTGGATGAGCGGGTGGCTACCGTGCTCTCTTTGTACCGACGCTGCACCGTCCATCAGTGGCTACCCGCTGCGGGGTTCACGGCGGGGCGGGGTCTGGCGACTAGGCAGAAGCGATGGCGGTTTTGGCTGCGGCGTCGCACTGGCCGCTGCGTGTGGGGGAGTGGGGTCGGTGGTTGTTGGGGTGGCAGTAGGCGCTGGGCCAAGACTGACGGGGCCGGAGTTTGTCTTGGTGTGCGCCATGAGCTCTCTGCACTGTATGCGCCGCCTTGCTCCCGGTGGTGCCGCCCCACAGTTTGTGGTGGGCACCGTGGCGGTGGCTGTCCTGGATGTCGGCGAGCCGCGGGAGGATGGGATGGATGCGGCGGGCACGCAGCGTGCACGCAAAAGCGATGCGTGGCGTGGTCGCCCACCGAGCCGGGGGTGAGAGAGTCCACCCGCTCCACCAGCGGAGGTATCTTCCAAGGCTCTGCGTCGTCGTCACGGCCGGCGCCGCTGTCTTGGTCACCGGCGGCAGCGGGGGTGGCGGCGGTGGCGGCGGACGACAGGTCCACCTTACCGTGGGTGTGGACATAGGCCACCCATTTCTGTAGCCAATTCATTCAAGGCAGACCGCAACTTGACGCGGCGCGTGAAAGGGCACCAAATCTCAGGGCACGAGTAAACCGTGCGCAGACAAAGAACGAAGAACGCAAAACCACACGCGCACAACGCGCCGGGAAGAGAACGAAGGCTGACACGAGGTCAGTCGACATTAGCATCGCTTGTGGCATGGCAAAGCCCATCAGCGTCGCATGCGGCTTGGCCAAGCCCCAGCACGGCGACCGCGCGGGGCTCGCAGTCCGCATCGCACGGCGCGTCCCAAACCAAAGCCAGAAGGCAGTTGCAAAGCACCCGACGCCTACGGCGGGTAGTGTCCACCGCGCAAGCAGCCACTCTCTCTTATCGCCACCATCCAAACTTGAACGCTCGCTAGAAGAGATCACGAGCGGTCAAGGCATCTACAACTTCTGCATCACTTCCAGCAGGTGGGCGACGCTTGCACGCGTCGTCGCCACGTCCGGGTGCCCCTCGCCAAGCGACGCCACCTCCGCCTCCTCGACCGCCCGGTAGAGCACCAGCGCATCTTCATACTTGCCCATCTTCTCAAGCACTCCGGCGATGTTGTGCCGCGTCGTGGCCAAGCTCGGGTGCCCCTCGCCAAGCACCGCCACCTTCGCCTCTTCGACCGCCCGGTAGAGCACCAGCGCCTCGTCATACTTGCCCATCTTCTCCAGCACTCCGGCCAGGTTGTGCCTCGTCGTGGCCAAGGTCGGGTGCCCCTCGCCAAGCGCCGCCACCTCCGCCTCCTCGACCGCCCGGAAGAGCACCAGCGCCTCGTCATACTTGCCCATCTGCTCCAGCACTCTAGCGATGCCGTGCCGCGTCGCGGCCAAGCTCGGGTGCCCCTCGCCAAGCGCCGCCACCTCCGCCTCCTCGACCGCCCGGTAGAGCACCAGCGCCTCGTCATACTTGCCCATCTGCTCCAGCACTCCGGCCAGGTTGTGCCTCGTCGTGGCCAAGGTCGGGTGCCCCTCGCCAAGCGCCGCCACCTCCGCCTCCTCGACCGCCCGGAAGAGCACCAGCGCCTCGTCATACTTGCCCATCTGCTCCAGCACTCTAGCGATGCCGTGCCGCGTCGTGGCCAAGCTCGGGTGCCCCTCGCCAAGCGCCGCCACCTTCGCCTCCTCAACCGCCCGGTAAAGCACCAGCGCCTCGTCATACTTGCCCATCTGCTCCAGCACTCTAGCGATGCCGTGCCGCGTCGTGGCCAAGCTCGGGTGCCCCTCGCCAAGCACCGCCACCCTCGCCTCTTCGACCGCCCGGTAGAGCACCAGCGCCTCATCATACTTGCCCATCTGCTCCAGCACTCTAGCGATGCCGTGCCGCGTCGCGGCCAAGCTCGGGTGCCCCTCGCCAAGCGCCGCCACCTTCGCCTCCTCGACCGCCCGGTAAAGCACCAGCGCCTCGTCATACTTGCCCATCTTCTCCAGCACTCCGGCCAGGTTGTGCCTCGTCGTGGCCAAGGTCGGGTGCCCCTCGCCAAGCGCCGCCACCTTCGCCTCCTCGACCGCCCGGTAGAGCACCAGCGCCTCGTCATACTTGCCCATCTGCTCCAGCACTCCGGCCAGGTTGTGCCTCGTCGTGGCCAAGGTCGGGTGCCCCTCGCCAAGCGCCGCCACCTCCGCCTCCTCGACCGCCCGGAAGAGCACCAGCGCCTCGTCATACTTGCCCATCTGCTCCAGCACTGTAGCGATGCCGTGCCGCGTCGCGGCCAAGCTCGGGTGCCCCTCGCCAAGCGCCGCCACCTTCGCCTCCTCGACCGCCCGGTAGAGCACCAGCGCCTCGTCATACTGGCCCATCTTCTCCAGCACTCCGGCCAGGTTGTGCCTCGTCTTGGCCAAGCTCGGGTGCCCCTCGCCAAGCGCCGCCACCTCCGCCTCCTCGACCGCCCGGTAGAGCACCAGCGCCTCGTCATACTTGCCCATCTCTTTCAGCACTGTAGCGATGCCGTGCCGCGTCGCGGCCAAGCTCGGGTGCCCCTCGCCAAGCGCCGCCACCTCCGCCTCCTCGACCGCCCGGAAGAGCACCAGCGCCTCGTCATACTTGCCCATCTTCTCCAGCACTCCGGCGATGCCGTGCCGCGTCATGGCCACGTCCGGGTGCCCCTCGCCAAGCGCCGCCACCTCCGCCTCCTCGACCGCCCGGTAGAGCACCAGCGCCTCGTCATACTTGCCCATCTTCTCCAGCACTCCGGCCAGGTTGTGCCTCGTCGTGGCCAAGCTCGGGTGCCCCTCGCCAAGCGCCGCCACCTTCGCCTCCTCGACCGCCCGGTAGAGCACCAGCGCCTCGTCATACTTGCCCATCTTCTCCAGCACTCCGGCCAGGTTGTGCCTCGTCGTGGCCAAGCTCGGGTGCCCCTCGCCAAGCGCCGCCACCTTCGCCTCCTCGACCGCCCGGTAGAGCACCAGCGCCTCGTCATACTTGCCCATCTGCTCCAGCACTCCGGCCAGGTTGTGCCTCGTCGTGGCCAAGGTCGGGTGCCCCTCGCCAAGCGCCGCCACCTCCGCCTCCTCGACCGCCCGGAAGAGCACCAGCGCCTCGTCATACTTGCCCATCTGCTCCAGCACTCTAGCGATGCCGTGCCGCGTCGCGGCCAAGCTCGGGTGCCCCTCGCCAAGCGCCGCCATGTCCGCCTCCTCGACCGCCCGGAAGAGCACCAGCGCCTCGTCATACTTGCCCATCTCTTTCAGCACTGTAGCGATGCCGTGCCGCGTCGCGGCCAAGCTCGGGTGCCCCTCGCCAAGCGCCGCCACGTCCGCCTCCTCGACCGCCCGGTAGAGCACCAGCGCATCTTCATACTTGCCCATCTTCTCAAGCACTCCGGCCAGGTTGTGCCGCGTCGTGGCCAAGGTCGGGTGCCCCTCGCCAAGCGCCGCCACCTCCGCCTCCTCGACCGCCCGGTAGAGCACCAGCGCCTCGTCATACTTGCCCATCTGCTCCAGCACTCTAGCGATGCCGTGCCTCGTCGTGGCCACGTCCGGGTGCCTCTCGCCAAGCGCCGCCACCTTCGCCTCCTCGGCCGCCCGGTAGAGCACCAGCGCCTCGTCATACTTGCCCATCTGCTCCAGCACTCCGGCCAGGTTGTGCCGCGTCGTGGCCAAGCTCGGGTGCCCCTCGCCAAGCACCGCCACCCTCGCCTCTTCGACCGCCCGGTAGAGCACCAGCGCCTCGTCATACTTGCCCATCTGCTCCAGCACTCTAGCGATGCCGTGCCTCGTCGTGGCCACGTCCGGGTGTCTCTCGCCAAGCGCCGCCACCTTCGCCTCCTCGGCCGCCCGGTAGAGCACCAGCGCCTCGTCATACTTGCCCATCTGCTCCAGCACTCCGGCCAGGTTGTGCCGCGTCGTGGCCAAGCTCGGGTGCCCCTCGCCAAGCACCGCCACCCTCGCCTCTTCGACCGCCCGGTAGAGCACCAGCGCCTCGTCATACTTGCCCATCTGCTCCAGCACTCTAGCGATGCCGTGCCGCGTCGCGGCCAAGCCCGGGTGCCCCTCGCCAAGCGCCGCCACGTCCGCCTCCTCGACCGCCCGGTAGAGCACCAGCGCATCTTCATACTTGCCCATCTTCTCAAGCACTCCGGCCAGGTTGTGCCGCGTCGTGGCCAAGCTCGGGTGCCCCTCGCCAAGCGCCGCCACCTCCGCCTCCTCGACCGCCCGGTAGAGCACCAGCGCCTCGTCATACTTGCCCATCTGCTCCAGCACTGTAGCGATGCCGTGCCGCGTCGCGGCCAAGCTCGGGTGCCCCTCGCCAAGCGCCGCCACCTTCGCCTCCTCGACCGCCCGGTAGAGCACCAGCGCCTCGTCATACTTCCCCATGCTTGACAGCACGCCGGCAGTGTTGAACTGAGCGCTGAGCGTCATTCTGTGCGTTGGCGCGAAGAATGAGCTCACTTCGGACACGAAGGTGCGCGAACAACGCAAGGCTGCGGGCAATGCACCGGTGGCGATGTAGCAATCGCGTAATCGAGCAAGCAGATTCCACCGCGCGCTATTCTTTGATGCTTCCGGAGCTTCCGCACGAGTATCGATGACCATCTTCAACAGCAAAGCCTCAGCGTGTGTTGCGGTGACCCGGAATGGCTCCCAAGTCTTTTGATCCATGCCCGAAAAGCCATCCATGTACATAAGCAGGTCGGCAAGTAACTCGTTCGCCACGTGCTCCCGCACGTCCGTCTCCATCATCTCCAAGGCAACACTCTGCACCAGCCGGTGGATGGCCAGGAAGCCACCATCAGAGTAGGAAACAATGCCCAGTTCGTATAGCCGATCCGTTTCAGCGCCGCCGAGCAGGGCGTCCCGCGGAACTCGGTCTGGGGCCAGCAGTGCCAGCCGATTGAGCGAGGTGAGGTTCGCGTCGTCGTGCTCGAGCTCGCCAAGCAACATTAGCATGGCTATAATCACCGATTCACGACCAGCGTAATCAGGTAGCTTCTTCATCAACGCGCGCGCCGACGTCACCTTGCCCTGCACAAGCGAGAGCACGTCGGCAAATCCCAAGCCGCTGCTCCTGGTGTAGGACGCCAGAGCATGTACAGCCAACGGGAGGTGACCCACCACATCACACAATTCCATGGCATGCCGTCTGGCGGCGCCGTCGGTCGCCTTCTGGCTCACCAACTGCAACAGCGACATCGACTCCACCATTTCAAAGGGTTTCAGCGGCAGCACGGATACGGTAGGGAATTGGCTTATATCCCGCGCGGTGAAGAGGGAGTGGCAAGCGGGACTAACCGGCACGAAATGTCTCAGGTGCAAATGGTCCTTAGCGTTGTCAAACACCAGGAGCGCGCGGATGTTGCGGCGCTCCTCCAAGTAGGTCTTGACCGACAGCGCCTGTTCGCGCCTCGACTGGCGGGGGCTGGCCGGCATGAGGACGCCTAGCAGGTTGCCAAGCCCTACCAAGTCATCTTCCAGGTCGCTGATGTGTTCTGCACGGAGCCACGCAACGACGTTGTAGAGGCCCGACTGCGCCTGCATGTTTGCCCACTTGGCCGCAAGAAGGCTTTTGCCGACGCCGGGGAGACCAGTCGATGCTACCACCGCCGCGCCTTTCGCTTGCAATGTGTTCGTCAATGCCTTCAGCGCCGCGTCGCGGCCAACAAAAAGTTCAGGCACCTCCGGCAGGTGGAAAGGCCTCACCCTCTGGTGCACGACCGGCGCCAGGTTGCGCCACGGGGAGGTGTCGCCCAGTCGATGATGGACGGCGGACAGGAGCACTGCATGCTTGACGACCCCTCTGGAGCGCACGTGCACAGCAAATGCTGGTCGTGGGGGGGGTCGCAGATGAATAGAAATGTGTACATGGGTGGCAGGTTGGTAACGGCGACCGGCACTTAACGGAGGCCACTCGAGTGAGAAGGCGGCGGCGTGGTTAGTCGATGAGTACCAGGGCGACACGCCTCCGAGCACTCCACGCCCAGGGTATCGCTCCCTCGCTACAGGTCACGATGGTTCAGCGACACCTATCCACGTGTGCGAGACACACCCCCACCTTGCTCCCAATACCACCCCGTCTCTTCCGTGCGCACCTACGCAATTGGCGTCAGCAAGCATGCCGCCAGAGGAACCTGGCTTTGTCAATGCCCTGTACCGCACCTCCCACGGTGGCGGCACTGTGGACACGGATGACCCACTAGTGTCCAGCTTCCCGCGGGGATCCAGCACTACATGCGTGCTCTTCTCCGGCCAGTGCAACAACGAGCAGTTGCCATCACCACCAGTCTTTGAGGCACCCGTCGTATCCAAACAGCACGGAACAGGCAGAGCAGGAAATCTCCGTCCCACCGGGAGGACTACAACGGCCAGGTCGGGCTGCTCGGACGCTGCGTCACCTGGGGATTTCGGGGCCAGCAGGGCGCGCGCGTCGGACAAATCCACCGTCTTGCCGCCAAGGAAGATGGCCGTCACCTTGCCCATGAGAGCCCGTTCTGCCCCTCCGTCTTCTCTAGCCACGGCGTACTGGAGAACGTGGCGGGCCGTCACGAGCGCCGCGGTGTGGTCGTTGCGCACCACCCAACCCGTGCCCGTCGACAAGCCGCCGTCGGGCTTGTGGACGGTCAGGTGACAGATCGAATCCTTGAGTGCTTCGACCTTCCACGTCCACTCTTCGTTAATTGGATCGGCGGGAGAGCCGCGGACGATAGGAAGCACCGGTACGGCAGAGCCACCCGCTGGCGCCATGGGGCTGCTGGAGGTGCACAGCTTTTGTCGCTTCCTCGCGCGCTCGTCCATCGCCAGCGGCAAGGGGACGCCGGCCAATTCGCCCGCCGGTGCGGCACAGTCGCCCTCGGACGTGGAAAAGTCGCCCGCCGGCGCGGCAGGGTCTTTCACCGATGGGCGGCAGAAATGACCGTCCATCGCCAACCCCGCCCTTCAATCGTCACGAAGCTGTCGCCCTGATCGCCGTCCGCAGCTGGAAGGTGTGGCGCCCCCGCCGCCACGGCCGTTGTGTTCCTTGGCAGCGCTCGTCGGTACGCCGGTGGGCGGTGAGTACAGTCATGACCCGGTTGTAAGCGTCCCAGTTATATGGCACCCTGCCATATAACTGGGAGCATCGCGACCGTCCTGCTTCAATGTCTCGATCGCCAGTCTCTGCGATCGTTCGGCATACGGTGCAATCGAATGGAATGGAATTACGAGGAGAGCAAGGGGGCACGGAATCGGGGGCCACAGGTGCACCCGCCGTCGGACCCCAGCGTCGTCGACCCCAGCGACGTCGACCCCAGCGGCCACCCCCACCATCCTCACCCTGGTGCTTCTCCTACCGTTTGTATCGCACGCGCGGGCGCCGTTCGACGGTGCTGAGACAGGTCACATGCTTGGGGGGTGAATGCCGCGGGATCTGTCGTGTGCCTCACGTGGTTTCTATTTTCCGTTGTATGTTGTGGGCTAGGGTCGCCGACCATTTGTAGGTACCCCGTTCCCGTCGCTTTTTTTCTTTTTGGCGGTGTTCCTCTTCGCGATGGATATTATATATATATTCGCAATTGATATTGCCCTGTGCGCGTTTGATTTTGAGTTTGTTCTCTTGTGTGCTTGTGCTACCCTCTGCGCCTGTGTCGTAGTTGACCCCACCCCCCCCCCGGACCCTTCCCAGATCCTATCAGAATGGCAGCGTGTGGGCGATCTGGCCTCCGCGGCCGCGGCGGCCGCGGCAGAGGAGGTCTGCCCAAACCCGTCCCGTGAGACGGTGCGGGTCATCGAGATTGCCGCTCGCGCCTCAACAGCAGCCACCGCCACGGCTCTGGGGGGGGACCCCATGCACCTGTCGGACGTACCCTGGGGAGCAGGCCCCCTCAGGGAGCAGCGGACGGCGTCTGAGGCGCGAGCGGCCCCGGTCGGTCAACCTAGCTCCGGTGGGGTCGACCAGGGCAACACGCACGGTGGGCGGGGCGGCGGGGGAGCTGCTGGGACGGGTGACGGCGGAGGGGCAGAGCGGGGCGGCCAGGCGGCTGGGCGAGGCGAGCCAGGGCTGTTGAGGAGGGGGGGGCGGACGCCTTGGAGGGCATGGACGACGGCGCATCGTCCACCGGCGACAGTCAATGACCGGCTTTTCTTTTTCCATTTACGGACGTGTTCCCTGTGTGCGCCACTTCCATCAGAGGGGGGGAGTCGGGGTAGGGGCGGCAATGGTTGGGGGGGGTGGAGGAGGGGGGGCGGCACAGGTTGCAAAGGTTGGGGGGGGTGGAGGGGGGGGGGGCTGGTCCGACACAGTCACCGCTAAGTCGAATGGCCCGCTGCACGGATCCGCCCTGACTTGGAGTCGCCCCGGCTCGCAGCAGCAGACGTGACGTCATCCACAAACAAGTCAAGTACAGAATTGGGCCCTGCTGCATGCGGTCGACCGAACGCATGTAGTCGAGCTCGGCCTCAGAATCACGCGATCGACAATGATTTTGGGCTTGAATTCACAGTGATCGCAATGGAAGGGGGAACGATCGCCGGCGAGCCGGCGACGTCTGGGAGCTGACGCCACGACACTGCATCGCTGGAACGGGGGCTGCAAAGAGCGCAAGGGTATATAACCGGGTCATGACTGTACGGACCGGTCTAGAATGTGCCCTCCCTGCAGCAGGTGCTCTTGCTAGGGCATGACTGCTGGCACAGAAAATCCTGCTGACACCCAGGCGCTTTCAGGGCCGTTGCTCAACTTCTGACGGTAAAATGCGTGTCAGTGTCCATAATTCATCCAAGCGATTGTCGGAGCGACAACGAGGACCTGCATCGTTGTCACGGTCCCCCCCCCTTCACATCCTATTCGCCCCCCACGCCCTGCCGCCTCGACGGGGTCCGCCCTATCCCAGCTCTTTGGCGGCCACTCATCGCCGGACAGTGGCACAAGGGGAACGAACCTGTTGTTGGCGTCGCGGCGGGGGAGCTTCCGCGCTCGTCGCGCAGGGACTCGCCGTCGCCGCCTCTGCTGCCAGCCGCCGGCGGCAGGCCGTGTGGGGGTCCGACGCGGCGGCCTGTACGATAGCCGCCAATGCTGGGGGGAGAGGTGGGGCCGGGGGGGAGGGTGAGGAGGACGACCCCTGTCGTCGGCGCCGCGGTCTACGTTGTGCTTTCCGCGGCGCTGCTTCTCGTTCTTGTTGCCAAGACGGTGCCGGCCGTAGGGAGTCTTGAGCGCTGGCGTAGGAGGGTTGGGTGGGAGGGGGGGGGCGCTGCTGAGCACCACCTGGTTTTCTTCAACGGCATACTCGCGCTTCATGCCCTGGGAGGCGGTGGCGACGGCAGTTACGGCGGCATCGGCGGCGGCCTGTCTGCCCTCCCTCTTGGACGAGGGGTCGACGGGGACCGCAGTTGTGGGGGGGGCGCCGTTGGCGGCATTGGCGGTGAGCCGCCCCGTCGTTGGCGTGGACGTAGCTGCTCTAGCAGGGTCGGCGGGTTTGTCGGCGGCTGTGGGCGCAGGGGTTGCGCTGAGGGCGGCGGCCGAGGCGATGGATGACACGGGGATGCCAAAGCGGGCACAGCCATCGACAGTGGGGGAGATTGGCTCATTGAACGTGGACAGGGCTGGGGGGAGCGCGGGGCGCGGGGGGAGGCGGAGGGTTGGGATCCCCCTCAAGGTGGAAGCCGAGGCCGACAGACAGTGATCGCATCCGACCCTACCGGGGGGTAGGCGGCAGTGGCGACGACGGCGGTGACGCGGCCGGTGACGACGGCACTGCAGTGCCCCGCTCGCATGGCGGCGGGGGCAGCGGTTCGGGGGGGGGGGGGGGGGGCACCTACGCCCTGCAAACAGGGGTGGCCCCTAACCCAACCCCCTAACCCCAACGACGGGGCGGCCGCCTCGCGTGCCCCCCCCGCCGCAGCGGCTGCGGTCGACCAAGCCGCAGCGACGACAGGGACGCCGGCGGCGGCGGCGGTGGTGGCGGGACAGACGGCGCGCCGGCCTGCGAGGACGGCTACGACGGCGACGGCGGCGGCGGCACGTCCGTGCGCCGCTCCGACGTCTGCGTCGACGGCCACCACGCCCAACTGCACGCAAGGCCGTCCCCACCCAAAAGACCGCACCTGACACAGAGATCAGCGGCGCCTTGCCAGAACCGCATCCCCCCTCCGACCCCCCCGTCCCCACCCCAGCCGCCCCCGCCCCCCCCGCCCCCCCCTGCACCCCCGTCGGCCCTGCCCGTCACCCACCCTCCGCCCCTCCCCACGTCACGATGGGAGCACCCCCGCCGCAACGAGCGCCGCGTAGTGCGCCGGCGCAATGGCGGCGAGGAGCGTCGCAAGCTTCCCCCGCGGCGCCGGCGGTGACCCCAACGGCGCCCCCCCCGCCCCCGCCGCGGGCACCAAAATGCCCCGTGCCGCCGCGACGGCGGCCAGGTCGGCGGTCGCGGCGGCCACGTCGGCGGGGGTGGCGACGAGCGTCTCGAGCTCCCCGACGGCGTACACGTAGGCGGCTTCCCCGTTGGTGGGGGACGTTGGGGGCCGGGACGGTGAACGCACGGCGGTGTCGGTGACAGTGCAAGTGACAGCGGCCGCGGCGGCCGCGGCGGCCGCGGCGGCAGGGGAGGTGTTCCCGTCCAGCGCACCGCCGGCGGCCAACCCTGGCAGCGGGGCGTCCGGGAAAGCCGCCTCATCCAGGTCTAGCCGGAACGCCCGGCCGCCGTGCGAAAAGGTGTACGACACCCGCCGCGTGACAATGGTCGCAAACGGCACGACGCCGCGGCGGGCAGCGGCCGCCGCCACCGCGTTGCCGCCGTCACTGCCGTCGCCGCAGCCGCCGCCGCCGCCGCCGCCGCCGCCGCTGCCACCACCGCCACTCACACCGCCTCCGCCGTCGCCCCAGACACCACTACCGTCGACGCCGCCGCCGCTACTGCCTCCGGCCCCGGTCGCGTCCGCGGTGACGCCCGCCCCCCCAGGGTGGTGGTCGTCCCAACCAAGCGCCGCCAGTATCCCTGGCGAGTCCCCGTCCACCTCAACATAGGCCTGCGCCCCCCCCCCCCCCCCGGCGCACCACCGGCGGCAGCCGCCGCCGTCGCCGCCGCCGCCGCCGCCGCAGCCGGCAGCGGGTGCTTGAGCTGCCATCCCCCGTTGCGGGTGCGGAGCCACGTGTCCGCGACGGTCAGCGCCCACGCCGGGTCGTCATAGTAGACGTCGACGAGCGTGGCCGCCGCCGCCGCGGGGGGACCGACGCCGTCGAGGAGGCGGCGGCGGGCGGCCCCGGCGGGGGGCACCACAAACTTGAGCTCCACCTCGATGAGCGGCGCGGGTGGGCGGCCGCCGGGAGGGCCAGCCGCCGGGGAAGGGGGGGGGGTGCTGCCGCCCATGGGGGGCGGCGGGGGGGGGGGGCGGCGGCCGCGGCCGCGGCCGCGGCCGTGGCCGCAGCGGGGGGGGGCGCCGCCCGCCAGCCAGGGGGACACGGCCACCGCCCGGCCTGCCAGGCGCGGGGGGTGGGGGGGGGCGGTGACAAACGCCAGGCCCGCCAACGTCACCGCGGGGGAGGCGCACATGGCCGGCGTGCGGCCGGGGGGGGGGGGGGGGGGGGGGGGGGGAAGCGCAGGGGGGCGGCGACGACCCACCGCGGCGGCCGGCGCGGTGTCGCGGCAGAGGCCTTGGGGGTTGACGTTCCCCACGCGTCTGCCGCCACGAGCGGTGCACGCTGAGCTGGCGGCGTGGATCAACAGGCGAGTTGTATGCAGCCGGCGGTGGGTCCGTGCGGGGCCCGGGCCACTACTTCACGCCCGCTCCAACACCCCATCGCCGCGCCGCGTCGCGGCCGGCGTGTCCTCCGCCCTTGACTTGGAAGCTGTCGGAAGGACGTCGCGGGGTCGTCCATCCCCCTCCCCCCCGCCCCCGCCCCCCCGCCCGTCCCCCTCCACCCCGTCGGTGTGTGGGGAGTGTGGGCGCGCACACCACGCACGCCTTTGGCGGCGGTGTGCGCCGCCGGGGGGGGCTGGCGCCGTCCCGTCCCCCAGCCGCCGGGGTTGGGGGTGTGGGGGGCCCCTGCTGGCGGCGGCCGGGCATGCAGTGACGCGCCCCCTTTCCCTCCATGCGGGGGCGGGAAGGGGGGCGGCGGGGGGAGGGAGGGCGGTGTGCCGCACAGTGCTCGTGGCGGACGGCGGCACCGCCGCAGGGGGGGCGGTATCTCCCGACCGGGTGGGGGCGGGGGGGGGGGGGCCGCCGGCACGGCCACTCGGGGCTCCGGGCGGCTGCCAGTGGGGGGGGTCTGTGTGAGGGCGGTGGCGGTGGTGGTGGCGGCGGCGGTGGCGTCGTAGCCGTCGCGGCGGCGGCCAATGGCAGAGGTGGCGGCGGTGGGCCAGGGTGGACCCCCTGACGCACAGGGCGTTGAGCGCCCACGCGGTAGACCCCGCGAGTGACGCGCCCGCGCCATCACCGGCGGCTCACCCGCCTTGCCCAGCGTCTGTTCGGTTGATACGGGCACGTGCGTCAGCGGCCACGACAGGGCCGGCCAGCAGGGACTGTGCGGTCACCCGCTCCCAGCCGACGCGGTTGCTGAAAGAAGACGGTCAGCGGCACGCGCGGTCGCGCAGTTGCGGCGGCGGAGGTGGTGGTGGTGGTGGTGGTGGTGGTGAGTGGTGGTTATGGCGGTCGCGGCCGCGCCGCAGAGGCGGCACCCACACCTTCGGCGGCAGCGACGACGCGTCCACCCTTGGCGGCAGCGACGGCGCGCCCTCCCTCGGCCGCAGCGCCGGTGCCGCCACCAGGGCCCCGAATCCCGCCGCTGCGGCCGCGGCCGCCGCCGCTGGCGGCGCAGCGACCAGGCGCGCCCGCCGTGGCACCCACGTAGGAAAGACTATGACGACTGCTGGCGGCTGCGGCGGCGGCAGCTGCGGCTGCGGCAGTAGTGGCGGCGGCGGCGGCGGAAAGGCCCCCCTCGCTGCCACCGTCACCAACAACTGCGGCGTCGGCGGCGTCTTCCTCCCCAGCGCCACCGCCGCCGCCGCCTTGGCCACCGCCGCCGTTGGTTCCAAGGGGAGACGCGGGCGTCGAGGAGGCCGCGTCAGAAAGGCTGGCGCGACGCCCGGCAGCAGCGGTAGCAGCAGCGGCGGCGGCGACGGCAGCGGCAACCTCTTCCCCGCCCCCCGTCGCTACCCACAAACGTGGCGGCAGCGACGGCGGCGGCACCCTCCAACTTCCCGCCGTCACCAGCGTCCGCCAGCGCCGCGGCCGGCCACCACATCCCCGCCGGCAAGAGCGCCGCGAGACGCCGCGACCGGCGGGGCAGGGCGGCGCGCTCGGCGCCGGTGCCGCCGGCAGTTAACCACGCCACTGACCGGAGCGTTGCGGCGGCCACAACCACCAGCGAGGCCCCCACACGCGTGCGCCTGTGACGCGGGCGGAGACGGGTCCCAGCAGAGGCGACCCGCCTTTGGCAGCCGCGGGAGCGGCGCGGCGCGGCCGTCCCCCCCCTGCCTTTTCACCAAACCGTGCCGACGGGCAGGAGGGACACCCGCAACCACCACACTCGGGCGCCGCTGACGTGGGCAGAGGCGGGCCCCAGCAGGGGCGTCGGGGACCGGCAAAAAAGGGAGCCGTCGCCGTCGCCGCCGCCGCCGCCCCTCATGAGGGGCCGTGACCCCACCCGTGGATAAGGGGGGGGGGGGGGGGGGGGGCTTGGCGCCCACGTGCCCCGCTTGGCC
Organism: Pyropia yezoensis; assembly: GCA_009829735.1. Classification (NCBI taxonomy): domain Eukaryota; phylum Rhodophyta; class Bangiophyceae; order Bangiales; family Bangiaceae; genus Pyropia; species Pyropia yezoensis. The sequence goes on from CM020620.1 coordinate 24,256,978, forward strand.
GTCACGGCCACGCTCCGTGACGGGGCGTGCCCGCTGCGTGGCAGTCCCGCTGCCGCAGCTGCCGGTGCCGCGTCGACGGCGGCGTCGGCGCCGCCCACGTGGCCGCGGTAGCCGCACGCCGTGGCATGCGGCCGGCGGCCGGGCACCGGCCTCGCGGGCCCTGGTCCGCGGCCAGGGGAATGGCGAACCGCGCTACGGAGCCCCGTGTTGGCCGCCGGCGGCACGCCCGCCGGCGGCACGCCCGCCGGCGGCACGCCCGCCCACGCCCGCCTCTGTCCACGGCCAGGAGGGGGGTGGCGACGACCGCACTGCCGCGCACACCCGCCTCGTTGTCGACGCGCCGTCCGCCGCCGCCCCCACCTTGTCGGCCTCGTCTGCCCCGTCCCCCCCTCCCAACTGCGACGGGCGAACAAGGGAGTCCGCGCCCCGCCTCCCCTCCGACCGCGCCGACGCCAATGCCGCCGTACCCGTCTTCCCGACCGCCGCCGACAGGAGGGCCTCCACAGGGTGGAGGGAGAGGGGGCCTCTCCCGACTTTGGCCGCACCAGAACGAAGGCATATGGGCGCACCCAGCAGCGCCACGACGGCGGCGGCGCTGCGGGGCGGGGCTCTGCCACCACCTGGGGGCCGCGGCGGCCGCCGCCGCCAGGCAGCTGCCCCACTGCAGTGGGGTGCAGCCGCCGCCGCCAATGAGGGAGGAGCTGCCGTCGCCGACAGCGGGGGGGGGGAGGCGGCCACCGCCGCCGCCGCCGCCGCCGCCGCCGCCGCCGCGTAGACCGCGGGGGCGCCCCGATGCGAGCACTCACACGGCCCTTTGGCGGCCGCCGGGACCGACCCCGCCACAGCCGGCGCGGCGGCGGCCGCCGCCACCCCCACCGCCGCACGCGATGCGGTGTGCAGGAGGGCACGGGAGGACCAGCTGCGGCGTCAACGGCATACACCCCTGCAATCGCCAGGGCGGCCAGTGCAGTGGTGCACGATGAAAAGAAAAAGAAAAGCGCGACAGAAAAGAAATGCCGTCGTAAAAGCGCAAAAAGAGCCAAAAGTCATCCGCAGCCCTGGGCCGGCAGGGCGCCAACAACAGTGCAGCTACCCCTCCTCCAAGAGCCCCAGTCATCGTCACACGTAGCCCTGTACAGGAAGGGCGCCGTTTAAAGCGCCACCCCACCGCCTACAGAAGCCCCAGTCATCGTCACACGTAGCCCTGGGCAGGAAGGGCGCCGTTTAAAGCGCCACCCCACCGCCTTCAGAAGCCCCAGTCATCGTCACACGTAGCCCTGGGCAGGAAGGGCGCCGTTTAAAGCGCCACCCCACCGCCTACAGAAGCCCCAGTCATCGTCACACGTAGCCCTGGGCAGGAAGGGCGCCGTTTAAAGCGCCACCCCACCGCCTACAGAAGCCCCAGTCATCGTCACACGTAGCCCTGGGCAGGAAGGGCGCCGTTTAAAGCGCCACCCCACCGCCTACAGAAGCCCTCAAGACACACCACCGCCAACCTGAGGGCGGCGGTGGTGGTGGCGGCGGTGGTTGTGGTCGTCGCTTTGTCTAGAGGGGTCAAATAGGGACCTGCCGGCCGCGCTACCCGGGGGACCCGCCGCGGGGGGCGTTGTGCAGTGGGTGGGGTCCTCGGCAGGGCCGTGCTCCCCAGAGGCTTCCCGCAGCTGTGCCGTTCGGGGGGACTGTGCCGAACTGCAACACGCGCGCGGGCAGCGCTGGTGACGTGGAGAGGGGCCTGACTGGGCCTTGGCGGCCTCCCCGTTGCTGACCAAAAGGCACGCCTGGTGGGTCAGGGGCACACCACGAGCGGGGGGGGGGGCGCGTGGCGTGGCGCCTCAGCGCCGTCCCTCCCCTGACCTTTTTGCACAGCCACCGATGCGGCACGCGGCAATAATTTCCTGTTGTCGTGGGCGGCCTCCTTCCCGCCCCCCGTTTGCCGGGCACCGCCGCGGCCCGTGGCGCACGGGTCGCTGCTGCAGCGGTGCGTCGCTGCGGCAGAAAAAAAATTAAGAGGGGGCAAGCAAGCATTCAGTCAGTGACCGGGCGGGAGCCTCGCCCGTTCCCGGCGGGCGACCCCCGCTGGCGGGGGGGCGCCCGCCCCGGCCGCTCTACCACACGGTCCCCCCCTGCTGTCCGCAGCCGGCCCGTCACAACGGCTGTACCCCACTCAGCGCCCCCCCCCCCCAGCCCTCGGCGCTCGTCGCCCGCCGCACTCCTTGGCCGAGGGGTGCACCCTGGCGGCGGGCGGCAGGTACCGCGGCACCTGCCGCCCGCCACCAGGGTGGTAGGATCGCCCTGCCCTGCCCCGTGCGCCGTCCCTCCCGTGGCGTGGGCGGCCCCCGCAGGCGCGGCACCCGCTCCTGAGACACGTTCGCCGCGGCCGGGCGCCACATACGCCTGCTGCACCGCACAGGCCCATGTCCATGACCATTGAATTGTTACGAATTCAATGCGAGGCGCGGCACGGTGCCAGGCCGCCGCTCCGCGTATGTACTGATCCTCCGGTCGGACCTGCCTCGAATTCCGAGGACGCGCCCCGCAAGATGCGTCCGCCGTGTGGGAAAACGGGCCACGCACATCTGACTGCCCGAAGCATCGCCGTGTTAAAGAATGCGGGATGGAGAGGGAACGGGGTGGCGGTGGCAGACTCGGTACCGGCGGTCCCCGCCGCCACGGTGCCGGCGGCAGTGCCGGCGGTGATAGCGGCGGCAGCGGTGGCACAGGCGGCAACGGCGGCAGCGGCGGCATCGGCGGCGGCGGCGGCGACACTCACGGGACGCCGCCTTCCCTTCCCCCTCGTGTTCCCCCCAACCGCCTGTGCTACTATTGCCCGCCATGCCAGGGACAGTACCCGAGACGCAGACCGTTGCAGCTGCGCTACAGGCCGTTATGGCCAGGCACCAGGCACCCCGAGGGGGCGAGGAAGCGGAACAGAAGGGTCCCGCGGAGGAGGCGGGGGGCGGCCCCACCGCGTCACCGGCAAGCGCTGTACCCGCGTCAAAATCCACGGGGCGCCGGCTGCGGCGCAAGCGGGCGCGCTCCAACGCCGCGGCCGCCGTCGCCCTCGGGCCCCGACCGACCGCCCACCCCGAGCTCGCCGTGGTACCGTCGCTGGCCGCCGCGTGGCAAGGCACCCCGGCGGTGCTGGGCACGGTGCTCAGGGACGATGGCTCGGGCTGGGCCGTGCTGCGCGACGTCGTCCCCGCCGCGGCAGTGTCCCCAGTCTTTGCCGCGGCGCGCAGCACGTCCAGGCGGCACGTGCAAGCCCGCGGCCCGCTGCCCATCTTCAACTCCCACTCGATCGAGGAGCGGGACCGGAACAGCGACCGGGAGAGCGACGACAAGCGCAAGCAGGCGTTGCTTTTTGGCCGCGCTCCGGGCGTCGCCGACATCAAGGGCGCCCAGCGGCGGGTGGCCGGCGTCACGAGCAGCGCGCTCAGCACCACGTACGTGCCCAGCCCGCCCAAAGTGTTGGTCTCTGAGCCCGGCGCGCGGCAGCAGCTGCCGCACGCAGACGCCTCGCAGGAGCTGATTGGTGGCAGCCCGCCGGGAATGGTGAGCGTCCTTTTGGCCGTCGAGGGCGCCACCACCATCATCATCTACCCGTACACGCGGGCGGTTGGGCCACGGCTGGGGGCGTCGAGTGACGATGAGGCGGCCCCGCGCGGGGCCACGGGGGCCGCGCCCGACGGGGGGGGCGGCGCAGCGGCGTCTGGCGCAGCGCGTGCCCACCGGCTTCTGCGCCTTACGCCCAGCGCGGCGCCCGTGGTGGTGGTCATCCCCATGGGCGGCTGCGTCATTTTTCGAGGCGACCTCGTGCACTGCGGCGTCAGCAACCCGTCGGGGTCGACGCATCTGCGGGTGCACTGGTACGTGTCTCGGGCGGACCTCGCGCACGTGCCCTGGGGGGACCACACCCAGTACGTGTCGTTTGCACCTGCACCGCGGGCTACGCGTAGCCCGCAAGCTCTAGGTTCGTAAAAAAAAACGAAGTGAATGGCCAGCGATATCCCGTACGTGATGACGCGTCATGGTCCTTGTGAGTGTACCGTCAATGCTGATCGGTGGCGGTGGGGCGCGCGCGCCGCCGCGCGTCCGCGCGGCTCCTGCGACGGGCCCGTCGCGCGCGTGGCCGCTGCCGCGGGAGGGGTCTTCCCGCCGCCGCCGCCGGCCCCAACACGAGACGCGGGCGGCGCACCGCGGGGGCGGCCCCCGGCGCCGCCGCGGCCCGCCGCTGCTGCCGCCGCCGCCGCCGCCGCCGCCACGGGGGGGGGCAGGCTCGACCAGCAGCCCCTTTTTCGACTTCTGGACCATACAGCCGTTCTCTGAAAAATTGGGATATTTTTTTTAGCGAACGGCTGTAATAAAGATAAATGCAATATATGTATAATATATATGCAGGGAGAGAGATGTTGTGACGGACGCCGTCCTAACCCCACTCCGTGCTGCCACCTATGTACGCACTGTACACTGTCGGACCCCGCAACGTCGCCTCTTCTGACTGGCCCTGTCTCGACCAATGGCGTGCAACCGCCCCTAACCCCACCCTTTTGGCCCCTATCCTTACCCCAACGTTGAACCGGAACTGTGCTCTCACAAGGCCCCCTGCCTCTTGTCCCGTCCCGAGGGCGCAGTGTCCGCCGTCGCAAGGTCCGCTGCCGCTGCTACGCGTTGCTCTTGTCCATGGAGGCTCCAGCAGGTGCAACGCAACGGCCACGGACTTGTCCCAGGATAATCAGATGGCTGCCGAGGGCGCGTGCCCCGACTCTCCGCAGGCAACATTGTCTATTCTGGATGCCAGCGGACGTCTATGCAGTGCCTGTTCCGAGTCCCACCCAGCGGAAGACGACCCCGAAAGAGCATTCAAATATGGCGTCGCCGTGTGCTCCTTTCCGACGGTGCGAGCACCGCCGCCTTACGGTTGGTTGTCATTGGAAAGGGACGGCCATACACGCGGCAGTGGGTACGAAGGGACGGCAATGGACCTCTACAAAGACAGAGGGAGCGGGTGTGCCGAATGCCCGCGTAGCTCTCCGCCCACCTTTCGCTCTTGGCACCCCGCCCCCCCCCCACCCTCCCCGGCACCGCCACCATCCGCTGCCTTCTTGGCTTTGACCTGCACTGAGAGAGATAACCCTCAGCCACCGCCCGGCCGTCGGCTTCCAACCCCCTGCTTGACGCAACTCGCATTCCACCTGTTCCTCGCCTCTGCGCCCAAGATCGCCCTTACCTCTTTCTCCACGTCCAGTCGCAATCCCTTTTTTGCGGCGCCACGCCCTCCCCGCCCCCCCCTTCGCCGCCAAGCACGCTACTCCCATCTGCAGAATATGGGTGCCTCTTGGTCGCTGCGGTGGGTGGCGGCGGTGTCGGTTACGTCGGTCGCTGCGTTGGCAGCTGCCACCACGGCAACGCCAGTTTCGGCGACGACCGCGACGTGGACACAGACGCCGACGCCCGTTGGCGGCGGCGGCGGCGGTGGCGGTGGCGTCGGGGCTGAATGCTGTGACTTTGGGTTGTGCGGTCCCATCTCCCGGCCGCCCTGCCGGGACGGCCTGGTATGCTACACCCCCCCTCCGCCGTCGCCGGGGTCGATCATCGACGGGTGGCCGGGCAAGTGCGTTGTGCCGCCGACGCCGACGCAGGTCCCGACGCCGACGGCCATCGCGACGCCGACGCCGACGCCTGTTGGCGGCGGCGGCGGCGGTGGCGGTGGCGTCGGGGCTGAATGCTGTGACTTTGGGTTGTGCGGTCCCATCTCCCGGCCGCCCTGCCGGGACGGCCTGGTATGCTACACCCCCCCTCCGCCGTCGCCGGGGTCGATCATCGACGGGTGGCCGGGCAAGTGCGTTGTGCCGCCGACGCCGACGCAGGTCCCGACGCCGACGGCCATCGCGACACCGACGCCGACGCCTGTTGGCGGCGGCGGCGGCGGTGGCGGTGGCGTCGGGGCTGAATGCTGTGACTTTGGGTTGTGCGGTCCCATCTCCCGGCCGCCCTGCCGGGACGGCCTGGTATGCTACACCCCCCCTCCGCCGTCGCCGGGGTCGATCATCGACGGGTGGCCGGGCAAGTGCGTTGTGCCGCCGACGCCGACGCAGGTCCCGACGCCGACGGCCATCGCGACACCGACGCCGACGCCCGTTGGCGGCGGCGGCGGCGGTGGCGGTGGCGTCGGGGCTGAATGCTGTGACTTTGGGTTGTGCGGTCCCATCTCCCGGCCGCCCTGCCGGGACGGCCTGGTATGCTACACCCCCCCTCCGCCGTCGCCGGGGTCGATCATCGACGGGTGGCCGGGCAAGTGCGTTGTGCCGCCGACGCCGACGCAGGTCCCGACGCCGACGGCCATCGCGACGCCGACGCCGACGGCCATCGCGACGCCGACGCCCGACGGTGGGGACGGAGGATGCGGCGGCGGTGGCAGTGACCTCGAGGGTCACCGCGTAGGGGAAAACTGCTGAGATGCGACGTGCGGCGTGATCCCGCTCCGGACTAGCCAGAATTGGCAGGCGTGATGGCCCACCGTCCGAGCGTGGCACCAGGGGTACAACTCGACGGCTGGATGGGAACGTGCCATCGCGGCGACTGTGACGACCCCATAGCGACTAGTGCTGCAGCCCGAGCCCCTGGCACAAGTTCTACTCGGTCGCGTGCGGGGCCGGAGGAGGCGGGCTCACGGGGAAGGTAGGAAGGCATCTAAAAGTAGTGTGGGCGTGGCGCATGGGGGATGTTGCGCATGTCTTGTTTTGGGGGGCTCGTAAAGCTCATGGCAATGGGCGGCAGCGCCCACGTGTTCGTGGCGCTGGCCCCCATCCGTGGCTGCAGCTACGCCTAAAGAAAAAACCTGACGCGATTCTACGCGGTGGCTGCAGCCAGCTGCAGCTTGGTACTGCGGCCGATCGCACTGGGCGTGTCCGGGGTCGTCTGTCCCATGGGTGAATTTGAAAGAAGAAAGAGCCACAGGGGATCAGTCAGACACCTGAAATCAGAGCCAGCAGGCCGGGAAGACACCCGTTTTCCGTTGCTCACGTCGCTGCGCTGGTGGAGTGTGCCGCTCGCATGCTCGGAAGCACGTCTCCGCCAGAGCGCCTCGTTGCTGCCCCGATGCTCGTCAGCAGCGCCTTGCTCCCCCACCCGCACCCGCGGGCCGCGCCAACTAAGTATCCCCCGATTCGCGCCAGCGTCGTTGGCAGCGGCAGAGGCCGGTGGGGGGGAAGCTGCTGTCGTCTGCCGAGGCAGGAAACGGCGGCGGCCGTCTTCACCCGCAGCCGTCAACGCTAGCTTCCGCGCCGCTTTTGGCAACGCCGCCGCGCCACGGGCACTCAACCCCCGTACGGCGGGCAGCATTCAGCGACGGTGGCGGCAGCGGTGGCGGCGGCAGCCACAACGGCAGCCGTCGCCAGCCGTTGTGAGGCCCCCCCCCGGCCCCGCACCTCCCCCCCCCCGAGCGCTCTTGAGAGCTCGTTGCCGACCGCGACGGGAGGCCCGTGGAGGCCGAATTTATCGCAAAAAACGTGCTCTCTCGCGCCTACGAGCTGCGGATATAATTGTTTGTCTCTTTTTCTGAACCATGACGACGAGCACGTCATGGTCGTTCTTCTCATGAAAATAGTAGCTAACAGATATGCCCATGGATGGCACCAATAAAATCGATGCATTAATTTAATACAATCAACCATAGTATCACTGTTTAGCAACGATGTCTCACTATTAAGCAATGATGTCTCACTGTCTTATAGCAACGATGCCTCACTGTTTATCTATCTAGCAACGACGTTTCACTAATTAGGGTTGCCCACGACCTTGCAAGGGATGAGGTCTATTCACTATTTAACCCACTCAGCTTACGACCTGCGCGACAAATCGTGCGTTCTGGGACAACCCAGCCACAAAGCGACTCAAACCTGGCTCAGAGCTAAGACGGCCTCACGGAGAGTCCCAGATCTTAAGCAAGTTGCTCAAAGAGCAGAGTAAACATGTGAAGTACTTGTGCTATTCATTCTTGAAGTGTCAAACTCAGCCGTAGGTTTCTCACCGTTGACGCGCGTGACACGCCGCGTGACCTTCGCGCGCGCCAGTGGCTTGAGCAATCCCCGATTGCCCTCCGCGCGCGCCGCATCCTTTGCCCCTTTACTCCTTCCTGTCCCCGCACCAGCACGCTCTGCTTTATGAACTTCTCCTCCTCGGCGCCTGTGATTCGCATAGCATCATGATGCTGAATACCCTTTACGACGCAGTCGCCGCCGAGCCAGATCTGGAAGACCTTGCGGAGGCTATCTCTGCCGGACGTGCTCTCGAGGGGTGGCATCGGCAGCGCAGTGACGCTGGCTTGGGGGAGTGGGTGTCGATGATTGCCAGTGTGGTGGGCGCTGTAGTGGTTTTAAGGTATAAGCGTCTTGCACCCAGATAATACAGAGAACCTTACCGCGGAGAAACACAGGGAGACCGGTGATGTACGGAGCCCCCAACCGTCTGGCTGTCTAAGACGTGACGAGCACGCACCAGAGCGGCAGTATTCACGCACACACAAGTCTGCCTTCACGAAGGGGACAAGCAACGAGCACCCCCATGCGCACATACACCCCCCTCACCCCGCACCCAGCGACCCTACACCAGGGTTGATATATTTTGCGAAAGCATCCATCGTTAGTAAAAAATGCGATAATTATTGAAACGTTTCTGATAGTTATCGCCCAGGAGCCACGTGTTAGGATGACAGCAATGAATTAACGACATCGTGCCCAACACAAGCCGCCTGACGAGCTGCGGACACGGCTTTCGGAAAGGGCGTAGAGCCTAAATTGGGCCGCGTAGTACGCAGGCGGCGGAGAACGTGCCGCGTGGGGCGGCCGCACCCGCCGTGTACAGTACGCCGCGGAGGATGTGAAGTCCTAGTCGGCGTACGTAGCTCCTATTGTCCTCGTGGTGTGGGTCTGGATCTTGGCTGGGCAAGCTGCCGTACTGTATCGCGGCTACGTACACAGTTCCGAAGACGACGACAGGGTGCGGCACTGCCGCGTGATCAGGCGGTCCGGTGTGGTCTGAAGGGCCTCCGAGCCGACACGTGGTGGAACACGTGGACGTCTGATAATAATTATCGTTCCGGTTCTCCTGAACGTTATTCTTTTCTGATAATTTACTCGATAATGTTGACTCCATAATTATCGCCTCTCAACCCTGCCCTACACCCCGGCGCAGTGCAGCTTACAGGGTGTTCACGAAGTCGCTGCTCCGGCTTGCTCTTTCTTGTTCTTTCTTGCTTGGTCCCCTCGGCGCAGCCGTCAGAACGAGAGAGCCAATCTGCGCAGAACAACAGAACTCTTGCAAAAATGCCGTTGTCCCCGCACGAGAGAAAAAACCTCCGACGGTTTGTCACCCAATGAAATCATGAGGGGTCCTTGCACATAACGAACACGTACCGCAATAGACATCACACAGAGCCTCAGAGAGCAGATTTAACAGAGAAAGTGCCAATTATCGTTGGACGAATTACAGTGCGTTGGGGATAGTTGGGCTGCTTCCTGGGACTCTCTCAGCTTGATTGCGTCCCGCGTAGTTGGCAGGACCCATGTCACCAACTCGCGTTTCGCACTGTGCACTCTCCACGAAGAACAACCATGCCGACGCTTCGCCTCATAGACCAAAAAATGCACTCTTCTTTCCTAAGCACCCACCATGCACGCGTACCCTTTGCAAAACCCTCCCCCTTCCCCGCCGTATTCCACCCATCTCCCGGACTAGCGACCGGCCTTAAAGTGCAGTCGGCTGCACTGCCCCCAAGTTCGACTCATCTGCGCCCACTACCCCTAGCCAGAGTTGTACGAGGTGTGAGAAAGAATGGTATTGCTGCCACCGGACCTCATCCCGGTCGTCCCTCTCCCTCGTCTGCAACAGTAGTCATGTTGCCCGTCTGGGCATTCCTGTCCGCCTGCCCGTTCATCGTCCGTGCACTAGTCCCGACGGCCTGGCTTTCCTGTCGGGTTTCATGTCGCCCAGTGGAACATGTGCGTCCTGGTGCCACGACAGTCGTGGCACTGTCGCCATGCTCCACACCGGGCGGGCTTGGCGTCATTGCCTTACCCTCCAGTTCACACGAGGCAGCCCCATTACTGACGGGGACGGCGGCGCAATCTGTAGGGAGAAGCAGAACGGCCCCGATACGTCGCAGAATCTTCCGCCGTCAGGGCCAGGCCGCTGCAGCTAGCTGCTGGTGGCAGATGCTAACGCGCAAGTACCCAACGTATTCAAAGTAAGACTCAGAGAATGGAAACGAATTGTAGATGCCAAGTCATGGTAGGAGACACTGAAACTACGCAATCACACTCCGCGTGGCCGTCCGCAGTCATGAGATCGTGGAAGCCTTCTGCGCAAGCGAGTCAGCAATAAATGCTAGAACGTCAACAAGCACTACCTTAAACCTGACATATGGGTGAGGCTTTTCGCGAATGTGCACTTCGTCATGAGCGTTTGTGCAAGCGCTTTTCTTGTCTACTTGCATAGTACTGCCAAATGGTATAGATGCACGACGGCCGTGTGCTCAAAGCACATCACAAGAGAGCTCTGATGATCACGCTTCACATCGTGTATCATGAGCACGTGGCTTCCGTGCAGAAGCGTCTCGAACAAGACTTGCAAAAAAACAGGCTGATTTGTAGGCCTCCAGCATGCCATACAGAGGGGTTGCAAGAAGTCGACAACAGATCTGAGCAAGAAATCCGGCCGATTCCGTGCCCACGCTTTAAGCCGCACTGCGCGGACCACGTGCGGGCCAATCAAATTCCAGGCCAGCGGTGCCAGCAGGAATCTCTCCGCCCTCCTCCTACGGATCATCCCAGCCAACGGGGCACTGGCCCCAAAGCAAATACAACAACCATTCCCTCAACAATGCGGATATTCAAAACAAAAGAGCCCCGCTACGGGGGGTAAAACCTATACAACTGGATTGGGCTTACGGTAAAGATTTCCCCTCTAATCCCATGCCTCATACCTAAGGAATAATATCTGGGACCCCTCCTTACAGATCCTGCCGAACCAACTCCTGGCAATATGGATCAATTCCTTGTATTGTGGGGCATGACGCGGTGTACCTTCCAGACTCAATATGAGTCAGCGGCTGTGTCACGCTGTCTGCTGACCGCACGACAGCAGCCATCGACAACCCATCATGGCCTGTCGAACGGCGCCACCGTCAGCACCCATGACGAACCGCAGACACAGACCAAAGACGACCTTAACCCTTTGCACCCCCTCGATCACCACCGACGTCGCGCCGTCTTCTTCCCCAGACCCACCACCGTCACCATCTCCATCCTCTTCCCCGCACCCTGTCACCCTATTGGCTGGCACGGGTCGCTGAAACCATCACGAGTACGTTGAGGGCTCCCCAAGTGTGAGTGGTTCCTTGCATGTGGTAGCTTCAGATCGTTCGACTTTCTACCTGGCGGTGCCTTGCGAATCCCTTTTTTGACTTGGCTCTCCCTGCGATTGTGCACTCGTTTTGCCCTCTGTGTTTGGCTTGCCACGGGCATTGTAATACGAACGTAGCGGGTTCCACGAATCACACCGAACGAACAATTTCCAGACGCAACCCTTGTGGTTTCTTTCACGGAGTTTTTCTTTTGGTCAACCGATTGTTGAATCCCAGTGAGATCCACATTAGATTCGGAATACTCTTGCTCAGCACTGGCGGCCGGCCCGACATCCTCGGCGGCCTCGGCGCGCGATACGGGGTCCACGTCACGTGGCCCCTCCCCGGTGCGCACACCCTCGACGTTCCGCGCACTCCTTGAGAGCCACTGTGGGGCGCAAGGGAAATTTCTTTGCAAACCGTGTGGTGATGGTGCAACAGCCCCACTGTGCTACGTAAATACCGCGGATCCCGTCGCCACCGTTACACAATTAACCGCCCGGAAACCCTTCCCCGTTGCGAACCCTGCAGTCGCGAATTTGAGTCGGTTGAATGTTTCGAGCGGCACACGCGTGGCAAGGATCATCACCGCACGCTGGCGCGCCGCACCGATTGACACCTCATGACACACCCTTGGATCTGGCCTAGGAGCCCGATTTTCCCCCCATTGATCCCCCCGCTTGGAAAACCGACCTGGCCCGACTCGGGCCAGTGCACAGACGCTTCTGAATAATCCGTTGGCGTGATGTCAACCGAATCTCTTGTGCTTCTCGAAGTAGTGCTGTACATCATTTGGAACGCTGCCGCAACTACCGCAGCACTTATTCAAATCGTGTACACCACTACTTCTGCAAACAAACTCCTATCCCACATCTCCGAGATCTTTCTTGGGGTCCTCCCGCGGCAAGTCTTGTCGAATCTGTGCTACAAGTTTGCTTGCCTTGGACTTGAACCCATGACACCATGGATGCACCAATCTCAGGGGGTGTCAACCCGGCCAATCTGGGCTCGGGCTCGAACGCACCGACCATGGAAGCCTGGACCCTGCTTACAGCGTTTTTCACGCAAATGAGCGAACAACTCGAGGCTCACAAGATGGAATTAGCGGACGCTAAGCAGCAACTGTCCGAAGCCAAGGCCAGGGCCACTATAAGTGGCATGAAATCCGCGAGGCCGAAGAGACCCGTGACTTTCTCCGGTAAACCTGGGACGGTTGAAGCGTGGTGCTCACATATGGATTTATATGTGCGACTCAGTGACCCCGACGATGCGTGCAGCATCGCTTGCACCTTCCTCGACGGTGAAGCGTTCGACTGGTGGAAGGTCTACAGTCTGACTACAGTTGTCCCAAACTGGAAAATCCTTCCGTTCTGCGCCAATCCGAGGCTTCAGTCCACTGAACAAGACAAAAGCCGCACGAGACAAGCTGCACTCGTGGCGCCAAAATAAAAGACGTCGGAACGTTTAACAGGACGTTTCTGGGCGCCCTCTTGGACATCCCTGACATCACGGAAGCCGAGAAGATTGACCGCTACACCCGAGGCTTGAAGCGGGACATCTGGCGGGCTCTTTGTCTCAAGACCCACTCAGATCTCGAGTCTCTCATGACTTACGCTTTGCGCGTGGAGGCTGCCAACGCTGGTGCCTCGACGCACCTCGGCGGCACATCTGCGAAGCCGTCCACGACGGGTATCATTCCCATGGATATCTCCAGCATCAAAGTCGAGAAACTCACGCCTGTAGAGCGTCAGCGCTGCATGCGTGAAGGTCTCTGCCTCCGCTGCCGTGAGAAAGGACATATGGCCAAGGACTGCCCAAAAGGCCAGCGGAACTGAAGCAGGAACCGTCATCAAACCCTGTGCCAGACGCTTCTTAGGCTCATGAAAACATGTCGTCACCATTCGAAGGCCCGCGTCTCGGGCATCTGCTTTCTACTACCTCTGTCAATGGACATCTTGTTAAGGTGCTGTTTGACGACGGATCTCTCATTAACGTCGTATCAAGGCGCCTCGTGAATACCCTGAATGTGACCACAAAAGAAACGGACTTCGCGGCTAACATGCCCGATGGCCGCGCCCACGTCCTCGCAGAGACCATTGAAACCCTAGAGATTCACATCGGCTCATACCAAGAACGCCCGCGGTTTGCTGTATGCGACCTAAGTGCATCATCCTCGTAAAGAAATGGCGTGACGACAAGGACGTCAAAATCAAGTTTAACCACAAGAACATCTCCATCACTGCCTCCCTCAAGAAGCCCCATGGCCTGATTAGTAGGCAACGCCTCGCCAAGAACCTTATCCAAAAAGTTCCTGTCTCCGCCATCTACCTGCAATCCGAAGATCATTCCAGCACCTTTGACATCAATGCAATCAAAATTGGGAACAGCTGAAGACAAGAATGACGTCCAAGCGATTCTCAAGTAGTATGCCGACGTCTTCCTAGAAGAGGTTCCGGATGGACGACCTCCTGAATGCAGTCACAAGTTTAGCGTCAAGCTTACGGAGGACGCTCAACCACGTCGAATTGGCATTTATCGCCTATCTGAGTGGGAACTCGATGAACTAAAGACACAGCTTGCAACCCTCATACGAAAGGGGTTCATCCAACCAAGCGCCTCAGCGTAGGGCTCCTATGTACTCTTCGCAGCGAAGAAGGACGGTGGCTGGCGAATGTACATCGATTATCGAGCATTGAACAAGGCCACTATCAAGAACCCTTATCCCTTACCACGAATTGACGACATCTTCGACCGACTGCCAAAGGCCAAGTACTTCACGAAGATCGACCTCCGATCAGGTTACCACGAGATCCGGCTTGACCCTTATACTATCCCGCTGACGGCGTTCCGAGCAAAATACGGGTTCTACGAGTTTACTGTGCCACCCTTTGGGCTAACAAATGCCCCCGCTGTCTTCATGAACCTAATCAATGACGTCTTCCGACCCTATCTCCACGATTTCATCCGTGTCTACCTCGATGACATCCTGGTCATCAGTGAAGCTTACGGAGATCACCGTAAGCACCTAATGCAAGCCCTGGACCAGTGGCGAGAGCATAACCTCTACGCCAAGCTCAGGAAATGCCAATTTGCTCGAACAACTGTGGACGTCTTCGGTCAGGTGACTTCCAACGAAGATTTCTCTATGGAGGAATACAAGGTCCAAGCCATTAGATCATGGGCAACTCCAGAGAGCAAAAAGGATGTGCAATCCTTCCCCGGCATGTTCAACTTCTATCGTCGATTTCTTAAGGGAATGGCATCCGTGGCTGCACCACGCACAAGGCTGACGGGAACCGTTGACTTTGAATGGAACTCTGACGCCCAGAAGGCTTTTGAGCAACTACAAACCCTGAAGACAAGTGCATCAGTACTGAGGCCATTCGACAAGAGGCACCCAATCTTTGTGTCCACAGATGCCAGTGGGTATGCTGTTGGCGCTGTCCTTGAACAATATGACGGAAAAGGACGACGCCCAGTGGCCTACTTCTCATTGACGCCGATCATCCACGAACAGCGCTACAGTATCCGGGAGCGCGAACTGCTCGCAGTAGTACAAGCCATTCGACACTGGCGCTGCTAACTCCATGGAAGACCTTTCGAGGTGCATACCGACCATGAGTCCCGAAAGTACCTCAAAACCCAAGAAAAGATCAACGACCGCCAAGTCAAGTGGTTGGAGCTGTTGGAGCAATTCGTTTTCAAGATCATCCCCATCAAGGGCACATCCAAACCCGTAGCTGATGCCCTTCCGAGGCAACCACAAAACGCCCCCGACAAGCACGCTTCCAATCAAGATCTCCTTAGTCGCGTGCTAACCAAGACCACCGAATACCTACCCAAGAAAACAGAAATCAACAATCTCATGACCATAAGCCAAAGGTATCAAGACCTTGCCACCCTAGACCAAGAGTACAACGCGGACCCCAAGTTTGCCGACCTAGTCAAAGACCCGGTATCTCCCCACCGGCTTCACATGACGTTGTTGAAGCGAGGTGACCGTACGGGCATACCCGTTGGTACTCTACGCCAGAGACTACTCCATGACTACCACGACATCCCAAGCCAAGGGCACATGGGAGTCAAGAAAACCATCAACGCTATCGCTTCCAAATACTACTGGAAGACGATGCGGAAGGACATCCGAAGATACGTGCAATCATGTGACTTGTGCCAGCGAAACAAGGCTGGCACCCATTCACCTCTGGGTCACCTCAAACCATTAGATCCACCGAATCAACAATGGGCAAGTGTCTCCATGGACTTCATCACCTCTCTTCCACGGACCCCAAGGGGCCACAATGACATTTACGACATTGTCGACCGACTGTCCAAGATGATTCGACTAGCACCACTGAAGCCCGACTGTACTGCAGCAGTCGTAGCGCAACTTTACCATGATCACGTCTACCGTCATCACGGTCTACCATCCGATGTCGTCTGCGACCGAGACCGTATCTTCTTCTCCAACTTCTGGCAGTCGCTCACCGCAATTCTCAAGGTCAAGATTAAGGCATCTTCGGCCTATCATCCCCAGACAAGCGGACAATCCGAGATCATGAACAAGAGGATTGAAGAAATACTGCGAAACTTCGTGAACCATCACCAGGGTAATTGGGACCTCTTCCTTGTTGCTGCAGAAGTACCTTACAACCGGTCACCCAACACGGTCACGACATACTCCCCATTGTTCCTGAACTATGGGTTTGAAACATGGACCGTACCTGTGGACATCCTTGACAGCAAGGAATCGAAACTACCAGCGGTCTCAGATTGGATAAGCGGTCTGCAAGAAGCTCAGGAGACTGCCATTACGGCCATCAAGAAGCTAAATGAGACACGCTCGGCGTACGCTAACCGCCGACGCCGGCCATGTATGATCGCTGTAGACGATTTCGTACTTCTGAGCACCAAGAAACTTATGCCGGACGCCTTCCAAGGCGCTCGCAAGTTGACGCCCAAGTTTTCGGGATCATACCGAGTCACTGAAAGCATCAACAATATTCCGTTCCGTCTGGATCATCCTCAAGCAGTTCTTCATCGAAAGGTGCACAAAGCCTCTCACGCCAGTCTGGTGAAGCCGTACAGCGCTGATCCGTACCCCATGGATTACCGTGGTATTCTGAAGGAGCTGCTGAGCAGCCACCTCAGTGAAGACAAGTGAGACCACTACCGAGCCCTTCGCACCGCCACCGCCCAGTCCTGGGAGGATGAGGAGATGTTCGGACGTCGGTTCCAAGAGCTCGATTACGAGCTGGGGAAGCTCCTCGGAGAAGAGGAGCTACGGGCCTTCCTGTTCGCAGGAGTACCCAACTACTTGCGGATATCCGCACGGGGAGCCAACACGGCTCGGATGAACTTCATTCGACTGATGCACATGTGCAAGTCCCTAGGGGACGCCTACTGGGTGCTACACCCGGAGTGTGCCTCGGCACCGAAGCCCAAGGGTGAGTAGAGCAAGCCCAACCTTTCCCCGGTACGGAGGCAAGAGAAGGTGGAACGTAAGGCCGGACCAGTACTGGTGGAAACCGAGTACGTGTAGCAATATGGTTGACCGTATTGCGACCCTAATACTAGGGAGGCTACTTCTAACCCTTAACTTTCAATTCGGGAGTCCGTACTGGTCACGGTATCTATAAGTTACGTATGACCAGAGGGACTTGCCTCTTGGGGTGGAGGGTAGTTAGTAGTGTCTCCGAGGGTTTATAACGAGGGGGCCGGCGGTGAATCCACCGCCGGCCAAGGTAGAACAACAAACCCCTCCCATTTGGGCTCCCATCTTGGTCCCGTGGCTTGAGCTCCAAGGACAGCAACCTTGGCCTCCCGGTGACGTTGGTGCCGAACCCCCCTGGTGAGTGTTCCCTGAGAGTGGACGTGCACCGGATACCTATTGTGCTACATTGGTGGAGCAGCAGGGGACGGATTTCCGTCACCCTTGTGGTGACGCCGTCGTCGGCCCTGGCACACGGATAGGGATCCAGTCCTTTTCTTGTACTCGTGGTGCTGCGATCTGTTTGATTGTGTTGAGTGGTTGCGTTTGACTTCGATCTACTGTTACCCTCCCCCAACTACCCCCTCGCTCTCTTATTCGTGGTGACCGTTACGTCGGTTGACTGATTGTGACCATGTCTACCCAAGAGACGGGGAACGTTCATGATAACGGATCGGCGTCGACGCCGACCCCGGAGCTGAACCCGGGAACCGGGATCGGTAACCCGATCGACAACATTGAGACGCCGATGCTCTCCGGTGCCGGATCGACGTTTGGTACGGCACGGACAGCCGGGGGCGGCGGACATCCGCAACTGCCCTCTGCCGACCTCACGCCGCCGCCACCTTCACCAGGGGACTCCCTGATGGCATCATTGGCTCGCATCGAGGCCCGGTTCACCGGGCTCGACGCCCGTCAAGAGCGTACGGAGGACGCAATGGCTGTGCTGATGTCAGCACGCCATACGACGGTACCCCGTCGTGTTCCTCCCACACCGGTACGATTCGAGCCAGCCGGACTACTTTCGGAGTCCACCAGGGTCAACCCCGGTGTTGCTACTCCTGGACAACCCCCGGACACGGCGGGTTATGGATCCGATTCGTCGGCTGAGTTGGAACGTAGCCATACGGAGCGTTACGCTCGGAGCACTCAGAGCGGGCTCCGCGGACATGGCCCGGCGGGCACTTACGCCGGAACAGAGTCGGCGATGGGGGGAGACGGTACCGACTCCCCTTACCCCCTCGACGACGGAATCCAGGCAACTCGGGTACCCGAGGCGCCGACGCCGGAAGTTCCAGCGTCACTGGTGCAAGCGATGACAGCGCAGGTTACTGCGAGCTTACTGAAGCGAATGGAGTCCGATGAGTTTACTCATCAACTGGCTAAGCGACTGGATATCCAGGACGCAGACACGGAGATAGTCAACGAAGTCTTCAGGTCGGTACTGACTCCCGAACGTTACCGTTTGGAGGACCGATCCACTGCCGTATCGGAATCGATGCGTACTACCTCGCACAGAGCGATCCGCTCTATGCAGACCCTTATGAAGGGAGTCCCGATGTTCGGGGGCCCTAACGGACGCCCGTTGGCAGTCATTGGCTTCTTGACTAGCTTCAAGGCAGCCGCAGACAAGGCACTCGTCAACGAGGGGCTGGCACTGGAGATCCTCCCGTTCTTTGTTGACGAACAGGTTCGAGGCATCCAGCGCCAGGCATCCCCGATGCCGGGAATGAGGGTCGCAGCCACCCCCATGGATTACCGCGGTATATTGAAGGAGCTGCTTAGCAGCTACCTCAGTGAGGACAAGTGCGAAGACCACTATCGGGCCCTTCGCACTGCCACCGCCCAGTCCTGGGAGGATGAAGAGATGTTCGGACGCCGGATCCAAGAGCTCGACTACGAGCTGGAGAAGCTCCTCGGTGGAGGGGAACTACGGGCCATCCTGTTCGCAGGAGTACCCAACTACGTGCGGATATCCGCACGGGGAGCCAATACGGCTCGGACGAACTTCAGTCGACTGATGCATATGTGCAAGTCCCTAGGGGACGCCTACCGGGTGCTACACCCGGAATGCGCCTTGGCCCCGAAGCCCAAGGGTGAAGGAGGCAAGCCCAGTTTTACCCCGGTACCGAGGCAAGAGAAGGTGGAACGTAAGGCCGCACCAGTACTGGTGGCGACCGAACATACCCCTACAGGTGAGGATGAACCTCTTGTCGACCAACAGGGCCACCTGTCGCTACCGGCGACGCCGGTGATTGATGAGCATGGTACGGTAGCGTACATCGCCCCGGCTGGGACCCAGTTCCAGGTTAACGAGGGAGCGGGACGGCGCGTCCCATATGTGCGAACTACGGGGTATGCCCCGGTTACGGGTAACCCCCACCAACCCCTGCCGACATGGGCAGTACGTACGGAGGCACCTCCGCACATCGCTGGTAGAACCAACCGGCTGGGGGAGTCCATGTTCCGGCTGGCACCGGGACCCAAGGCCTACCAAGGGGCGGGCACTCGGGCGCCCGAAGCAGGCAACCGGGCCTATGGAGCCAACCCGACGCGGACGCCCGGGACGGCCGGCTCGTCCGGATGTATGTTGTGCGGAGACCTCCAACACTGGGTGTCCTCATGCCCGCTCATCCCGGAGGAGTCGCGACGGGCAGCGGCGCAACGCAAGGCATCCATTGGTGGGTATCCCGCCAGAAGCCCGGCACCGGGCAGGCAGCAAGCGCCAGGAGGAGTACTGGCAGTCGAGGAGGCACCCCCTCTCCCGGATATCCCGGAAGAAGGTACCCCGCCAAGTACGGGAAACGAGTAAGAGGAAGGACGACACGGGGTTGCTGGGGTAACCCTAGCAAGCCACCCCGGATTGCCGCGGGGAAAGCCCCACGGAGAGCGCGGTTGAGCCGACGCCGCATTAACCCCCGGGTACACCTTCCTGCCCCGACGACACGGCGTCAGGGGATTGATGACCAACCACCAAGGTTGGGAGTAGAGGACGGGAAGCCCCGTCACATGGAACCAGACAAGGGCCCTGTCCAGGATGCCCGAGCTACACCGGATATCGGTGTAGGCCTCGTACTGTTCACCTTGGAGAACTTCAAGGTATCAGCCACACTGGGGGTTGACCCCCAGTCGACCCGATCGTACTACCCTGTACTAGATACAGGGGCTGGACCTAACCTGATCCGGAAGGATACCCTCCCGGACAAGTTGCTCCCGCGAGTCAGAGTTGCTCGGGGACCCACGATCAAGGACGCGAATGGTCGTCTCATTCGTACGACCGCAGCGATGTCGCTGCAGGTCACCATCGGGGAGCTTACTACGGAAGTTGACTTCCTGGTGTGTGAGACTCTATCTGTGCCCTGCATACTGGGGTGTTCCTTCATCAACGTCCACGTTGATGCAATCCGGCCGGGACGGAGGACCGTCGAGCTGCAAGAGGCCGACGGGACGAAGAGAGGACAGGCAGCTATCGTCAGGGACCTGACGCTACACGGGAGCCACGTTAACGTGGCTGAGGTATACGCCAGCGTAGAACCGAAGACACTCCGGCTGGCCAAGCGGACTCGCTTTGAGCCGTTATCGGAGACCGTCCTCCCGGTTAACTGTGACCTCGCAGGCATCTGCAGAGTCCAGTCCAACCTACGAACCTACAAGCGCCATGGGTTAACCATGGCTAACGGTATCGTGGACCTCCCATCGGGGGGGTCATCACTGCTCGTGATGGCGAATTATCGCCGTAAGGCAGTCACCCTTCCGAAAGGAACAATCCTCGGGATTGCCGAGCTCTACGAAGGAGACATCCTTACCCCTGACAAGGAAGGTCAAGTGGAACCTCTTGAGGTACTTGCGGTCGCCGAGACCACCGAGCGGCAGCAACCCGATGACGGGAAGCCTAGCCCATTGACAGCTCCGGCGGACATGCCGCCAAAAGACCAAGAAGCCCTGAAGGCACTGGCCGAGGCTGACCTCGACCATCTTCCCCCTTCGGTAGCTGAAGGGGTACGACGGATGCTAAGAAAGCATGACGTCATGTGGACCGGCGGGGCGCTGGGTACCATTGGGGCAACCCAACACCGTATAGACCTGGTACCAGGTGCTCGACCAGCGCGGTCGCAACCGCATCGCGCGGGACCTATGCAACGAGAGATCGTTGATGGAGAAGTGAAGAGGATGAGTGAAGCTAAGGTGATCCGACCTTCGATGTCGGAGTGGGGCGCCCCAGTCGTTATCGTACCGAAGAAGGATCAAACCCCTCGGTTTTGCATCGATTATCGACGCCTCAACTTGGTTACCAAGAAAGACTCATACCCTTCACCAAGGATGGACGAGTGCATCGACTCACTGGGGGAAGCCACAGTGTTTACCACTATCGATTGCAATGCCGGGTACTGGCAGATCACAGTTGCGGAGGGGGATATCCCCAAGACGGCGTTCGTCTGTCACAGTGGCGTGTACGAGTTCCTAAGGATGCCCTTCGGATTGTCCAACGCCCCCGCCACATTCCAGCGGGCCATCGACATTATACTGTCGGGAGTGAAGTGGCGTAACTGCCTGGTGTACTTGGACGACGTCATCGTCTTCTCGCGTAACATGGATGACCATGTGCAACATGTCGATGAAGTACTCACCCTCTTACGGAACGCCGGGGTAACCCTGCGCCTCAAGAAGTGTGCCTTCTTCCAGCAGACAGTCGAGTATCTGGGTCACCAGATCACACCAGGTAAACTGAGAGTGCTCGAAGCTAATACCCGGGCACTCCGGGATGCGCGATACCCAACCACCCAGACACAGCTGAAAAGCTTTCTGGGGATGTGCAACGTATACCGACGGTTCGTCAAGGACTTCGCTCGTATAGCCAAACCGTTGACGGTTCTGACGAGCAGCGCCTTGCCAAAGGTACTCCAACCTCCCTCGCCCACCGAGGGAGAGGCATTCGAGCTGCTCAAGCAAGCTCTGCTAACCCCACCCGTGCTTGCGTTGCCGCATAGACGCGGGACCTTCGTCATCGACGTCGATGCCTGTGATACCCAAGTGGGATGCACCCTGTTACAGGGAGAGACCATCATCGGTACCGATAATGCTATCCCGGACCTACATCCGGTAGGGTACTTCAGCCGGACACTCAACCCGGCTGAGCGTAACTATAGTGCCACCGAGCGCGAATGCCTCGGAGTCATATGGGCAGTGCAACTGCTCCGGCCATACCTGGAAGGTTCGAGGTTCATCGTAAGGTCCGACCACGAACCTTTACGATGGCTTCTCAACCTTGGTGACAAGGATTCCGACAGCCACGGTCGGCTAGCCCGGTGGAGGCTGAAGATGGCCGAGCACGACTACCGGACCATATATAAGGCCGGCTCCACCCATCATCTGGGGGACGCGCTGTCGCGACTCGATACCCCAAGCGGGGATACCCGACAGGTGGACGAGGACATCCCGGTGGTACCGGTTTGCATGGTGGGTAACGCTACCCAAGGTATGGATGACCATACCATGGCACACCTTGCGTGCCGATTGATCCTCGCGGACTTCCGCGAGGCACAGGCCAATGACGATGACTGTAGACGCCATCGTGCTAACCTCCTGGCCGGCACGGCCGGCATCTTCTCCGAGAACGAGGACGGACTCATATACCGGCGGGCACCCGCCGATGGACGGCATCAGGTCGTGGTTCCCGTGTCCTTACGGCAAGCCGTCATGGAGCGAGAACACGAGAACCCCACAGCCAGACACCCGGGGGGTTCGCGCATGTTCGCAGCAATGCGAAGGTTCTTCTACTGGCC
Organism: Pyropia yezoensis; assembly: GCA_009829735.1. Classification (NCBI taxonomy): domain Eukaryota; phylum Rhodophyta; class Bangiophyceae; order Bangiales; family Bangiaceae; genus Pyropia; species Pyropia yezoensis. Next base: position 24,279,653 of record CM020620.1, read on the forward strand.
AGCAATGGCCGTCGATGTAATCGACCATGTGCGGGGATGCCACCCATGTGCACGGAATCGTATGAGTCTCCATAAGCGGGCATCCGCTATGAAACTGTTCCCCCCGGATGGGCCCAACGAGCAAGTCGCTATCGACATACTCGGGCCGCTTCCGGTAACGGAAGAAGGGAACAGGTACATCCTGGTCCATGTCGGATCGCTTTACTAAGCTGTCACGGGCAGTAGCAGTCCCGGACGATACGGCCTACACCATCATGAACGCAGTGGTTGACCACTGGATCAGTGCCTACGGAGTAATGAAGCAACTCCTCTCCGATAACGGAGCAAACCTTACGTCAGAAATCTGCACTAAGGTCCTGGGCATGTTCGGTATCGAACCCCGTCGGGCATCCGACTACCACCCGCAATCCAACGGACAAGTGGAGCGATTCAACCGCACCATCGTCAAGATGCTCCAATGCTATGTAGCAGAGCACACAAAGACTTGGGACAGGCTCCTGTCCGTCTTGACCCTGGCAAACAATGCCAGGCCCCACCGGAGTACCGGCATTGCCCCACTGGAATGGGTCATGCCAATGGGCGTCGGTAACCTGACGCTGCCACCGGGCAGATGCACTCGGTATGACATACCGAAGGGCCGACTCGCCGAACGAATCCACTTAGCTTGGTTGTCCAAGCTATCGTGGATGATACCCAAGATCAAGGGTGCCCTTGACCGTACACAACTTCGGTACAAGAAGAACTTTGACGCCCGGCTACGGGTACGCAACGCAACCCTGTGAACAGGGGACTGGGTCTATATCAGACACCAGACGTTCCGCGGGAACAAGCTTATGCAACCGGTCAAAGGACCGTACCAGATCTCACAGAGATGATCACTCTGTCATCCTGCACTCCGATACGGAGATACAACGCATCAACCTCAATGATGTGACACCTGCTCCGAAGCCGGAACAGCCTCAGCCGGTACCGGCTGGGTTGCTACATGAAGCTCTTACAACCCACCGGTCAGATGACCCGGTGGGACCGAATGGGATTCCATACCAAGTAGAGAGCGTGGTCGGACACACCGACCCAGACCTACCAGGACCCTGGTACGTCAAGATAATGTGGGTCGGATACGACGCACCCACCTGGGAACAGGCGGCAGAGATACCCCGCCAACTTCTCATGCCTTACATGAAGCGACGCCGCCTATTGTAACAACCCAACCGACACCGACTTCGGCTGTTGGGGGGTGAGGCTTATACCTACTAAGTAGGGTGTCACATGGATTCGGCAAGACTTAGGTTCACTAAGTTGGAGCGGACTTAGGCAGACTAAGTAGGCTACTTACTTTTACAAGTTTACTTGAAGGAGATGACTAACTCCGATAATTTCAAGGGAACCTGAGGCTTACACCAAGGTAAACCTCCATCCACGGGGCAAGTGTCGGACCAAGGAAGGTTGACCTTCATGAGTATTAACCAACCAGGATGGGTTGGGGGCGCGAGAAAGAACCGAGGCAGGCCACGGCTAAGTCAGACGGGGTACTCCCAAAAGGCAGGCATGGTATCATGCAAACGCCCCATCGGGGGATGAGTTTACACTCACTACTACCCGGACACCATGGGGGTCGCCGGGTCCCTCTCCCTCACAAACAATAGCACTCCTCAGTGGGTAGACCCACTGCCCGAGGGAGGCCACTCACGCGTAAGCGCGTACACCTCCATGCTCCACCGGTCGGCAATCTCACGACGGTCAATCACCCGAGTTACCTCGGTGCATAGCTGGAAGAGGGTGCTGCGGCCAGCCTCCACGTCCTCCAGAGCTGTCTGGAGTCGGTCAAGCACGCCACCGAAGCAACGCGCTGACCCAACCAGCGCAGCACCCGGGGGGATATCCCCCCAGCTAACAGATAGGCCTCCCCGCATCGCGCGGGCAATAAGGGCGTCAACGCCCTCGTACCATAGACGGGGACCCCCGTCACGCATAGCAGGGGCGGCAGGTGACACTGGCGCAGCCAGAGGGGCCACAGGAGCCGACACGGCTACCACCGGAGCCGGTGGCACCTGATACGAGGCCCGGTAGGACCCTACAGAAGGGGCTCCACCGGAAACCCGGCGGGGCTCCGCCCGGCGACGAAACACCTCACGCCCCCCAGCCGCAGAGTCCCACTCTCGGGGACGACGGCCAACCGGCGTCGGTACCGGGTGACCGAACCACGGGGCGAGGACCTGAAGAGGGTCATGGATAACCATGGGAATACCCAGGTCAGGAACGGCCTCGGTGGACGCCAACCCACGGCAATTGGGCTCACCTGGCTGAGTACGCCGGATACGCAACGAGTGACGAGGCAAGGGGGTAGCCCCAGCCTGCGGGTCCCGGTACGGGGGAAGGGCCAGCACCCTAGCCCAGTTCACGGCGTCGTGAACGGCCAGCAGGGCCTCGAACTCCCGGGCCAACCCGGTCTTGGCAGCGATCATGTCCACGCCCAGCTGCCCGATGTGCCGACGGACACCCGCCGGAAGATGGAACAGGCGCCCCTGCCGGCGAACGGACAGCAGGAAGGAGGAAGCCTGCCCGAGGGTAACCTCAAGGGTGAAGGTCCCCTGCAACGGGTGGACCGACCGGGAGGCCAACACACTCCCGAAGTATCGGAGGCAGGAGCCGGTGTCAAACCGGAAAGCAGGGGCGGGTTCCCACCCCTCCTGCCACAGAGGCGGGCGCACGGGAGTGTATACCGGCGCACGATCGTTGCCGGTCTGCAACACACACGTTATATCGGTGCGGAACGCATCCGCCATGACACCATGGTTGCGTCGCCAGCTCGACGCTGACTTCAACCCCGCCATGGGCGGGTACGGAGCCGTCAACGTCAGGTACGGGGATACCCCCGGGAAGTACTCAAAGCCGGGATACCGGCCGGTATCGCCCACCGTCTCCCCAAACGCCACCGGCTCCGCCGCCGCTGCAACCCCCCGAGCACTAGCCGGGTAGTCAACCTCCCGCGGCAACGCGGGAGCAATCAAGTCGCATACCCCGAAGGCGGGGTCGAGGTAGACCTCGCCCCGCCCTACCCGGGTGCGCCAGAGCTGCGCATGCCGGTCGTCCGGCTGACTCAGGATCCAATGGTGTTCCACCCGGACCGCGTTCGGCTGGTTAACCAGCCGCACCAACTCCCGCTCCCAACTCGGGTCCACCTTGACGCGCCTGGAGGCCTCTCCATGAGGACGCGGCGGGTGGAAGTCCACCCGCATCCGCCCAGCGGACTCCATCGACTCTTGGACAGTCATGCCTCGAACCCGAGCCACCAAGTCGGACAGCGACATGGCGGGTTGACCCGCCGCCAAGGCGACGCCGCCACCCAACGGGGCCACCCGGGCAGGACCAGGAAGAATCGGGGGCGCCGGGGGAATCCCCACCGGCAGATGATCCGATGCCGGAGGTGCACGGAGCCGAGGAGGAAGAAGAAGGGCGGGCGCCCGCCCGGAGTAGCTCCCGGAGTCCACCGCCATCGGGGAAGACACGTCTTGATCACCAATCGCCCGCGGCACCGCGGGCAGCGCATCACCGCCACCCGGGCCCGACGTGGGCACCACGGGGGCAGCAGGGGTAGACCCGTCACCCGCCGCCGCGGATACACCAACCGGGCGGGCACCCGCGCCGTCTTGACCCGCCGTCCCGGCCGGGGTGCCGCAACGACCGTCCGACACGCCGGCGACGCCGTCTTGAGGTAGAGCCGCGCCGGCACCGGCGACAGGAGCCATCCGGGCCGCCAGAAGAGTAGGGGTAGAGGCAGCCGCTACACGCGGTTGCCCGCCACCCGACGGAGCCGTCGTGCCGCTGCACACGGACGACAATCCGCCCGGCGCACCTTCCGGGGCCACACGAACGGTCACCTGGTCGCCTTCGTCCTCCGACGAGCTTGCCAAGAAGCACTCGGCGGCGGTGGCAGAGACGGGAACGTCGTCCACCAGCACCTCTTCCCCCTCCTCAGGCAGGAGGTCGTCCTCGCCTTCGGGTACCTGGGGGTCCGACATGGTGAAACCGGGGTAGCAGGGGCGCCCCGTGCCGAAAAGCCGCAGCCGGCTCGACCCGGTACAAGGAACGCTCGCGCGGACGAGCCAGGGAAGCGCGGGCACCCGCGCTTATAACCACACAGCTCGGCACGGGCGATACGGCAGCGCGGGACGACCCGCGCCAGCCGAGCTACGAGGGCGCTCCACCCAGGCGCCTGGATCGGGGCCACGCCCCCCCCACGGGGTAACCGAGGGGGGTCACCCCCAACCGCCCCCACGCAACGCGGGCAGCCCCTGCCACCCACTCAATCGTCCCGCGAGAGGGCCCCCCCCTACCACCAGACGCCTGGTGGCGGATCCACTTGCACCACCCCTCGGAAAGGGGGGTCGTGAACAGAAACCCGCATCGGGAATTCAACGGTCCGGAAAACGGATCGTGTGTGTACCACACAAAGAAGGGCACCCCCCTCAGACAACCTCGGAAAGGGGTGTCTGTCGCGACAGGGCGCAAAGCCCCACCCGACTGGTAAACGGTCACGCGACCCACTTACATTCGGTAACCCGAATACAACTCGACCCGAGGACGGGCCGAATCTAAGGGGGGGACATGTAGCAATATGGTTGGCCGTATTGTGACCCTAATATTAGGGAGGCTACTTCTAACCCTTAAGTTTCAATTTGAGAGTTCGTACTGGTCACAGTATCGATAAGTTACGTATGACCAGAGGGACTTGCATCTTGGGGTGGAGGGTAGTTAGTAGTGTCTCCAAGGGTTTATAACGAGGGGGCGCGCGGCGAATCCACTGCCGGCCAAGGTAGAACAACAAACCCCTCCCATTTGGGCTCCCATCTTGGTCCCGTGGCTTGAGCTCCAAGGACAGCAACCTTGGCCTCCCGGTGACGTTGGTGCCGATCCCCCCTGGTGAGTGTTCCCTGAGAGTGGACGTGCAGCGGATACCTATTGTGCTACACTCGGTCTCTCGCACAAGAGTCCACTTTCTGAGCAGGCTCAGTACGCTTCTCAATTGCACTAAATACAACTTTCAGGTTGAGTCGTGCCGCTGAGCCTTGACTTAAGCCGCCTGAAACCGTGAATCGTCCTATGGAGGCGCAAGTGGCAGCCCCCACGGCTGGCCTTCGAATGCGCCCCAGTGGGTAATCCTACTGCCTCTCTAATTTGTTTGCGGTGCAGTGCCAGAGCGGGGTCCAACTTGGGGAGCCCACCGCTCAGCCGCTGCGACGAACTAAAGCTCTCTGCGCACCCATCGTCAGCAGACGCTTTTCTCCGCTCAAGCCCGTATCAACTATCTTGATCGCGGATCCCCGCTCAGAAGTGGGGATTGACACGACACTTGATGCGCATCGCCTGTCGCTCAAAATCGATCGGTTGAGCGAGAGACCCCAGTCGCGAGTGCGATCTGAGCGGCTCGATTTCATTGGGTTGAGCGCTTGCTGACGGTGCAGCAGGCCTGGGGCTGCCAGTTATCGCCGCGTTCAGACACTCCCGAGGGGACTGTCTCGTAGTCCCCCTCCTCAGGCAGCCTGGGGCAGCCTGGGGGACTGCGAGACGGTCGCCCTGAAGTGCGCGAAAGAGTGGGTGTGCCAGGGCAGCACTGTGGGCTGTGCTGCAGCCCGCGCAGCAGTGCAGGCGCTGACGCACAGCAGTCGGCCGCCCCTCCTCCTCCTCCGCCACCACTTGCACCGCCACCGCCACTGCCGCCAACCTCACCGCGCCACCGCTACCACAACCGCCGCCACCGCCGCCACCGTCACCGCTACCACCTCCGCAACCGCCACCGCCACCACCGTCATCGCTGTCATCGCTGCGTAGGTCATCGCCGGCCTTCACCACTTCTGGCGCCGACTGTCGGCGGCGCCCCACCATCGGCTGCGGACCCTCGGCTGGCGGAACGCTACACGACGGATGTGCGCTGGGCGGTGACTGCGGGGAGCGGGAGCTGGCGAATTCCCTCCTGCTGGCGGAGGAGCCGCGTGGGGAGTGGGCAGTGTGCGTTGGGGAGAGGCGTGAGGGGATGCAGGGAGATGGAGGGGGATAGCACGGGAGGGATGGGTGAGCGGACGTGGGGGGGGCTGGAAGGGGGAGTGGGGAGGGGTGGGGTAGGGTGGGGGGGGTGTTGGTCAGGAGGGGGTGGCCGAGCGGCGTCACCAACGCCGATCCGTCGAGGCGGTGGTGCCCCTCGCTTTTTCTTTTGCCTAGCGTGGCGCGTGTACGCGCGTGGCGTGTTTTCCCTGTGCAGTGTGTTATGTTTTTTTTCCTGTGGCTTTCGTATCTTTTCCTTTTTCATCTTTTCTTTTCTGTGTGTGCTGGGAGGGGCACCCGCGCTCACGTGAGAGCTGCGCTGCTGGCTGGGTGGGGGTGCCGCGTTGCCGGAGGGGGCGGGGGTGTCACGCTGTGGGTCGAGAGTGGCTGTGGCGGTTTCGTGCTGCTGGGCGGGGCGGGAGGGCGGCCCTGCGGGGGGGGGCCGGGTTTGTCGCCCTGCCGGCGTGGGCGGAGGTGCCGCGCTGCCGGCGGGGACATGCGTGGTCGCGTCGCGCTGCCGGCCACTGTGGTGCGCAGCGCCGCGCCGCCGGCCGAGGTGGTACTTGGCGTCGGCAGCGTGGGGGGCTGGCGCCGCGCTCCCGGCGGTGGCGTGGGCCGGTGGTGGCCGCACGCGGCGTCGGGCTGCCAGTGGTGGTGGTGCGCGGCGCCGCGCTGTCGGTGGTGGTGGTGCACGGGCCCACGCTTCCGGTGGTGGTGGTGCGCGGCGCTGGTAGCGTGGGAGGCTCGCGCTACGCGGCCGGCAGTAGCGCGGGGTCGGGGAGTAGCGGGGGGGACGGCCGCGCAGTGGCCGTCCACCCCAGTTTGACCGCTGCTGGGACGTGTGTTCCTCTCATGAAATACTGCTTTTTCATTGGTGTAGGCGCTGTCAATCACACTCCAATCACCTGATGTCGCATCCCGGGGCGTATCTGCTGATCCCGTATCAACCACATGTCAACTTCAGCTCAAGACCTCGTATCTTGATAGGATCAACTGCGCTCAAAATCCCGGCTTTGAGCGAGGAAAGTCGGTTGGTGACGATGGCGGGCTCAGCGCGTCGTCCTGTTTCACCCCTGATGAGCGCTCCACCCTCACCACCCTCCTACGGCGGGAATTCTCTCTTTCGTCCATCGGTAAAACGATGGGGCGATTCAAGGCCACCATTGCCTACGCCGCCAGGTCCACCCGCGCGGCCGCTGCCGGGAGGCGGGTGAACAGGAGGGGCCGACATTGACGGATCGGGGCCGGCTCGGGCGCGTCGGGGGAGGTGGTGATCGACAACCGTACGTGGGGCACTTCCTGTACATGTTGCCAGAACCAATCAAAGCTTGCCTGGGTGATGACCCAAGCTGCTCAACAACATAATACAGTACACGGCGCGACAGTACGCGCACCGACGGTCACCCCCCCGCCACTCTCCCCCCTCCTTTTTCCCCCGCCACTCTTCCCCCTCCTCTTCCTCCTGACGGCTTGCGCCCCATCACCGTGTCCTCCACCAGCCGGTGAATCGCGTCGTTGACGCGCCACCACCACTCGCTTACCGCCCGCTGCCGCGCGTCGAGCGCCCGCTTGTCCGCCGCCAGCGCCCGCACGGCGGCGACCGCGGTGGGCCAGTCGGGCGCGACCACCCACGGTGGCAGCTCTGGGAGCGCCCCAAAGTTGGTCCGAAACTCGGCGGCGGACGCGACAATGACGGGGATGGCGCCCGCCATGCTCGCCTCGTACAGCCGGAAGCAGTCGAGCACAACGTTGCCGTGCGAGTTGGGCACAAACGCCGCCGCCTCGTAGGCTTCCCGCGAGGCGGCTGCCTTGCGCGGGCCCGCCGTGTAGGGGGCGCCCACCCAGGAGCGGAACGCCGCCAGCATTGGCTCCCGGTCCTTGCCAGTCAGTTTGGTCGGGAAAGCCCACGCGTAGCGCCGGCGGGAGGCCAGGGTGGTGGCGTTGGAGGCCGCCCGCCGGCGAGCATTGTACTGATCGTCGTACATGCCGGTCATGTAGCCGAGCGGGATGGCGTGGGAGGTGCGGCGGTGGCCACCGCGGCCGACGAAGCCACGACCTGCTTCCTCCCCAGCGGTGGCATTGGCGTACGTGTACACCCCGTACTGTCGCAGTGTCGTCGTCGAGGCGGCAACCAGCGCCGCGTGTACCCAGCCGGCCTGCCCACGCTCGTCCGAGCAAAAAACCGACACAGTGGGCGACAGCCGCCGCAACAGGCGCCCAAACGCCGCCCGCTGGGCCAGGGTGGACCCCTTGAACCACATGGCGTTGAGCACCAACGCGGTGGCCCCGCGAGGGGTTCGCCGCACCACCACCGGTGGCTTAGCCGCCTTTCCCAGCATCTGCTCCGTTGATATGGGCACGTACGTCACCGCCACGGCAGGGCCGCGAAGCAGGGACTGCACGTACATCCGCTCCCAGCCGACGCGGTTGTGAAAGTAAACAGTCAGCGGCACGCGCGTGTCACGCGGTGGCTGCGGCAGCGTCGGCGGTGGCGGTGGCGGTGGTGGCGGCGGTCGCGGCCGCGTCACAGAGGCGGCGCGCACACCCTTGGCGGCAGCGACGGCTCGCGCTCGGTTGGCGGCAGCCACGGCGCGTCCACCCTTGGCGGCGGCAACGGCGCGCCCACCCTTGGCGGCAGCGCCGGCGCCGGCGCCAGAGCCGCTCGTCCCGCCGCCGCGGCTGCCGCCGCCGCCGCTGGTGGTGCTGCGACCAGGCGCTCTCGCCGCGGCTCCCACGTTTGAAAGACTTCGATGACTGTTGGCGGCGGCGGTGGCTGCAGCTGCGGCAGCGGTGGTAGTGGCGGCGGCCGCGGCGGAAATGTCCCCCTCGCTGCCGCCATCACCAACAACCGCAGCGTCTGCGGTGTCCGTCGCCCCAGCGCCGCCGCCGCCTTTGCCACCGCCACCGCCGCCTTTGCCACCGCCGCCGTCGGTACCAAGGGGGGACGCGGGCATCGAGGAGCCCGCGTCGGGAGGACCGGCACGACGGCTGGCAGCAGCGGCAGCAGCAGCGGCGGCGGCGACGGCATCGGTAACCTCTTCCCCGCCCTCCTCGTCACCAATAACCGAGGCGGCAGCGACGATGGCGGCTTCGCCCAACTCCCTGCCGTCATCAACTGCCGCCGGGGCCGCGGCCGGCCGCCGCATCCCGGCCGGCAAGAGCGTCGCGAGTCGCCACGACCGGCGGGGCAGGCCGGCGCGCTCGGCACCGGTGCCGCCGACTGTCAACCACGCCGCCGACCCGAGCGCGGCGGCGGCCACGACCACCAGCGTCGCCGCGCGGTACGTGGACACGCGGGGGAGCTGCCAGCCGCCGCCACCGCCGCCGCCGCCAACGCCTCTGCCACCACCGCCGCCACCTCCCCCGCTACCACCACTGCCACGGCCACCGCCGTGGAGCCAGCCAACCAGCAGGTCCATCGAGGTCACCCCGCGGCGCGGCGACATGACGCCGCCACCCCCGCTGCCATGCAGAGTGGCGCCCCCCCCCACCACCATGCCACTTCCCGCTCCCCCCCCCCCGCTGCCGCCGCCGCCGCCACCGCCGCCCCCGCCCAGTTCACCGCCAACCACCGGGCGGGCCGCGGGGGTGGCGACGAGCCGCCGCGACACGCCCCCCCCCCGGAGGCCAGCCCATAGGCGCATGAGGAAGAGTTGCATGCAGTACCCGTCCACACCTACCCACCTCCCCTGCACAGCCACGGTGCCGTGGGGGGGGGGTGGGGGGGGGGTGGGCGGGAAGTTAGGTCGGGGATTGGGGAAGGGGGAAGGGTGGCGGATGAGGAGCTGCGGAAGGGAAATGGGCGGCCAGAGGGAGGGGGCGTGTTCAAGAAGTGGGGGGGGCGGCTTGCAAAGAGACGGCGGCGGGTGGGGCGGCGCGGCCGAGCACCCGCACCGCAGGCAGGGGATTCCCCAGCAAGCATAGCATCCCCTGGCTCTACAATGGCCGCGACAAGAGCCTAGCCGGCGCGGCGGAGGCACATCGCCAGGCCTGCCGCGAGCGCGCCACCCGGGCACCCTCCACCCCCCCGCCGCCGATCCCTTCCCCCCCCACGCTTTCCCCCCACCACCCCCCATCTCCTTCCCCCAATTCTCCCGCCCCTTGCCCTCCCATACACACCACACAACCACTTCCTGCCCCCGATTCCCCGCGCGCACGTCGTGGCGCCAACCTTGCGCGCTCGCCTGCGAACGCAGCAGCGGGGGCGACGACCGCCGCCGCCGTGGACGTAGCCGCCGTTGACGGGCATCGCCGTTGCTGGCAATCGCCACCGTCAACGCCGCCTCACTCTCGGCACGCGCTGCCGCTAAGAGCATCCAGACGCGGAGGGGGGGGGGGGAGAGGGGGGGGGCAGAGAGGGGGGTAGGGGAGGGCGGTCGGTCGGCGGGGGGAGTGCGTCGATTCAAGAAGGCGGGGGAAACCACACGAGTCCTGCTTTATCCTCACCTGTCGAGTGGGCAGAGCCGGATAGGCTGGGGGCCCACTGGGGGGGGTGAAGGGGGGGGAGGGTGGTCCCTGATGGAGGGGCGGGGAAGCGCAGCGAGCCTGGGGTCAGGGAGGCGGACCCGCAGGGCTGGACAATCCAGCCCTGGTCGCAGTCGCTCCCCTGACAACCGAATAAAATCTACTCTGATCCAGACCTTTTCAAGTGGGGTTTGAAAGAGGGCGAAACGTATTTGGAAAAGCAGCGTGGGGGAAAGTGTTCTGGAAAAGAGGCTCAATGGGCCACAGTCAACCTGGACGTGGCCGGAGTTCGACTCGCCGAAGGTGGGGAGAGCGGACGGCGGCACTAAAGCTAGTCGACGGGTGGGGGAAGGCGCCCCGCCAGCGTCGTCCATGCCGCCGTCACATTGGCTGGCCCCGGCACCCCCCCTCCCCCCCCCCCCCTCCCTCACCCGCGGCTGTGGCTACAGTACCACTGCCGCCGCGCCCGCCACCGATTGGGATGCTGGTCGCGCCGTCCTGCGAAGAGAGGCGCCATTGGGATGGGAGGGTGCAAGTGGCCAAACCCTGAGTAAGTACATAGACTGTTTTTTTTACCCTCCCGCCGACACCCCCCCCGCGCTCCCTCCTGCCGGCCCCCTCCCCACCACCGCGTCCTCCACCAGCCGGTGAACCGCGTCGTTGACCCGCCACCACCACTCGCTTACCGCCCGCTGCCGCGCGTTGAGCGCCCGCTTGTCCGCCGCCAGCGCCCGCACGGCGGCCAGGGCGGCGGGCCAGTCGGGCGCGACCACCCATGGGGGCAGCTCTGGGAGCGCCCCAAAGTTGGTCCGAAACTCGGAGGCGGACGCAACAAGCACCGGGATGGCGCCCGCCATGCTCGCCTCATACAGCCGGAAGCAGTCCAGCACCACGTTGCCGTGCGAGTTGGGCACAAACGCCGCTGACTCGTAGGCGACGCGCGTCGCCTGCACGCTCCGCGGGCCGACCGTGTAGGGGACACCCGCCCACGAGCGAAAGGCCGCCAGCATCGGCTCCCGGTCCTTGCCCAGGAGCTTGGACGGGAAGGCCCACGCGTAGCGTCGTTGGGATGCGAGGGTGGTGGCGTTGGCGGCCGCCCGACGGCGGGCCGTGTAGTTGGAGTCAAACATGCCGGCCATGTAGCCAAGGGGGATGGCGTGGGAAGTGCGATGGTGGCCACCGCGGCCGCCGCGATCCCCCCAACCCTCCGTGCTAGCATTGTTGTACGTATGTACCGCGTACTGGCGGAGCGTCGTGGCAGAGTGGGCCATCATCGCCGCGTGCGCCCAGCCAACCTGCCCCCGCTCGTCAGAGCAAAAGACCGACACGGCGGGCGACAGCCACCGGACGAGCCGCCCAAACGCCGCCTCCTGGGAGGGGGTGGACCCCTTTAGCAGCATCGCGTTGATGACCAACGCGGTGGCGGCCCCGCGTGGCGGCCGCCGCCCCATCGCCGACGACGGCCCCCGCGCGGTGCCCTGCATCTGCGCGGTCGTCAGGGGCACCCGCGTCACCGCCACGGCGGGGCTGTCAAAGAGGGAATCGACGTACGCTCGCTCCCAGCCGACGCGGTCGTGGATGTAGACGGTCAGCCGCACGGGCTCAGCCGGCCGCGGTGCCGCCGGCGGTGGGGGTGGCGACGGCGGGGGCGGCGGTGGCGGCGACACCGCGTCGGCGACGCCCCCACCGCCAGTGCCCGTGCCGGAGCGGCTGGCGCCGTCGCGGCCGAGCGCCCCGCCGCCGTCGCCGTCGCCGCCGTCGCCGCCGCCCGTGACACGGGGAGGCCCGACCGCCACGGATGCAGCGCTGCTGGCGGCGGCTGCGTCCACGGCAGCGTCGACGCCCCCCCCAGCCCCCCCCGCGCCGCCATCAAGGACAGCGTTGGCCGCGTCTGACAGCTGCACCCTCGCGTGGAGGAACGCCGCGAGGCCCCACGAGGGGTGGGAAAAGGCGGCGGTGCCGCCGCCGTCGCCGCCCACCCCCAGCCACGCCACCGACCCGACGGCGGCGGCGGTCAAAACCACCAGCGTGGCCACGCGGAAGGACGAGCGGGCGGCCAGCCGTCCGCTCCCGCCGCTCCAACCGCCGCCGCCGCCGCCGCCCTTGTACCACCCCAACAGCCTGCCCACGGCAGACACCCCGTGGTGCAAAGCGGGGGGGGCGCCGCCGCCCCCTGGCGGCCCACCCGACCCCCCCCCCGCGCCCGTGGTGCCGCACCTTAATGGGCGGGGCGGGAGGGTGGGGATGGCCCGCCGCGACGGCCGCGCGCCCAGGAGGCCAGCCCCGAGCCGCATGAGGCGGTGGGGTGGCACCAGCCACCACGCTCACCCACTCAACACCACACCCACCACCCAATGGAGGAGGGGAAGGCTGTGCAAAGGCTGGGCGTGGAGGAATGACAGGGGGAAGGCTGGGGGCGGGGAGGCGAGGGGGAGGGCGGAATGGTCGGGGGGAGGGGAAAAACAAAAGGGGAAGGAGAGGGGGAGGGGAGGGGAGGGGAGAGGGGCGGGCGCGCCAACCCAAACGGGCCACGCCCCGCGCGACAGTCCACGCCGGGCGGTTGACCGGCCGTCTCGGGAGTCACCCCGGCAGGGCCAAGTAGCAGCAGCGGCGGGCACCTCCCACTCCACCCCCCCCCGGGTTCCCCCGCCGCGGTGCCACCGCGGCCGCCCCCTCGTGTACCGGCGCCGGCGCCGGCGCCGCCACCGCCGCCGTCGCAGCCGCCGCCGCTGTCAACCGCCGCCGCCGCCGTCAGCCGCCGTCAGACGCCGCCGCCGCCGCCGCCGCCGCCGCCGCCGTCCTGCCGAGCATGCGCTGCCACTGGGAGGGCCCCGCCCGGGCCACCGGCGGTCGGCCAGGGGGCGGGCGGGCGGGCAGGTAGGCAGGCAGGCGGGTGGGCGGGCGGCCGAGCGGGCGGACAGACGGGCGAGCGGCGGGAGCGGGCGCCATGGCACACAGCTCCCCGTCCTCCACCCCCCCCTCCCCCCTTCCGGGTGGGGGGGGGGGGGGGGGGGGGGGGGGGGGGGGGGAGGAGGAGGAGCTACGCCACCCCCACCGTCGCGTGGCGGCAACCGCCATCTCTGCCGCGGGTGCGCCGCTCCCCCCCCCCCCCTCTGCCCCCCAGACGGCCGCCCCGCATCGGCATTGTCAGTCGCGTCCGCGTGAGCACCGACGAGCGAGGCGGCTGGGCCTTTCAGACATACGGGTGCTGGGGGGGGGTGGGGGCTGGATGAGACTGCGGGGCGCCAGGGCAAGCCCGCGTTTGGCGATGCTCGCCGAGCACCCCCAGCTGCAATTCGGAGACCCTGCTCATTTACAAACTCAGGGAGCCATGGGAATCGTGCCCACGTGGCACTTTAATTTGACAAAGGTACTACATGTACAGGACATACTGTACAGTACGTACATTATCTGAAGGGGCGGAGCGGCGCCGTGAGGGACCCCACCACGCCGCGTCCAAAACGCGCTACAGTGACGGCGCGGCGGCCGCGGCGCGTCTCGCCCACATCCTCCCGACACGGGTAGCTATGGCCAGCTCGTCGGCAATGCCAAACGGACGCTGTCGCCACGTCGGGGCGCCGCCTGTCCCAGAGAGCGGCAGAGCGCGCCTGCCCCCGCGGCTCCGCTGCGGCCGCAGCGGAACCGCCGCACCGCCGCGCCAGTCCCCGCAGACGAGCCGCCGCGCCAGCCGGTCGGGATGGGGGGCAATCGGCTCGTCCTGCTCCTGCCTGCTGACCTGCCCCCTCTCTCTGTGTACGGCGGGCTGCCGTGGTGGACACCCCCCCCTGTTCTCGCTGCGCCCAACGGGCAGCGGCGCGCCGCCCGGCCGGGGCGGCCAGCCAAGCAGGGGCGCCCGCCGCCGTCGCCGCCCCCTTGCGGTTGGTCCCGTACAGCCCCCGCCGGTACCTACCTACCTACGGGCACACCACGGCGACGACCGTCCTGGGCCGGCGGCGGCAAGCGCGCCCCTCTGTCGACGCCCCCCGCCACGGCCCCCGCCCGGTCGCCAGCCGCGGGCCCCCGCACGCCGCTCGTCTGCTGCCGAGCCATGACCACCCGCGCCCCGAGCGTGGCACCCCCCGCGGGGCTGCCCATGGGGCACACGCGCGCGGCGGCCTGCCGCCGCACCCGCGCGCCCGGCCAGCGTGTCTGGCCCAGCGCCCCCGCCCCCCACCCACAGAGAGGAAACGGAGGAGGGGGGGGGGGAAGGCGGCCACGGGCGGCGGGACGGGGCGGCGGCGGGGCGCCGCCCGCCCCACCGCGGCCCGCCGCCCGTGCGTGTCGACCCGACGCGCCGGCGATGGGGAGCCGCCGCCGCCGCCGCCGCCGCCCCGCGCGGCGCGGGGCGGCCGCCGTGCGTGCGTGCGCGCGCGCCCGCCCCTGGGGCTGCCCCCCCTCCCTCTGCCGCCCTGGGCCGCGGTCCCCGACGGCCGCGCGGCGGGACGGCCGCGCCACGGGCGCGCGGCGCCCCCGGCGGTGGGCACCGCCTTCGCCGACGGGGGGGGAGCGGGGGGGGGGGGGGGGGTGGCCGGCCGACCGCCCGCGGCGCGTCGCGGGCGCGGCGGCAGCTCTGGCGCTTGACGGCCCGCCCTGCTCTTCCTGCCAGGACAAGCCACCACCCCCCCCACGCACCCCTGCGTTTGGTGGCGTGGTGGCGCACCGGCGGTGGGCGGTGGCACGTTTTTGAGTCCTGCGCGCCGCACGGCCGGTGGGGGCCGCCGCCCCAGCCCCCCAAAATAGGCGACCGAGGGGCGGGGGCGCCCGCCCGCCCGCGAAAATGCCATGAAGAGCAAACCGACGCAGCGTCCCCCGCCGTCTCACCCCCCCTCCCCCACCAAGAAAAGCACAAGGCTATACGGCGTCCCCTCCCTTTCCTTCCCGCGGCGCCAACCCCCCCCCCCCCCCAGGAGGGCGGTCCTCCCCCAGCGCCTCCTCCACCGCCTCGGCAAGGACGTCCTTGCGGGTGAGCACCCCCGCGACGGTGCTGCTGGCCAGGTCCATGGCCAGCACGTGCCGCGCGCCCGTCCCCCGCAGCAGCGTGTAGGCCTCCCGGGCGGTGGCGGTGTGGGAGAGCAGCAGCGGGTTGACGTCCACGTACGGGCCCAGGTCGACGAGCGTGTCCAGCGCCGCGGCGGGGAGGCCCGCCATCAGCGCCGCCTCGGCGGGGAGCGACGCGGGGGGGGGCCACGCCGCGTCGAGCGCCTCGGGGGGGAGCGCGTCGGTGGACGCTGCCGCCGCGCCGCCGCCCGCCGCCGCCGCCGCCGCCGCCGCCGCCGCCGGCCCGGGGGGAGGGGCAGGGGGGGCGGCGGGGGGGGGGGGGCGGTGGCCGCCGCCGACGCGGCCGCCGCGGCAACCGCAGCGACAGCGGCGGTGGCGGTGGCGGCGGCAGTGGCGGTGGCGGTGGCGGTGGCCGAGGCGGCGGCGGCAGCGGCGGCGGTACTGGTGGTGGCGGTGGCGGTCCCCCCCCCCCCCCCCCCGACTGTGCGGCAGCGCGGACGAGGCCGACGAGCGTCGGCCGCTCGACCATCCCCTCCAGGTGGTAGGTGGACCGCCCGTCGGCGACGGCGGCGGCGGCGGACGCCCCCCCCGGGCGGGTGCGGGTGAAGAGCACAAAGTCCCACGCGCTGCCGTACGGGCCGGCGGGGGCGTCGGCGACCACGTCCACCGTCACGGCCAGGGGGAGTGTCACCACCGACGCGTTGGGGGGGGCTCCCGGGGGGTGCCGGAACGGGTAGAGCGCGTCTGCCGGGTGGTCCACCGACATACGGGGGGGGGGGGGGCGGCGGCGGCCACCGCCGGGGGGGGGGGGGGGGGGGGGGGGGGGGAAGACGGCGGCGGCCCCGCCGCGGCGCCGTCTGTGCTCCCGCGTCGCCGCGGCCGGCGGGCGGGGTGGCCGCCGCTGCGGTGCCGGGGCGGCCGCCGGCCGGCGAGCCCGTCGGGGGAGGTGCGGCCGTCGACGACGGGTGCGGCCGCGTCGCGGCCGTCGCCACCCCCGTCGCTGTCCATGTCGCTGTCGCGAGCGGCGGCCGTCGTTGGCGGCAGCGGCGTCAGCGTCGGCGCAGACGGGGACCGCGCGTGCCGCGCGGGGGGGGAAGACATGCCGCCGGGGGGGGTGGCGCCCGACGGGCCACGCGACGGCCGCCGCTCATAGCCGACGGCGCCAGACAGGACCTTGGTCGGCCCCGCCGGCGACACGGGCGGCAGGGAGGCCTCCCGAAAGCTCGTCGCCGCCCGGCGGGGCAGCGCCGCGGGGGTGCTGCCGCCGCCGCCGTCGCCGCCGCCTGCGACGCCCGCCCCTGCCGCCCCCCCCCCAGCGGCGGCGGCGGCGGTGGCCGGCGCGGCGAGCTTGAGGAAGACCGGAAACGCATTGTGGGTGCTCCGGCGGAGGAGGGCGACCAGGTCCCCGATGAGCACCCGCCGCCGGACGCCCACCACCCGTCGGACCATCAGGTCATTGACGAGGAGGCGCTCGTACATGTGCGGCCGCGGGGGGGTGGCGGGGAGCCAGGGCATGCCCTTGAGCTTGATGTGCGTGTCGTAGATGCCGTCGGGCACCAGCCCGTCCGAGATGGCCTTGGCAATCAGCGCCGTCACGGCCGCCGCGTACGAGGCGGAAAAGGCGCCCGTCGCTTCCAGGACGATAATCGCCACCGACACGGTGCGGGTGATGCCGGCGAGCACCGCCACCACCCCCACCAGCGCGTAGGCCTCGACGACGACCGGCGCGTCGGCCGGGCGGGACGTCCACACCGCCGCGACGGCGACGCCCGCCAGCCGGCCGGCGGCGGCGCCAATGACCACGCCGGGGAAAAAGATGCCGCTGGGGATGGCCAGCCCGTACGTGACGATGGCAAAGGCGCCAAAAAAGGCGGCCGCCGCGCCCAGCGGGGCAGCGCCCAGCGTGTCCACCCCGGGCGCGTAGAGGAGGGTGCGGGCGACCACGTCGGCGGGGTTGTACAGCAGCGCCGCCCAGCTGTTGGCGGTGCCGGGGGCACACGCCCAGCGCGAAAAGTCCAGCTCCGCCGACCCCACCGCGGCGGCCACGTCAACGGCGCCCCCCCCCCCCCCACGGGCACACACGACCCGCCGCCGGCGGTGAGGGCGACGCGCGCGGCGGCGGTGAGGAGCGCCAGGCCGACGGCCTCGACCAGCCGGGCGGCCGGGCGGGAGATGTGGCGGAAGCGGAAGCGGGTCAGCCGGCGGCTCACCGCCGGCAGCGCCGCGCCGTACAGGCCGCCCGCGACGCCGAGGAGCGCAAACAGCGGAAAGTCCATCAGCGGGTAGGCGGCGGCCCCCCCCACGGTCGCCGGCCCGCCAGCGACGGTGAGCTTGCCCACCCCCACCAGGCTGGTGGTCACGAGCCCCCCCGTGACGCCCCGCGCCAGCCGGTTGAGCACCCCCACCAGGCCGCCGCCCACCAGGCTGGCCGTCAGCGCCAGCAGCCCCACCGTCCACGACCAGTGGGTGGCCGCGTCCTCGTACACCCACACCCACGCGCCCAGCGGGGCGCCAAACGCAACCGCCACGCCGGCGGCGGCGCCAATGGTCGTAAAGTCCCGTTTCCACCCCTCGGTGCGGAGCGGGGCGAGCGCCCGCGCCGCCCGCGCGCCGCGGAGGCGGCCGCCCAGCGACCCCGACGCGCCCTGCGACAGGCCCGCGGCGAGGATGGCGACCGCGTGGATGACCGGGCCCTGCTTGCCAATGACCAGCCCGCCGCTGATGGCCGCCACCACCCCCGCCGCCTTGACCGCCAGCGTGCGGGCGCGGAGGAAGCCGGGCACGCGGACGCCGTTGAGGTAGCTCTTCAGCTCGGGGATCCCCGACCCCGACCCGGGCGGCGCCACGTACACCACCCCCGCCGCCGCCGCCGCCACCGCCGCCGCGTTCAGGGCGAGAAAGACCACCGCCGCCGCGGCGGTGCGGGCGGCCGAGGTGGGGGTCTCCCCCGCCCCCCCTCCCCCCCCCCCCCCCCCTCCAGCACCGCCGCCGTCACACGGTAGACGAGGGCGTACCCCCCCCGCACGCCCTGGTCCACCCCAAACGCCAGCACCGCGGCGGCCACCCCCAGCACCACCGCCAGCGCCGCCGCGAGGAGGCCCACCCGCCGGGCGTCGCCCGCCGCGAGCGGCACCACCCCCGCCCCGCGGTTGGCGGCCGACGCGGGCGTCCGAAAGTTGACCGTCTCGTACCGGTGCCGCCGCGGCGCAAAGGCGGCGGCGTACTCGGCGGCAAAGGCGCCGCCCGACGCGGCGGGAGGGGGGGGGTCCGCGACCGCGCCGGTCGCCACGCCGGCGGGCACGCCGGGCAGGCCAATGGGCTTGGGGGGGGGGGGGGGGGGGGGGGGGAGGAGCGGGACGCCGAGACGAAGGGGGCTCCTGCTGCCGCCGGTCCATACGCGCTGCCGCTGCCGCCGCTGCCACCGCCGCCGCCGCCGCCGCCGCCGTCGCCGCTGGTGGAGGTGGTGGTGGTGGTAGACGAGTCCCCCGTGCTGGCCGTCGGGGGGGATGGCGGCGGCGGCAGCACCGCCGCCGTTGACGCGTCGTACAGCGACGGGGTGCCGTCCATGGCGGAAGCGTGCCGCGCACAGACAGGGGGGGGGGGGGACGGCAACGAGGTGGGTGGGGTGGGGATGCCAGCGACCGGGGGGGGGGGGGGGCGGGTGGAGGACGCCAAGGGGGCTGACGGCGGGCGTCGGGGGGGGCCCCCCGCCTCGACGAGCCGTCTGCAATACGCAGCGAGGGGCCGCGTGGGGGGGGGGAAACGCTGCCGGCCACGCCCGGCCGGTACGGCCGCGCCGCGCCGCCCCGCGCCGCGGCGGCGGCGGCGGCAATGCGGGCGCCCGCCCACACCCCGTCCAGCGCGTGGCACGCGCACACCCGGGGGTCCCCCCCGCACCCTCCCCCCCCCCCCCCCCCCCACCCCCCTAGGCTGTCCCCCTGCTCCGCTACAGTACCGCACCGCACCGCACGGCGGCAGCGCCAGGTCTCCGCCGCCTGCCACGGCGCCCCCGCGTCGGTGGGGAGTGCGGGACGGCGGGCGGGCAGCCACGGCGGTCACCCCCCCCCCCCCCCCCCCCAGCCACCACGCGTCGCACGCACGCCCACCCCCCCCCGCGGTGGGTCGAGGGGGGGGGGGCGCCGCGGTGACACGGCCAGCAGGGTCCCCTCCCTCCCCCCCCTTCCCTCTGAGGAGAGGAGGAGGGGGAGCCGCCCCGGGTTACAAAGGGAGGCAGCGAAAGGGGGGGGGGGGGGAAGGGGGCGGGGAGGGGGAGAGAGACGCAGACGCAGACGCAGACGCCGCCCCACCCAGCAGCACCGCACACCCTGCTTGGCACTGCCGCCCTCCCCCCCCACCCCCCCCCCCCCGCCCGGCCCCCCACGGCGCGGCGCGTGCACTCGCACGCGGCGCCCGGCCGCAAGCGACGCCGCCCCCCCACTAGGACACAATCTACTTGCCGGCTGGTGCGTCGGTCAGGGCAGCGGCAGGCGGCTGGGCGCACAGCCACCCTCTCCCCCCCCCCCCCCCCCACCCACCCCACCCACCCCCGTTCCCAACCTCCAACCCCCACCACCCCCCACCCCCCGCCACACCTCCAAACGCCGGTGAGTCGGTGAGTCGGTCGGTCGGCCGGTCGGTCGGTCGGTCGGTCGGCCGGCCGGCCAGTCGGTGCGGGGGGGTGGCGTGCCACCACACGGGGTGGTGGCCACCCCACCCTCCCCCCTCCCCCCCCCCTACCCCCCCCAACCCACCACGCGCGCGTGTGCCACGGCCGGTGCGTCCACGCGGGGGGGGGGGGCAATGCTCGTAGCAACTAGCCGCGCGCCCCCAGAAGACGAGCGGATGAGCCGGTGCGAGGGGCGGGGGCGGGGGGGGATGAGCCGGTACGAAGGTAGGGGGGGGGGGGGGGGGGGGGTGTGTGTGTGTGGAGAAGAGCCGGTGAGAGGGGGGGGGGGGGGGTGTGTGTGGAGAAGAGCCGGTACGAAGGGGGGGGGGGGGGGGGGGGGAGGGACGGGACGGGGTGACGACGCGTCCCACACGGCTCCCCCCCCCCCCCCCTCCCCAGCTGCGCTCCCCCGCTCTGGCTGGTCTGAATCCCCAGCCGCGCTCCCCCTCTCTGGCTGGTCTGAATCCCACAGGGGGGGGGGGGGGTGGGGGTTGGGGGTGGGGGGGTAAAACGCAAGGCGGGGGCAATGAGAAAGAGAGAGCTCCTTGCGCCACTCTAGTGGGGGGGACAGACAGACCAGGGGGCGACGACGCGACCGCCCCCACCCCGCGCGCGGGGGGGGTTTGTAGATACCCGCTCCGACGGGAGGGGGGGGGGGGGGGTATTTCCTGCGGTGGTGTGGCCCCGGGTGGGCAACGACGGCACTGGCACAGGCGGCGGCGGCGGCGTTGCACGGTGGCGGGGAGGAGGGTTGGGGGGGGGGGGGGGGGTTGGGTGGCAGGCAGGCACAGCGGGAGGGAGAGGGAGGGGCGGCCACGCGGGAGAGAGAGGGGCGCCCACGAGGGGGGGGGGGGGGGTGGGGGTGGGGGTGGGGTGGGGGGGGAGGTGGTGGTGGTGGTGGTGGTGGTGGGTGGGTGGCGTCACGGCGGTGGGTGGTGGGGGGGGTCTCGTGGAAAAGCGGGTGCGATGGGAGGTGGGGGGGGGGGGGGGGTGGGGGGGGGGGGGGGGGGGGGGGGTGGTGGGGGGTGGTGGGGGGTGGTGGGGGGTGGTGGGGGTGGTGGGGGGTGGTGGGGGGTGGTGGGGGTGGTGGGGGTGGTGGGGGGTGGTGGGGGGTGGTGGGGGGTGGTGGGGGTGGTGGGGGGTGGTGGGGGGTGGTGGGGGTGGTGGGGGGTGGTGGGGGTGGTGGGGGGTGGTGGGGGTGGTGGGGGGTGGTGGGGGGTGGTGGGGGGTGGTGGGGGTGGTGGGGGTGGTGGGGGGTGGTGGGGGGTGGTGGGGGGTGGTGGGGGGTGGTGGGGGGTGGTGGGGGTGGTGGGGGGTGGTGGGGGGTGGTGGGGGTGGTGGGGGGTGGTGGGGGGTGGTGGGGGGTGGTGGGGGGTGGGGGGGTGGTGGGGGTGGGGGGGGGGGGGGGGGGAGGAGAAAGGTGAGGGGGAGGGGAGGAGAAAGGTGGGGGGGGAGGGGGAGGAGGAAGGTGAGGGGGGAGGGGTCACCGTCACGGTGGAGCTGGGACGCGCTGCCGGCAGAGCCTTGGGGGAGCGGCGGCGGGACGCGGCGGCCGACTCTTGTGTCGCGTTATATTCTAGAGTGCGGGTGTGTATGTCCCGGGGCAGACCCCACTCGAGAGCACAAAAAAAAAAACGATCTTGTCGCGGCACAGGTGAGAGAGCCAGCAGCGGTGGGTGGGGGCGGGCGCCGCTTCAGGGGTCACCACCACCACACCTCCCTCGCGTTTTTCACGCCGGGTGGCGGGGCCATGCCGGCGGCGGGGTGTCCCGCGTCGCGACCGCGGGGGGGGGGAGGGGGGGGGGGGGGGGGGTTGGCGCACATCGTCTGCCCATGGGGGCTGCATTTGGAGGACGCGGCGGATCTCACCATCCTGATGCAAAGTGGCGGCGGCGGCGGTGGGGGAAGAGAGGGGGGGGGGGGGGGGGGGGGAGGAGAGGGGGAGGTGGCGCTTGTCGTGCGCCAACGCGCCGAGAATGATGGACTTTGTGTGTGTGTGAATACAGTTGTTCCGACACACACACGCAAGTGGGGCAGTCAATTACCGGCTGGGAGGACCACCAACAGACAGCAACCGCACTGGAATGGTTGTAGGTATCTACTGTACAGTAACCGCCGCCGCCGCCGCCGCGCCATGCCCATCATGGCAATGGCACAAAGCCTCGATACGGCAGACGCCCGCGGCACGGGGGGGGGGGGGGGGGGGGGGGCCCCGGGGGGCAGCGACCATGCTCCCCGTCCTACCACGGTCCTCAAGAGACCACGTGCCACCCTACCAAAGGGTTGGCGGGGAGCAAACGCCGACGACGCCCGCCACGGACGGCCGCCCGACCAGACACGACGCGGGCGTGCGCGATCCCCCCCCCCTCGCCTACCCCCCCGCTGCTTCGCGGCGGCTCGGCTGCACGCGGCGACCGCCGCCTCCCGCCCCCCAAACCGCTCTCCCCTCCAGCACCACGGCCGCCGGTCTGCCGCGGGCAGTGTCACCGGGGGGAGTGCCTCGATGGAGGCAAGCCCGCCGCGCCAGTGTCCTCCCCCCTTGCGCAGGGAGGCCCGCCGCGCATCCCCGTCGGGACAGCGGGGGTGGGGGGAGGGGGGAGCTGCGGACGCGCCTCAGCCCTCCGCGTGGGGCCCTCAGCAGCGGGCGCGCGGGCGCCCGCCCACTCCCCGCTCATCCATCCCCGCCCCGCCCCCCCCAGCCCCCCCCCAGCATCCGCCGCGGCGCTCCACCCATCGCCGCCTGTCGCCACTGCGGCCGGCGGCTCACCCCCCTCCGCCAGTGGTGGCTGCCCCGCCGCCGACACCCCCGGCCGCGGCAGTGGCCCCTCCCCCCCCCGTCAGGGGCACAGGCGCGGAGCGCCGCTTAAAAAGCCCCCCCCGGGCCCACCCCCCCGACGAGGACGCGGCGGCGGTGGCGGCGCCCCCCCCCACCGACACCCCCCCCGACGGCGGCGGCCCGCCCACCCCCCCCGTACGTTCAAAGACGCGCACGACCGCGTCGGCCGACTCGAGCGCCCCCTCCACCCAGTTTTGGTGGGTGGAGAAGCTGTCCCCACACGCGTGGATGCCGTTGCGGCTGCCCGCGGCAAGCTCCCGCATCACCGTCAGCGGCTCGGAGCCGGTCTTCCACACGTGCGCGCCCGCAAAGTAGTAGCGGTACACATAGTTGGACACCGCCGCGGCGCCACTGTTGATGCCCCGCCCGCTCCCGCTGCGCGCGACGCCGCCGCTGGGCGCGCCCGTGCCGACGCCACCGGCCGCCTCGGCTGCCGCTGCCGCGGCGGCTGCCGCCGCGCCGGGCGCGGGCGTCGCCGACGCGTCCACCTCCACGTGGTGGGCGGCCGCCACGTGGGCGGCGAGCTCCCCCATCACCACCCCCGCGACGCCCGCCTCGACGCGGTCCGCCCAAAACGCGGCGTAGACGCCAGAGCACACAACCGCCACACGCTTGCCGTCGGCAAGGTAATGAACAGCACGGATGGGCCGCTCGGTGGTGGTGCGGCCATAAAAAGCGCCGAGGCGCGTCCAAAACGGGTCCACAAACGTCAGCACCGCCACAAAGATGGGCACCGCCTGCACGTGGCGGGTGTACTGCTTGCGGTGAGAGGTAACACCCTCAATCGCCACCAGCTGCTCCCGCGTCAGCGTCATGATGACCGACCGGGCCACGACGGGGGGGGACTCGCCCGCGTGGCCCGCAAAGGTCAGCTCCTTGAGGTCCTTGGTCACATCCCAACAGCTGGTGAGCTTGTGATTGCAAAACACGGGCACACCAGAACGGGCCAGCATGGCACGCACCAGGCCGTGGAGGCCGGCGGTGACGTAAAACTGGCGGTCCCGGGCCGACGTGAAGAGGAGCGCCTTGTGCACATAGTCCGCCGCCGACGCGTTCGCCGACGCTTCAATGTCCACCCCGCAGTAGGCGACCACCGCCGCAAACTCATCATCGCTGACCAGATTGCCCATCAGGCCGCGCAGGTTGGTGCTGAGCAGCTTCTCCGACTCGAACGGCGCCGCAAAGTCGGTCGAGTGCGCCTCGACCAGCTGTCGCATAACGTCCGAGAGGAAGACCTTGACAGGCTTGCCGCGGATGGTCACCGCGTCCCGCTGCATAAACGTGCCCCCGTACGCAAACACGTTATCCCGCGCGCCCGACGGGACGGGCGACAGGGTCATCCCCAGCTCCGCCACCAGCCGCTTGACCCGCGGGTGAAAGTCGGGAAACACACGGGAGAAGCCGTACTCGGGCTCGGCCGCCCCCGCCGCGGTGCCCACGATAAGGCCGTCGCCACTGGCGGTGGGGGTGGCGGCAGCGGCGGTGGCGGCACCAGAGGCGTCGGCGGGGATTCGCGGGGACCGCGGCGGCCGCCCCCCCCCCCCCCCCCCCCCCCCGTCCTCCCTCCCCGTGGCGACGACGCGGCCGCGGCCGCGGCCGCCGCCGCCGCCGCCGCTGCGGCGGCCGCCCCCGGCGCCGGCGGGGGCTCCTCCACCGGCACGGTCCGACCGCCAATGGTCGGGGCGGCCTCAAAGACGGCCAGCCGGAGGGCGGGAAAGCGGGCGGCGAGGCGGAGCGCGCAGTAGCCACCCGCGGGGCCCGCGCCGATAATGGCAATGTCATAGTAGCGGGCGTCGGCGGGGAGGCGGGGGTGGCTGCTGCCCCGGACGGGGGCGGCGTTGCCCATCGGGGACAGCTCCCAGGGGAAGCGGGGGGGGGGGGGTGCGCGGGTAGAGGTACAGGGGAGTGAAGTGGACGAGAGAGGGGGGGAAGCGGGCAGGGAAGAGGGAGGGGGGGGGGGGGGGGGGGGGGGCGGCGGCGGTGGGGACAAGTGGTTGGTATGGCGGGTAGGAGAGAAACGACAGGTTCAGAGGCGGGGAGCAGACCGTCCAGCGCGGAGCGGGGGGGGGGGGTTAAACGATGCTGAGGAGAGGGGGAATACAGCCCAGGGGGGGCAGAGGGGGAGAGGTGTACGGGAATGCGACGGGGCCGCCCCACCACCAGACCCACCGCCGCCGTTGACGAGGCCCCCCACCCGACCGCCGCGCGCCGCGGACGCTCGCCGCGCCGCGTCGCGCCGCGCCGCGCCGGCCGTCGCGTCGCGCCCTCGTCGCCGGCCGGTGGGGTGCACGCGGAAGCGGAGGGGAGCAAGGGAGGATACGGTACAGTACGCACCCCTACTGTATGTACTGTACACACAGCCCGCCCGCACCCGACGCGCGGGTCGCGTCGGCACCACCCGCGCGTCGTGGCACCCGCCGGCCGGCCACGTCGGCCACGCGAGCGCCTCGCACCACCACCACCACGACCATCCACACGTGGTGCGGGGGTGGTGCGGGGGGGGGCGGGGGGGCGCGAGCGGCTAGCGTGCCGCTGTAGGAAAACAAACTGCCCGCAGCAGAGACCAGCAAACAACCGCGGTCGGCCCATTGGACCGACCCTGCAAGTGTAATTGGCAGACTGGAGTGGCCGCTACGTGGCGGTGCTGGTGGCTGTGCACAGCCACTAGCGTGGTGGCTGTGCACAGCCACTAGCGCGGGAGGACCCCTTAAATCATTTAATGATGTGGGGGGGGGGCCTCAGATCAAGCCACCCGGCTGGGCGAGGGGCTGTCCCACCGTCAGCTGCCGAGGCGGTTTGGTGACGCCACCAGCGACGCGTGCTGCCGCCCACGCTCTTCTCCTGCAGCCTCTCTAAATATCCACCGCGGTCTTTTTCTTCACGAGACGGCACAGAGGCGGGGGGGATATAGTACGATAGAGGGTGAAAGAGCAAAACACAGACGGCCAGGTACTGCACAGTGGTGGAGGACGGCCCAAAAAAAAGCGGCAACGGAACGCATGGTTGGCCCAGCCGGGTGAGGGTATCCTCCACCCCCCGCAGCCTCTGTTGAACATTCGCACTACCCTCCCACCCTCCTCCCCCCCCCCCCCTCCATCCCCCCTCCCCCCCCCCCCCCCTCCATCCCCCCTCCCCCTCATACCGCCGCGAAGGCCATGGCCCCCGACGCGTCCACCTCCTCCAGCCGCCGTTTGCGCGCCGCCGCGGCCGCGGCCGTTGCCCGTTCCGCCTCGAGGCCCTCCACAAAGCGCCGCAGCACCCGCTTTCCATCCTCCAACAGGCCTGTGGCGCGGCCACCCCCCCCCCCCCCCCCCCCCGCCCCCGCCCCCGCGCCGTCCATCTCGTCCATAAGCGCGGCGAGCGTCGGCACCCGCTCCCGCGGGTCAAACGACTCGACGTTGGCGGCGTCAAACGGCACGCACACGCGGCCTGTCTTGGGGTGCACACAAAACGGGGCCTTTAGGAGATGGCCCACGTCCCGCGTGACGGGGATGTCCAGCCGCGGGTAGGTGTAGCGGAGGACAATGTGGTCCGACACAGACTTGAGGGACGGGTCTGCCTTGGCCGCCCGCGTCAGCTCCTTTTCAATCCGCGCCCACCGGTCCACCCCCGTCGCGGTCGCCAGGGGCCCACGCGACAGCACCCCCGCCAGGCCCACCCGCAGCCCCCGGTCGGGGATGTGCGCAAGCACCCCCGCCGTGTCGCCGCCGTCGGCGTCGAGGAGGCGCTGCTCGCCGAGCACAAAGTTGAGGAACGTTGGCTCACACGCCTCCCGCCGCGCCCGTGCCAGCGACGGGTGCAGCGGGGCGGTGATGTCGGTGGCGCGGCGGCCGCCCAGGTTGGCACGCTCCTCAAAGCGGAGGCCGAGAAACTCCGCCACCGCCCCACGGGCCTCGTTGGACAGCCGCCTTGCGCGGGCGTCAGCCACCCAACAATGCACGCCACGGCGGCCAGAGTAGACCCACAGTCGGTGGCGGAAGCCAAAGTCCTCCTCCAGCGCCGTGTCAAGGATGCGCACCGCGGCGGCCATGTAGGCCCAGTTGACGTCCGTCTCGGTGGTCGGGTCGCTATCGCGGAGGGCGCCCATGACATCATGGTAGTCGGTCATGTCAATATCAAAGACGAGCTCCTTCTCGGCGGGCGTCAGCGGCAACGCCGACGCGCCCTTGTCGCGGGGGCGGATGTTGTGGACGGCACCAAAGTCAATCTTGATGGGAGTGAGCTTTCCAAGCTCCGTGCCCAGCGCAGCGGGGGTGTCAAAGGAGCGGTAGCGCAGGTAAATGTCGCCTTCGAGGGTAAACGATACCTCCCGCTTGGCAAGCGTCGTAGCCTCCCCGTAGGAGAGCCACTTGCCAATCAGGTCCAGGGGGAAGAGGCGGGAGTAGTACCATTTGAGCTGCGCGGGCAGCGACGTGCGGTCCACCATGGTAACCGCAGAGCGGAGGTAAGGGGGAACGGTCCGCTACCGCGGTCGGCTACCAGGCAACGGCGGAAAGACGGGCGTGTCGGTGGTTGAGCTCGGAGAGCGCTGGCAGCACAAGTGACAATGCACAAATGAGCTGATCGAAAGAGACGGGAGTTGACCAGAGGGGGGTGCGAAGGGCGGCAGGAGGAGAGACGGGTCGCTGGGGCTGGGCTCCGAAGGTGCTGGGAGCGTCAGCGACACGACCCTCACGGCCCAGAGACATCAACCGGGCGGGAACGTTCCCGCCAATTCGTGTCATGGCACTTCCGTTGTTGGCGCCAACTTCCCTTAGTGCGTATTTTTTTGGGGGCTTCCAATTCCTGCCTCGCGGACCAACAACCAGGCACCCAAAAGAGTGTGCAGGCACCCCGTGACCTTCTCGACTCGCGTGCTGCTCACGCTTCGTTGTACTTTCTCCTCCTCGTGCTATGGGCCATGGGAGCGTCCATGTCTTTCCTCGACCCAGCGGCCTCCACATCTTTTTTCTCTGTAAGAGGCTCAAACAAGCACTCCCGATACCCAGGTACCCTTGTTCCCCGGCTTACGCCGCCGCGCTGCCGCGGGCCCCCCAAACGCGGCCTTGAGCCAGCACTGCCGGTACCGCTGCCCGTTGCGGCGGTCCGCCCCCCACACCCACGTATCGCACCCGCGGGTGGCCGCGCACGCCCGCCGGCACGCGACGCAGGTCGGGGTGGAGAAGCGGTCCCCGTTGTTTAGCAGCCGCCCGTCATAGTCGACGACGGTGGCACGCACCCAGGGGGGGCAACCTGCCGCCACAGCGGTCGCCACCCCGGTAGTGGACGGCCTGCCGCCGCTGCCGACACCACCACCGGCACCGCTCCTGCCTCCACCGACCACGCGAGTGCGGCCGAGGACGACCGTCGCGGAGCGGACCCCCCCCTTGCCACCACACACCGTCCTGGCCGCGACGTAGTACGTGCGCGCTGCCCCCCCCGTGGGTGCCCGCACCGATGTGCGGATGACGCGCGCGGCGGCGGAGGCGGCCGCGGTCACGGCCGCCCCCCGCACCGCTCCGCCCCCTCCCGTGCGGAGGGCCACCTCCACGCGCCCGGCGCCGCCGCCGCCACCGCCACGGCTCACCCGCCACGCCATCCCCACCACCGCCCCCGGGGGCACCGTCCGCACCGCTGGGGGCCCCCACAGCAGCGTCGGGG
Source organism: Pyropia yezoensis (assembly GCA_009829735.1). NCBI lineage: Eukaryota > Rhodophyta > Bangiophyceae > Bangiales > Bangiaceae > Pyropia > Pyropia yezoensis. The sequence goes on from CM020620.1 coordinate 24,308,299, forward strand.
GGGGCAGCGTGGCAGTCCAGCGGGTGGGCCGGGACGCCACGGTCCCCTCCGCGTTGGACACCACCACCCGCACCTCGGTGACGCCCCCCCCCCCAGCGCAGGGGGTGGTGCGCGACAAAGTAGGCTTGGCAGACCCGGCGGACGTCCACGAGCCCGCCGCCCCCGGCCGCCGCACCTCCCACCGGTAGGCCAGGGGCGGGGTGCCCGCCGCAACAACACGGAAAATGCGGGCGATGCCGACGGGGGACGACAAGGTGGCCGGCGGCTGCACAGTCAGGCGGGGCTTGGCGGCGGTGACGGCAGAGGCCGCGGCGACGGCAGAAAGGGCGGCGGCAACGGCGACGACGACCAGCCGCCGCGACAAGGTCGACACCATGGCAGGAGGATTTGAGCGACGGGGCACGCTGGGAGGGGTTGAGCAGTAGGAGGGAGTGTCGACAGGCTGTGGGACGGGTCGGCCGGTACACGGCGAGACGGGAGAGGACGCCCTGATGAGCACGTGGGATACGGCGGGCGTGGTCAGGGAGCCGGGGCGGGTTCTTGTAGGCAGGCCTGGGGCACGCCCTCCCCCCCCTCAAGCTCCCGCTTCGGCGGTCTGAGTTGGTCGCTCGCGCCGCCGCGCCGCCGCGCCGCCGCGGAGGCAACGGCCACCCACAGCCGCTCGCCGCCGCGCACGAGCGTGCGGCCGCGTCACCCCGTCCCCGTTCCGACCATGGCGACAACCGCCGCCGCCCAGAAGGGGTGAGCAAAGGCGTTGACCACAGACAGGAAGGGGAAGGGGTGCCGCTGGGTACTCCGTGTGCCCACAGGCCTCCGAGGGCGCGGCTGCGTCGGGTCGCTGCGGACAGGAAGAGGGGTTCTGTCCATCTATATAGGTGGGGGTGGGTGGGTTAGGTGCCTGGTGCCTTGCCTCGCAGCTTGTGATCTTGACTTGTCCAAGCCGCTGGCAAGTAGTTTTCAATTCTACCTCCTTGATGGGGGTGAGAGCGGCCGGAATCCGGTGGCCGCGCCAACACGGAAGTGTCTTGGCCGTGCGCGTCCATTGGACCGCGGCTGTTCCTCTACGTCGCGTTGCTCGGCGGTCACGACCGGGGCTGCCGCGACTGGTGGCGCGGCCGCCCCGCCGCCCCTCCACCCGCACTCAACGCCGCGGCCGTCTGTGGGCACTTTTCTTTCGTCCTGCAACTGGTGGTGTGGCCGCCCCTGCCGCGGCGCCGCCCGCCATGGCTGCCGTCGCCCCGGTCCCCCACCGCCTGTACCTTGAGGAGGAGCTGACGCAGGATGGGGACGGTGCTGCAGGGGGCGCCGCGGCTGGTACCGGCGGTGCGACGGCCACCGCTGGCGGGGCTCGTTCTGTCGGCGCAGACGATGACGCTAGCGACGACGATGTCCACCTGGGCGCCGTCGCGTGCAGCATTGTTGGCATGCGCTACTACCAAGGCGTTGTGCACCAGGGCGAGTGGGTGGAGCTGGTGCGGGAGCCGTCCAACCCATACGATGCGAATGCCATCCGGGTGGAGAATATGGCGCGGGTCCAGGTAGGCTTGACCTTGGCGGGTGGGGCGGCGGCGCGGCAGAGGTGGAGGAGCTGTTTGGCAGTCGCTGAGTTCGGGGAGCGAGGGCAGGAGAGGGAGGCACAGCTTGTGATGGAGTGGGGGCGACTTGCATCTCTGGTCAGGATAGGTGCTCTGGGGTGCGTCTGGTGCTCTCTTTGCTGGTGGGTGGAAAACGCCGTTTGCCAGTGGTGCCAGCGACTGACGCGAGCTGGTCATGTCCGTTGCGTGCCTGCCTGCTGGGCTCGGTTTTTCTGCGGTTTCACCGTTCTCATTCTTGTATTACGGCGGGCATCCGCCCCAAGGTCGGCCACATCTCCCGTGGAGAGGCATTTTACCTGGCTCCCTTTATGGACGAGTCTCCCGCCACTCGGCTGCGGCTGCTTGCGACGCTCCCCTCCCGTCCGCGGTCCAAGTTTCGCTGCCCCGTTCGCATAGACTTTTTCGGCCCGCCCGAGCGACAGGAGCGCCTTGCCACCCGCCTGGACACGGCCATGGAGTACACCTCCCCAGAGGACTGCGACGGCATTGGTGCTGCCGGTGCCCAGGAGGGTGAGCCGGCGCCGGTGGAGGGCCCGCCCGCCGCGTCTGCTGGCCGCCGCAGTGCTGCCGTTGCGGCGCGGGCGACGCTCGCCGCCACCGTTGCGTCGCGGACGTCTGCCCCCCGTGGCGGGGCGGGCGCGGGCCAGTCGGCTGCCGACCTGGACCGCCTGTTTGATGACGCCGCCGCTTCCCGGGCCGCGTCGCTGGCCGCCGCCGGCGCGGCCTTGCGCCCCCCCCCCTCTCTGGCGGCGGTGCTCTTCCCGCACCAAGCGGCGGGGGTGGCGTGGGCGCTCGCCCGGGAAACCGCCCCCGCCGACAGCGTGCCTCCGTTTTGGTCGACCGCGGTGGAGGGCGGCCGGGACGTGTGGTTCAACAGCCTCACCAACAGCTCTGTCGCGGCGCGCCCGCCGCCCGTGACTGGCGGGCTCCTCGCTGACGAGATGGGGGTGGGCAAGACGTTGCAGGTGATTTCGCTGCTGCTGGCACACCCCCCGTTTGGGGTGGTGTACGCGCCGCCGGTGGAGATGGAGACGGAGGCGGAGCGAGCCGCGCCCGTGGACAGGCAACCAGCCGACGGAGACGGCAGCCCATCTACAAAGCCCGCCGGGGGCGCTGTCATGGCCGTCAAGTCCGAGTCTGGGGCCGGGCCGGCCACTCTCTCGCCGCTCAAGGCTGAAACGATGGCCGAGACCGGGACGGCCACTCCCTCGCCGGCGAAGGCTGAGGCAAAGGTCGAGCCGGACACCCTTGCTGCGGTCGAGTCTGTGGCGGCGCCCACGCACCCCCCTTCCGATGTTAAGGAAGAGGTCAAGGCTGAGCCTGGCGCTTTGGCGATTGAGCCAACAACGACCAATCCCGTTGGCCGCGCACGCACCCGGCGTCAGTCGCGGTCAGCGTCGATCGGCGTTCCAGCGGCCACCTGCCCCCCCTCCGACAGCGCCCCCGCGGCGGTGCAGGTACTGTCCCGAACCGCTGTGCGCCAGCTCAAAGTGGCGGCCCTGCGGGCGGCGCTGGTCGCGCGAGGGGTGCAGACGGCGGATGAGCTGGCGGCACTACGCCGCCCAGCGTTGGCGACACTTCTTGAGGAGCACGAGGCGGGTCGAAGGGCGGCGGAAACGGGCACGCCGGCGGGCGCCCCCGGCGGTGCGGAGCCGACCGCGGCGGCCGCGGCGCCACCTGCATCTGGTCTGGGGCATGCCGTTGCACCAGCGCCGGCCATGCGGTCTTTCTCTGCACTTACACCCGCGCCAGCCGTGGCGCCAGTGACGACCCGGTATGGCGATACCCGCGATGCCCCTGCGCGCACCACCCTTGTCCTTGCCCCCTTGTCCGTGCTCTCAGCGTGGGAGACACAGCTGGCCGACCTGGTTGCCCCTGGCGTCCTTCGAGTGACGGTCTACCACGGTGCGGGGCGGACAACGGACGTGGCTGCGTTGGCTGAAAATGACGTCATTGTGGCCAGCTACGGCACTCTTGCGTCTGAGTGGTCGCCCGACGCGGCAGATGACGCTACGGGCGACGGCCGGCGGCCGCCTGCTCGCAAGAAGCGCAAGTCTGGCGCCGCCGCCGCTCATGCAGGCGTGCTCGCGCGGGTGCCCCTGCGGCGGCTTGTCCTGGACGAGGCCCACATCCTGCGCAACGGCGAACGGACGCGCCTGTTCAAGGCCGTCATGGCACTCAACGCCCCCCTGCGGTGGGCTCTGACGGGCACGCCAGTCGTGAACCGGGCCGACGACCTGCAGCCGCTCCTCGCGTGGCTGCGAGTGGCCCCTCTTGAGTCCCGGCGGGTGTGGAACCGGGCGATTTCCCTCCCATTGTCTGCCGGCGACGAGGCGGGCCTGGCCCGCCTTCGTACAGTCGTGGGCAGTCTGTGTCTTCGCCGCACGCGGGCGGCGGTGCCGGCGCTGGCGGCGCTGCTGCCACCAGCAGCCACCGAGGTGGTCACCCTGCGGATGACAGGGCCTCAGCGGGCGGCTTATGACCTGCTGTTCACAGCCGCTCGGCGGGTATTCCAGACCGCGTTGGGTGCGCGCTTCCGGTCGGGTGGTGAGTTGGCAGCGGGTGAAGGGGAGAGGGGGGCGTCCGCCGTCTCTGCTACAGGCGGGGAGGAGGCGCCATCTGCCGCTGCCAGCGCTGGTGCAGCCGACGGCGACGGGGACGCAGCCGCCACCGCCGCGGCGGGCGTCCTCGGCGCCCACTTTTCGTCCATCCTCGAGGTCATCACCCGGCTGCGCCAGATCTGTGCCGCCCCCGCGCTGCTCCCGCCGGCCCGGCTGCATCGCGCGCGAACGGTGCTGGCGCACCTGGACCGCCTCGAGGCGGCGGCGACCGCCGCGGGCACGGCCTCTGGCGGCGATGGCGTGGCGGCCCTGAGCCCAGACGCGGTCACCCGGCTGTTTGCGATGCTCGCCGGCGCCGTCGCCGACTCGGACCGCCGCGATTGTGCGGTGTGCATGGAAGTCGTGACGGACGAGAGCGCCCGCATCTTGACGCGCTGCCGCCATACGTTTTGCGAGGCGTGCCTCGCGACGCTCCTCCAGCTCGGCCGGGGGGTGGGCGTGTGCCCAATGTGCCGGCAGGGGTTCCGGGGGGGGGACGTCACGTCCCTTGAGCAGCTGCGCGAGCGGGGGGCTGGGCAGGAGGAGCGCATCGGCATCGGCGACGATAAAGACCTGCGGACGGTGGCTGGGGAGAAGAGCGACATGGACAGCAACGACAGCGGCGATGGCGACGGGGGCAGCGGCTGTGGCGACGGCGTCAGTGGCAGCGGCGACGGCGGTAGTAGTACGTACGCCGACGCTGACGCCGCGGCGGCCGCCGACACGGGCGCCAAGGCGTCTGCCATCCTGGCCATGCTGACCACCACCCCCCCTGACGAAAAGACGGTCGTTTTTTCCCAGTTCACCTCCTTCCTGGACCTCCTCGAGCGCTCCCTGACCGCCGCGGGCTGGCGGCGGGGCACCCACTTTGTGCGCCTGGATGGGTCCGTGAGCCGCCCTGCCCGGGCGGCGGCGTTGGGCCGCCTCCGCGACGCGCCCAGCTGCCGGTTGCTGCTGGCCTCCCTGACCGCCGGGGGCGTGGGCATCTCGCTGGTCGCCGCCAACCGGGTCGTCCTGGCCGACCCGTGGTGGAATGCGGCCGCCGAAGCGCAGGCCGCTGACCGGGTGTGCCGCCTCGGCCAGCGCCGGCGCGTGACGGTTGTCAAGCTGGTGATGGAGGCGTCGGTCGAGGCCGCCATGGTGGACCTTCAGGCCGCCAAGGCGGCGGTCGCGCAGGGCGCCCTCGGCCGCCTCTCCCCGGCGCAGGTGCGCCAGGCGCACGCGCGCCGCCTGCTGCGGCTGTTTGAATGACCCACCGGCCGCCGCTGGGGCGTTGTCTTCCCGCGCGCGCGCGGCCGTGCCAGTCGCGCACGGCGGGCCCGGGTGTCGCGTGTGGCGAGCCGCCGACGGGGGAGGGGGGGGCTTCCCCCTGCTGCTGCAGAGGTGGTTGACGGCGTGGTGGCGCCTGCGGCTTTCCGCCGACGGGTGCACAATATTCCTCACCTGCGCCCTGCAGTGTTCTTGCGGCCGCGACGGGGATTTTGCGTTTGCATGGTGCCCGTGTTGAGGGGGGGGAGCTTCCTCGTCTGGGGGCGAGTGGTATGTAGCCACCCCTCTACCGGGTTTGTGCTTGCCCACTGAGCGGCCGTCTGCCAGCCGGCCTGGCGCCACGACGGACCGCGTGCGGCCGCCCTCTACGGGGCACGCGTCGCGGCCGCCGACGCCGCCGCACTTGGAGACGCTGGCTTAGGCTGGACGGCCGCCCCTCCGCTGCGGGCCGTGCATGCGCCGCTCGCGGGGTGGGGGAAGAGAGGCGGCGTTCGCCGGCGCGCGCGTAGAGAGTGCTCGTCGGCTGCGGATAGACAGAGAGTTGCTGTCAATGCGTGCGCGTTTTAGTACACAGACCGCGTGGTCCCATGGACACAAGAGAGCGTAGCCAGGTACCGCGAGCAGCCCAGACGTGCGCGGCGGTTGGGGAACCACGACAGGCGGCGCAGGGCGGTCACGAGGGCGCCAGTTCCCATGGGCAGCGCGGTTGGCCCCCGGGCTGCTGGCCAAATGTCTGCCCGCCAGGCGACGCAGACGCACCGTCGGTCTGCGTAATGTATGTACTGTGGGTAAAGCGCGTTCAGAACCGCGCCTCCGCCACCGCGTCGGCCAGCGCCTGCCGCGCGGCGTCCACCGCAACGAGCCGCCGCCGCCGCTCCTCCCGCAGCCGCCCCACCGCGTCCTCGCCGTCAGACAGGGCGGCGACGTAGCGGGCGCGCAGCGACGCCTCGGCGGCCGACGGTGCCCCCCCCCCCCCAGGGCGCCCAGGTTGCTCCGCAGCCGCTCCTGCATCGCCGCCTCCTCCGCCGCGTCTGCTTCCAGCGCCGCCACCGACCGCTGCGCGTCGGCGAGCCGCCCGCGCACCGCCGCCAGCGACTGCACCGTTGCGGCGGCGGCGGACGACAGGACGCGCCCCTCCACGCACGTCACGATGGCATCGTCGGACAGGTCCGTCAGCTGCACCCGCGTCCGCCGCTCCGTCCGTTCCGTGATGGAAAGGGTCGTGGCAGAGCGCACGCCGGGGGTGGCGGCGGGGAGCGTCAGCCGGTAGCGCAGCGTCGACACGTCCTCCTCGGTCGGCTCTAGCGGCGTCGCGGCGGCGGCGTCGGCGTCGGCGGCGTCGGCGTCGGCGTCGGCGTCGGCATCGGCGGCCGCGCCCGGCCGACCCGCCCGCACGTCCGCGGTGCGGGCGACCAAAGCGCCGCCCCGCTTGATGTGGTCCACGTACAGCGCCACTGGCCGCCCGTGGCGGCTGGTAAAGGTGTAGGTCACCCGCTGCAGGCGGTACGACTTGGCCGTCAGCACCCCGCGCGCGAGCGTCAGCTCGCTCACCACGTCCATGTCATTGATGGCCGACAGGCCGAGGCCCCCAGCGACGAAGCGGTCCCGCGGCGGCGGCGGGCAGGCCGACGCCTCCTCCGCGTCCACGTCCAGGTCGACGGCGTAGGGCAGGAGCTGCACGTCCCCCGGGCGGCAGGACCGGAGCATCGCCTCGCCCGCGAGGAGGTCGTTGTGGAGGACCGTCATGGGGCCGCCTTCGAGCGTGCCGCCCGACGTGTTGGTAAGGAGGATGGCCGACAACGGGTTGGCCCGCCGGATGGACGCCCGGTACAGCGCGACGCGGCGGCCAGACACGGGGGCAGCAAGGATGGGCACCATTGCCGACCGCCGCCGCGGGACACTCACCGGCGCGGCGACGGTGTAGGCAAAGTGCTCGCCGGCGGGGCGCGCCGCGGCGGCGACGTTGGCCGCCGCCGCGAGGCCGTCGGCAGAGCCGCCAAACTCTGGTGGAGGCGGCGGCGGGGGGCGCGTGCCGCCGCCAAAGCCACCGCCGCCGCCGCCAACCCCCCTGCCGTCATCAGCAAAGGCGGCGGCACCCCCCCTGGCCACCGCGGCTACCCGCTGCATCGACTCGGGCCTTGCCTTGACCATCCCCGCCGGCGCTCCAAATGCAGCGGCACTCGCCGCCGGCGCCCCGGCACAAAAACTCCCAGACTCCCCCTGCACGCGGTAGGCGTCTGCCGACCGTAGCGCCACCGACCGCCGCAGCGCGCCCCCGCCTGGCGCCTCGTCCGACCGCGCCCCAAACAGCGCGGTGGCGTCGGACACGCGCCCCGTCGGCGGCGCGTCGTCGCACGTCGGCTCGGTGACACGGGCCTTGAAGCGGCGCTCGTAGAGAGCCGTCTTGAACGACACGCCCGCCCCCGACAGCAGCGACAGGCGGATGTTGGTGAGGTCCACCTCAAACCCATTGTCAATGATAGCCCAGCCCTGCAGAATGAGCGGCGGCGGGGGGGGGGCGTCGCCGCCGCTGTCGGCCGCGGCGGCGGCGCCAGCCGTGGCGTCATCCCCCTGGGGGGGGGGGCCGCCCGTCGGCGAGCTGGTGGGTGCTCCTGCGCACTCCCCGACGGCCGCCGGGTCGTCGCCGTCATCGTCCCCACCTGTGAAGAGCCGGTACGTCGTCTTCCAGACGGGAGCCTCGACGCACCAGCGGGCGACGATGCGGCGCTCGCCGGTGCCCACACACCGGACGGTGAGGAGCTGCGTGTCGGCCGTCAAGCCCTCGACGCGGCCGTTGAGGACGTCCCGCATCGTCGCCGTCAGCGCCGGGTTTTCGTAGCGAAAGGCGGTGACAGCCGCGAGCGGCACCGTCACGACGGCGCCGTCGGCGGTGAGCACCAGCACCGCCACGTGCTGCGGGAGGCCTGCCGCTTGTGGAGACGGCTCCACGGCGTCTGTGTCGAGCGGGTGGACCATGCCGTACGGGCCGCACGCGGCGGGGTCGGCGGCGGCCCCAGGGGGTGCCCCCTCGGGCAATGGCCCCGCCAGCGGTGGCGGGTGCGGCACCTTGGGAGGCCGCGGCGGCGCCACGGCCTGCGTGCCAACCAGCTGGCCCGCCACGGTGGTGGCGCCGGCGTCCCCCACCCGCGTCGTCGTCGACAGCGCCACCGCCGCGCCCTGCGTCTCGCGCAGCAGCCGCAGCAGCGCCTGCGACGGGGACAGGTACATCGCCGGCGTGCCGCCGCCGGGCCCGGCGTCCACCCCCCCCGCGGGGGAGTCATAGTCGACCGACGTGATGGACCCGCCCCCCCCCGACGTGTCGGCCACGGACAGGGATTTAAGGACGTCGCTCATGGCCGACGTGCGGACGGGGATGGACAGGGCCGCGTCGCCGTCGACGGTCGCCTCGGCTTGCAGGTGCGCCATGCCGTTGCTAAACAGCCGCACCGCCGTGACGCGCATCGGCGCGCCGCCGGGGGGGGCGGGGGGGGGGGCGGGGGGGGGGGGGAACGGTGGGTAAGGGAGGGGGGGGGGGAAGGGCTGCCCGCCGCCGGCTCCATAGCGTGGGGCGGATGTGCAGCGGCGATGCGGCGCGCGGGGGGCGGGTACGGGGTGGGGGGGGGGGAGGGAGGCGGCCGCGGCGGAGGAGTTCAGGCGTCGGGCGGCCGTGGCCGAGATGGCGGGCGGCCGCGCGCTGGGCAAGATAGTGATTGCTATGCCAGATGCCACGGAGGGATTGCCATGCCATTCGACCTCGTGCGTGATCGTCTAGAATGGTGTGGTCGAAAGAGCAAAGCGGGCTGCAGGTCCCCGCGCTGTGCCAGCGCGGCACTGGTTGCGTTCCATAATAGAGCCCCACGGGCGGTGGCGGTCAGCCCCCCCCCCCCCCGGCATCGCCCTCCCCCTGGGCGCCCACCTGGGCGGCCGGCTGAATCCCTCCCCCCAGCGCGAACGACACGGCGGCGAGGCCCGCCATCCCGGCCAGCGTGACGGCAAATCGGCCGACCGGCGCCGCCGCGGCGGCCCACCCCCCCCCCGAGGGCCCAGCCGCCAGCAGCGCCGCGTAGACGGCGAGCTCGGCCACCACAATGGTGCCGCCGAGGAGGTCTCCCGCGACCCCCCCCAGGACGCGGCAGCCCCACCAGCGGGCGGCCGCGGCAACGGCGGCCGCCGCGGCGGCGGCGGCCGCCGCCGGCCGCACCCCCACCGCCGCCGCCGCAATGGCCACCGCACTGGCCGTCGACACGGCCACGCGCGCGCCGCTGAGCAGGTGGCGGGAGCGGCCAAACCACGAGTAAAAGTCCCCCTTGGCATCCTCCGCGTCCACAATGTACGCGCAGGTGGCGACGAGCGGCGGCGCGGTGGCGCGGGCGAGCGCGTGCGCGGCGACCATGGCCGGCCCCGCCCCCGACCCGGCGCCGAGCGCCCACACCGACGGGCCGGGTTCGCCGAGGGCGGCGAGCAGCGCCACCTTGGCGACCGTGCCCAGGACGAGGGCGACCGCCCCAAAGGTGCCCACCCGCGAGTCCTTCATGATGGCCAGCACCTCAGGGCGGGACCAGCCGCCGAGCGTCGCGTCCGCCGCGTCGGCCAGCCCGTCCTCGTGCAGGCACATGGTCACCCCACACGTGGCGGCGGTGGCGGCGGCCGCCGCGACGGCCGCCACGGGGGCCCCCCCCCCCAGGACCGCCGCGGCGGCGTCATACGCGGCGGCGCCCACCCAGCCCACCCCCGCTCCAATGAGCGGGAAGTAGGCAAACGCCAGGACCAGGTAGCCCGGGTGGTGGTCGGCGCCCGCCACCCGGTCAACGGGGATCTGGGTGAGGAAGAGGAGGCCGCTAAAGAGGATGCGGGCCTCGGACTTGGGCGACGCCGCCCACGCGCGCTGCGCCGCGAGCGCGTCGAGGCCCGCCGCCGACGCGGCCGCGTCCGTGACGCCCACCCCGCGGCCGCGGACGGCGGCGACGCCCACGACCGAGGGGGGGGGGGCGCCGCCGGGGGGGGGGGGGGGAGGACCCGCCGACGCCATGGGCAGGGGCACAAGCCGCCGCGGCGGCGACGGCAGTGTCAAAAAGAGGCAAAAAAGGTCAAGGCGGCGGGGGGAGGCTGGCGGGGAAGGGAAGCACAGAGGGGGAAGAGCCGTAAAGGAAGCGAAAGAGGGCAATGGGAAAGGAGAGAGGGGCGGGGAGGGGGGGGGGGGGTGGCGGCGGGGGAGGAGCGCCAGTGGGGGCGGCAGGCGAGCAATGTCTACCAGCGGGACGACTGCTTGCCGTGGGCCCCACGCCTGCGCATCGGGAGAGGGGTGGGGGTGGGGGGGGGGGGGGGCGGCCAGCCTGGCCGGCCCCCACGGATGGCTTGGGCGGGGCGATCCGGGGCAGCCGCCGCCGCCTCTTCCTTCTCTCCCCCTCCCCCCCCCCCCCCCCCCCCCCCCAGGTTGCGGCCAGCCACCCAGGGCGACGTGGGGGGCCAGGAGCCCCGCCTCGCGCGGGGCGCCGATCGCCACTGTCTCCGTGCCTCGGCGCCCGGCGCGGGGCGTCCATCCCGCCGCCGCCTGGTCAGCCGCGACGGATCGCCGCTGGGCCACGCCCGCACCCGCCCGCGTCACGTGACGGTGACGGGGTCCCCCACGTCGCGGCAGTCCCCGTCTGCGTCGCCGGGGGGCCCAGACCCACCGCCTCCCCCCCCCCCCGCCCCCCGCCCCCTCCTCCACCCCGTCCACCCCACACTCTCCTCTCCCGCCCCGTCTGTCCTACCGGCTGACCCCCCTCGCACCCCACCCCATCCACCCACCCATCTCACCCACACCCCCCACCCCCCCACCCCCCCCCCCCCCCCCTCCCTGCTCACCATCCGCCCACCGCTGCTTCCCTCCCCTGCCCCCCCCTACCCCTCCCCCCTAACCTTCCTTCCCCCCCCCCCCCCAACCCGTTTGCGATGGACCCCGCCGCGGTGATGGACGCCAAGGCCAAGCCCCCCGGCTCGCTGGGCCTGCTGGAAGACTGGGCGGCGCGGCTCGCCACGCTCGCCGCCCCCGCCCCCCCCCGCGTGACCGCCCCCGCCGCCGCCATCTTTTGTGCCTCCCACGGCGTCGCCGCCGCCCGGCCCGCCGTGTCGGCCTACCCGGCCGCCGTGACGGCGGCGGTGGTGGCGGCGCTGGCCGCTGGCGGGGGGGCGGCGCCGGTCATTGGCCGGTCCGTGGGGGTGCCGCGGGAGCGCCTGGCGGTGGTGGACGTTGGCGTCTCGTGGCCGCCCGCGGGTGGGAAGGCGGAAGGGGCAGGCACCCCGGGGGGGCGGGGCTTGCCGTCGCCGTCGTCGCCACCGCCGCTGCCCCGCCGGCCGCCCGGCCTGGCGCCCGGCGAGCCCGTCCTGCCGGGTGGCACCGCGGACTTCACGGCGGGCCCCGCCATGGACGCTGCCACCGTTGCCGCCGCCGAGGCGGTTGGCGCCGCGACGGTGCGGCGGCTGGTCGCCACGCACGGCAGCACGGTGGTGGCGCTCGGGGAGGTGGGCATTGGCAACACCACCGCCGCGGCGGCGGTGCTGGCGGCGCTGACGGGCGCCCCCCCGCGCGCGGTCGTTGGCCGCGGCACGGGGGTGGACGACGCGGGGCTGGCGGCCAAGGCGGCCGCCGTTGCCGACGGCCTGGCGCGCCACGCGGGGGCGGTGGCGGCCGCCGCGGCGGCGCCGCGCGGGGTGCTGGCGGCGGTGGGCGGGGTGGAGGTGGCGGCGCTGGTCGGCGCCATCCACCAGGCCGCCCGCCAGCGGGTGGCGGTGCTCGTCGACGGGGCGATCGTGTCGGTCGCCGCGCTGGTGGCGGTGCGGCTCGAGCCGGCCGCCGCGGGGTGCCTCTTCCTCGCCACCCGCTCCGCCGAGGCGGGCCACGGCGCGTGCGTGGCGGCGCTCGCCGACACAATCTGGGGCGCCGGCGGGGCGCCGCCGCACGGCGCGCCGGCGGCGGCGCTGGCCATGGGCCTCCGCCTCGGCGAGGCGACCGGCGCGCTGCTGGCGGTGCCGCTCCTCCGGGCGGCGGCGGCCGTGTACACAGAGATGGCCACGCTGGACGAGGTTCTGGCGGCAGCCGAGGGGGGGGGCGACGAAGAGGAGTCTGTGGCAAAATAAAGTTGGCGGGGGGGGGGGGGGTGGGGGGCAGGGGGGGTGCCCACCGACCGACCGACCAACCGACCGCCGGACTGGCAGGGGAGGCTGGTTCCCCGTTTTGAGTGGAAGGGAGACGACGGCGGGGCGGCACGCCGCGCGTGTGGCTACGGACAAACACCCATGGGTGGCCACCAGCCGCTGCCGCTGCGCTTGCCCCCTTTTCGTCAGTGCACCAAAGCGCGCGCGCCCCCCCAACGGGGGCACAGACAGGCTGGGCCGCTCGCGCCGCGCGTTGGCTACGCGCCTCCCCCCCAGCCCCACACGCGCCCAAGACCGGTGCGGGTGTCTGCCAAACAGTCTCTCCAACGGCCTATGTACGCTCTGCGCTGGGCACATCATCAATGGGGGTACCTCCTCGGCTCCAAGCGGGTCGAAGGGGGGGTGGGTTCTCCGGCAGCGGCGGCCCCCTTTTGGTGGACGTCTGCCCCCTCCCTGGCCAATAGACCCAAAGGGCAGCCACAAGCGGCGAAGGCCTCGAGAGAGGGATGTCTGCACTGGGGGTGGGGGGTGGGGGGGATGCGGATGGGTGGCTTGAAAGTCTGGATGAGCTGCCCACCCCCCATCCCGCCTGCACTGCCCCCGCGGTGGTGGTGCGGTCCACCCCATGAGTGTGGTGGGCCCCCGCGGGCGGTCGGCGGCAGCCGCTCCCCCCGCCGTCCCTGTGGGGGCTGCTCGGCGCCCCCCGCGCCGTGGCGAAAGCGTGCGGCCGCCGCCGCGGGCAGCCGCACGGCGGGGACGCCGGCGGGGGCGGGGGCGGCGGCGGCGGCGGCGGCGGCGGCCTCCCGCCCATCCCCCTTGTCCCCATCCGCCTGCCCTTTCCCCCCCCCCGCGCGCGCGCGTGTGCCGGAAGCGGCGGCCGCCACCCCCGGGGGCGGGGGCGGGGGGGGGGGGGGGCACCGCCCCAACCGGCGGCCATAGGAACGAGAGCCGGCCCCCCCCCCAAAGGGGACTTTACTCGGGCGTCGTCGCGCAGCAGCTTGCGGTCCCAGCTGAGCCGCCGCCGACCGCGGGGATAGCAGGGCTGTTATGGGGGCGGGTGATGCTCGGGGGGGAGGGGAGTCCGCGCGGCGACCGCCTGGCGCAGCGCGGCCAGCTGATAGATGAGACAGCGATGTCGTGTCACAGGCGGGGAGCCATACGGATGACGAGGGAGGGCAGTACATCCCACCGATCCCACTGTACAGTACATATTACAGCTCTACCATATGTACAGTTGGTACCCAATATTATTTGCCCACCCCAACCGTCAGATCCTGAGATTTGTATTGACTCGATGCGACCGTCCGTTTCCAGTGCAAGAAACGCACTAATACTTGGTGCCAGACCCGTTCGCTTCCACCACCCCCCGCACACGGCGGCACATGCTCTCGGTCAGGAGCTTGAAAAAGGCGCTCGGTATCGACGCCCACTCTTCCTGCAGGGCAGTGAAAAACGCTACCGCGGCAGACCGCCCGCGCCGGCGGGGGTAGCTGCTAGCCTTCGTGAACAGAGTGTGAGATTCCAAAACATGCGCCAACCGTTAAGCCAGGTCTAGCGCTCATGCACCGACGCACGCACCAAGGTGCAATGAGTCACACAGAAATAGTCACACAGAAGGCCTGCTCGCGCCCGTGGGGCGCCCTACGCTCCAGACTGGCCGGAGCTGCCTCCCGGCTGGTCCCCGTCGCGCACAGTAGCGGGCACGCTACCAGCGCTGAGCTGGCCCCACGTCACGGTGGAGGTAATACAGGATGATGTCAATGTGATTGTGCACCGCACACAGCTGTACTCACTCAAGTCGGTGTACCGATCTGCTTGGCTCGCGGCCCGCCGGGTACCCGGCGGGCGGCGGTGGCATCCACCGGCCCAGACGCAGCCCCACAGAAAGGGCGCTGCCACGGCTCACGACGCGCTGTACGACACTGCTCGAGGCAGCGCGTGAGCTGGCCATGAAGTAGATCTTGTGCTTGCTGGGGCGCTGAGCTCGCGTATGTGTGGATACTGGTCAGCGGGGCGACGGCGGCCGGCGGGGGGCCCCGGCCTTCAGGCCCCAGCTGGGGGGGTGGGTCCTTGTTTCCACTTGACCCACGCCCCCCGTTGCGCAGCTACCAGCCTGGATGCGGGGCGCCTGGCTGCGGGTCATTCGTGCAGCCGCTGGACTCCAGCGGGCGTGACAGTGGCAGCTCGTGGGGATGGGAGAGCCGCCAATTCGGGACACGGGTGCAGCTGGGCGCGGCGGGTGCTGGGCTGACAATCCACAACCACTTAGAAGGTATGTTTGTACTGTACAACTTATCCTCTCGCGGCCGCCGCATCATCTCTGCTGGACGCCCACCGGCCGCCGCACCCGTGGCCGCCAGCGCGGCCACTCAGACCGCCGCGCGCACACAGCGCGTCCTCTCCCTGTGGGGGGGCCGACGCGCGCGACCCCCGCGACCCCCGCCACCACCGCCGCGGCGCCAGCAGTGCCGCCACCCGCAATACCGGCTGACGAGGACCGCGCCGGCTGGCGGTGGCCGGCCAGTCCGCGGCGGCGGGGCGCGCGGGCCCACACCACCCCCGCGGGGGGTGGGGGGGCGCCGCCGCGAGGGGGAAGCGCGTGGGCGCAACGAAGGGGGGGGCAGACGAGGCACCCGCTGCTGCGGCACACCGCGGTCCCGCCCCGTAGCGCCGCGGCGCCGCGTGCCCACCACCGCCTCCCCGCCCGCCGCCGCGGTGCCGCGGCGGCGGTGCCAGCATGGGCGGCGGCACCCCGCGGCGGACCCGCAGCGGCAAATTCTCCCGCAGGGTGGCGGCCATGGCGGCAGCGACGCCCTCCTCTGCGCGCGGGGGCGCCCCGGGCCGTCGGCCGCCGCGGGTCCGCCCCCCCATCCTGGGCTGCCGCGGCCGCACCCCGCACGCGGGCAGCCAGACGGTAGCCCGCGGGGATGAGCGTGCATCTGCCTGGCAGGGCGCCTGCAACGACGCGACGCCCCACCGCCGCGGCCGCCGGGGCGGCTGACGGACCACCCGGCAGTGTGGCGCCACGACCCTGGGTGGGAAGGCAATGTCGGCTGATCGTGTCGCGGCAGGGCGTGCCCGAGGCGACGGCCACGCAGCGGCGGCAGCCGAAACGGCCTTTGACGCACGGCCGACCCACCCGGTAGAGTGCCGCCGCCGGCCGAAGGGCGACGCGCCCCGTCGCGGGCGTCGCCGCCGTCGTCGCCGCGACGCCGCCGCGGGGCGGCTCGTAGGGGGCGTCCAGGCGGAGAGGGGGGGGGGGGGGGGCAGGCGGCGCACCCGGAATCCCCCCCCCCCGGGGGGGCGCTCCCCGGGAACGGGCGGCTGAGGCCGCCGCTCTTGCCGCGAGCCGTTGGCAGTGGGCGGGCAGCCGCCCTTTGTGGTGCGGGTCGTGCATGCGCAGCTCGTGGGAGGGGACACGGGTGTGGTCGCCGACGAGCGTATAGTATTCGTCGGCCGAGGATAGACTGAACCGCTGTCCATGCATGACCATGCGGTGTTTTAGGTATGTGCATGGACTATGTACGTGCGCGAGGGCACTAAAGAGACAGAAGAGAGCAATGGACATGCACATACGTCATGCAGTGCTTACATACACACACGCATGCCAATCGCTCCTGCACTCCCCACAGCGCAGGAGACCCTGCTACTCAGCAAACAGCACCCCTCGCTCCGTTGCCCCGCCACGAGCGTACGCTCACGCATGCCAATCGCTCCTGCACTCCCCACAGCGCAGGAGACCCTGCTACTCAGCAAACAGCACCCCTCGCTCCGTTGCCCCGCCACGAGCGTACGCTCACGCGAACAGCCTGTGCCGCACACGTTGCGTGTGTGCGGACGCCCACACCGCGCGTGGACGACGCGGACGTTTCAGCACGCTCCGTTGTGGGGACAAGCCAAGATGTCAATTTAACCTCGATTTCGTTTTTACGACCCGGATGCCGTGCGTGTCGCTGTCGGCTGTGCTACTAGGTGCGCCACTTCTCCCCCTCCTCCGACCACACTCGGTCAGGATCTTTACTAAAGGTCATCATAACTTGTTTACTCTCTAAACAGGTACCCTTCCCAACCGTTGATGATGAGGAGTAGCCCCGGTCACTGGGCACGATAGTCACGCTGGCCGCCCTCCGTGGCGGACCACGCGTCGCAGAAGACTGCGCACGAGGAACTTCATTCGTCCTTGTGCACGTGACCGCGGGCAGTCAGAACGGCTGGTGAAAAACCTTTTTTAGTCGCCGTTGTTAGAGATGACGTCTCCTTATGTCCACCTATATGCTGCCGGGTAGGTCTCTTCTTCATCGTTGGTCGCCTCGCTGTCCCTGTCCGGTCCCTTCCCACGACCCCGCGTGGTCTCCCCAGTTTGTTCATGGCTCGAACCCTCATTGCCCATTTTACTGACTGCCACCGAGCTGATGCCGCGACTGAGCAATCTGCACCCAGTGAGGACTCTTGGCGACTCACCAACCAGCAACCCGTACGAACTGCGTAGCAGACGAAAGCCGTACGTACTGCGCACCAGACGAAAGCCGTACGTACCACACACCTGACGAAACAACAGAAAGACGTCAAGCGTCCTACAGACGTCCAGAATAAACTGCAACCGCTGCACCGATGCACAGGCACGCACACCTCCGGTAACAACATACACTCCACCTGCAACCCCTCACCACGGCGACACGCCCTCCTAAAACACACCCTTCCTCCAACACCTCCTCTATAACACATCCCCCCTCCAACACCTCCCCTGCAACACTGCAGTGGCAGCTGCCCCTCAACAAACGAGACCCCGCATGATTTCCCCCCTCCTCACCCTTACACCCGTCCTCCTCACAGGCCGTCCCCTCACAGGGGCGCCACCGCACGTCGCCCACCCGAGTGAGGAAACGCGCCCCCGTCTTCGCGGCTCCCGCTCTGGCTTGCCGAGTACGAGCACTCCCCCTTCTCCTCGCGGCTCAGCTCGTACACCGCTTCATCGCACGCGTCGCCCGAGGCTAGCGCGTTGCACGCCACCAGGCTGGTGAACCCCGTCCCCGGCTGGTGCAGCCGGCTTATCTGCACGTCCAGCGGCACGTTGTACGCCGTCACCTGGGACAGCAGGTAGTGCATCCCCGCCCGCGACAGCGCGTACGCGGCGGTCGCCCATGCCGGGCCCGACACCGTAAGCGGCCCGCCCAATGGGCGCCCGTCCCCCCACACCGCCTCCTCGCGGGTGTCTGCCAGCGGGCTCCGCCGGAACAGGATCATGTGCCACGGCCGGCCCGCCGCCACCGCCCCGGTGTCCGCAGCGGCCACCACCGCCGGCACGTGGCGCACCACTTGAGGGGTGAAAAACACATCGTCCTCGAGCACAACCACCCGCGAGTGGTTGGCCGCCAGCGCCGCCCGCCAGATGCGCACATGCGTGTGGGTGCAGCCGACTTGGCCCGCCGCCACCGAGTCCCCCGCGGGGATGTCCACCACTGGCAGGGGCGGCCGGTGGAGGTCCACCTCGGAAAATGGGGTTGCATCCACCCGTGTCAGCGGCAGGCCCATGTGGGAGCCCACCGAACTCATGATGGCCGCCCGCTGCGCGCAGCTGGCCAGCCCAACCGTGTAGATGGCGTCGATGCCGTCCCACCCTTCGGCGCGCCGCTCGGCCAACCGCGCCTCTGCGGAAGGCGCCGACGCGTCCTGGGGGTAGAGCACCAGCGAGGCGGGGTACGCCACCGACATGGTGGTCGTCGGCACCGGCGCCGCAGCCGCCCCGGGGGGGGGGGCAAGGAGCGCCACAGCCACCACTGCCGCCGCCGCCGCCGCCGCCATTATGCGGCCGCGGGTGGCCAGCCCACCCGCTCGCACCCGCCACGGTTGCCGCACGCAGCCGCAGCGGGGGGGAGCAGACGGCGCGCCGACGGCTGCCGCGGTGGCGGCGGCCGGCTGCCGCCGCCGCCGTTGCCAGTAGCCGCCACACGGGGTTGGTGGGGGGGGCGTCTGCTCGACCATGGCGGCAGCGCGCCGACGCAAGCAGCCAGCCAGTCGGTACGGTAGATGCGCGTTGGCGAGAGAGGAAAAACTCTCCAGCGCGGGCACAAGTCAGAGACCGCGTAACTAGAGGTCAAGCTGGGCGGGACGAAGCAGCAAGGTGTGCAGACGAGCTCTGCCCGTGTGCACCTCGGGTTTCTTCGTTCGGGTTGTCAGCGATAGAAAATACACTGCCGCGCGATAAAGCTGAACGTGCCTGACAGAGCAAGAAAGCTCGGTCAAACACGAAGAAGAAGAACACTGAATTCTTTTAGCGGGCACCGTTTTGGTTCGTACAGATGGTTAACGCACTTCACGATTCACTCGTACTTGACGAGGTGAGATGCATTCTACTTTCCATGAAGTTAAGTGAAGAACAGCTCTCGTCGGAACTTGAGTCTCAACGAAAGTCAAAATCCGCTACTGCTCTCTATTGGGAACCTTTGGGTTCTATCGCGAGTGAAACTCAAGCAGTCTCAGCCGCTGCTCGTTATCCTCGCCCCACGGAAACGCCGCCACCACGCCCCACGGAAACGCCGCCACCCCGTCGCGGGACGCGGGCTTGTGAAAAGAGGAGGTTGCTTGTCGGCGCTACCGTACGAACGATACCGAGGGCCGCGGGGGCACCACCACAGCCACGAGCTTCGCCACCTCCGCTACCGCCGCAGTCGCCGACGCGCCCTCTGCCAATTCCACACGGGCTATATCAGAATCAGGCTGTGGCGGCCGGCGGCGGTGGCCGATGGCGCCCAGGTCGGCAGCCGATGCAACTCTCGCCAGTGGGATTCAATGGAAGTGACTACCCCGTCAGGCCCGACAGGACTTGCATATGTATGTATCCTCAGCATACAGCAGGCGCAGTAATTTCTTACACTGCTTCATGCGGCCACCCTGCAGAGTAGATAGTTCTGTTTTCTTCTCTTGTCGCAGCACACCGTCGAGCATGGCCGGATTGTCGAGCAATACAAAACAGCGTACAAGAAGGAAAACATAAGAAAGACCTAACGTATGAGTATGCTCAGTAATGATATGGTAAATACTTTGAGTGTGCAGTTGATCCATGCCGACGACGGTGACCGCCTTCGAGTGGCCAGGCCGGCTTTGTCGAGGCCGACTTCTTCCTGCCTCTACCCCGGACATGGACGACATCCCCTCCGCCACTTTCTGGTATCCGTAATGGCGTCCTCTACACGCCTTCCCCCCATCGCGCGGACTGCTTCTCACTCACTGCGGCATCACGTCGTCGGTGCCGGTGCCGGCGATGGAAAAATGAAAGCCCACCGAGCGGCTGCCGCGGCGGCGGCCAACCGTCGGCGTGTCGCCACTTCTGTCCCCCCCCCTCCTCCCCCGCCTGGACATGGCGTCGGGAACTCCTTCCCTGACTCTCGTGATGCGGCAGCCATTGCAGGCTTATGGCGGACGTGTCTGCCACCGCCGCGGTTAGGGGCTCCTGCGGCGGCCACCGCGCCTGCCCGGGCAGCGGCGGGGGCCACCGGTGCCAGCGCCGGCGCCGGACACGGCGGTACCAGCGGCGGCGCGCCCCCCCTGCCGGGTAGCACCACAGCTGCGACGGCCACCTCTCTGACTACCACCTTCCCCGGCTACGCCCCCCCTGGTGCTGGCGGCGGTTTTTCGCTGACCACCAACGACCTGGCCCGCTTGACCGCTGGGGCGGTGCGTGCCACGGCCCCTGGCGGCACGTCCATCCTGGCCACCGTCGCAACCGCCCCCGCGGGGGGCCACCTGGCTGTCGATTACAGGGAGCGCGCCTGGGCGCGTGGCCGCATCCCCGGCTCGTTTCTCCGCCGAGAAATGGGGCCGTCGGACCGTGAGTGCCTCGCGTCCCGCCTCATTGACCGGTCCCTACGGCCGCTGCTGCCCGCCGCGACGGGGGGCGTGCACGTGACTGCCACGCTCGTGGCGGGGGACTTGGGGCAGACCGAGCCGGCAGATGTGCTGGCGCTCACCGCCGCGTCGGCGGCGGTGGAGGTAGCCCTGGGGGTGGGGGGGGGGGGGGGGGGGGGCGCGGGCCGGGCGGTGCCGTCCGTCTTGGCCGGGTGGGGGGAGGTGGGGGGGTGGGTGGGGGGGGCTGGGTGGTCAACCCGGGTCGTCCCGATGATGTGGGCGGCAGCGGGGGGGCTGGTGACCCTGGCTGGCGGGTGTTTGTGGCCGCCACCGACACGGCCATCATGACAGTCAGTGTGGAGGGGGTGACGCCCGGCCTCGACGCGACAGCCGCGGCGGTGACGGCGCTCCCTGAGGCTGACCTCCTTGACGCGGTCGCGCTTGGCCACGCCGCCATCCGGGCGGCACTGCCTGTGCAGCGTGCCGCCGCCGAGGCCGTGTGGGCGCGCCGACGGGACGTCGAGGGCGCCGCTGCCTTTCCCAGGCGTCTTCCCGTTCTACCTCCCCGTGTCGGGGGCGGCGGCGGCAGCGGCGGCGGGGACCCGCCCGTGACCGCCTGGGATCCCACCGCTGCCGCAGAAACGGCGGCGGCTGCGCAAGCGGCTGCCAAGGCCGCCTACCTCGACGCGTACATGGCTGGCGCGGCGGCACCCGGAAAGGCGTCGCGCGCAGCGGCCGTCACGGCCGCCACAGACAGCGTCTATGGTGCCGTCGGTAGCGCCTACCCGACGGCCCCCGCGGACCTCCTCACCGCCGCCATTGGGGCGGGCGCCCGTGATGCGTTTCGGTCTTTTGTGCTTGACGGTCCGACGCGGGGCCGCCGCCTCGACGGGCGGGGGCCCACGGAGGTGCGGCCCATTACGGCCTCGACGGGCCTCTTCCCCGGCCCCGCGTCGGCGGTGCACGGGTCGGCGCTGTTTTGCCGGGGCGACACCCAGACGCTCTCGGCCGCGACGCTCGGCCTGCCCGCGTCGTCCCAGCGTATCGACGGGTACCTGGCCGGCGGTGACGGCGCGCGCCGCGGGTTTATGGTCCACTACGCCTTCCCGCCTTCGTGTGTGGGTGAGGTGGGCCGCCCCGGAGGGATGACCGGCGGCAGCCGCCGTGAGCTGGGCCACGCAGCGCTCACCGAGGCGGCCCTGGGGGGGGTTATGCCCCCGTGGGCGGGTGATGTGGAGCGCCGGGCGGGGGGGCACGAGCTAGACTCCCTCCGTCGAGAGGCCGCGGCGGCTGACGCGGCCGCGACACCCAGGCCGGCTGGGGGCTTGAGCGGGCTGGGGGCCGAGCTCGCAGCGGCCGCGGAACGTTTGGACCTCATGGGTACCCTCTTGAGTGCAACAGAGGGGGACCGAACGGGCAAGCGTGAACGTGACGAGGAGCCTGGCTCGCCCGTCTCGACGACGCCAGGCAGTGGAAGCGGACGGACTCCCCCGGGCACACCGCGGCGCGCCGACGCGGATGGCGGGGGCGTCGACGGGCAGCTCACCCCCCCGTCGTCGCCGCTGGTAAACATCCCCCCCACGCCAACTGGCCAGCGGCTGGTTCCCGCGCTCGTGCGGTCGACTGTCCGCCCCCCCCTTCCACCTCCATCCGCCGTACCCGCCTTTCCATACGCGGTGCGCCTTACGACCGAGGTGCTCGCGTCCGACGGCTCCACGTCAATGGCGTCAGTGTGTGGGGGCACTCTCGCTCTCCTCGACGCGGGCGTGCCGCTAGAAAAGCCTGTCGTGGGCGTTGCGATTGGCCTGGTCGCCCGCTCCCCAGAAGAGCTGGCCACCGCCGCTGCAGGCACCCCCGCCGCTGAGGACTATGTGGTCCTGACCGACATTGTTGGTGCGGAAGACCACCTGGGGGACATGGACCTCAAGGTGGCGGGCCCCGCGTCGGGGGTGACCGCGTTGCAGCTGGACGTGAAGCTGCCACACGGGCTCCCGCTGCGCGTGCTGGCCGCCGCGCTGGCACGCGCGCGCGCGGGCCGGGAGGCGATCCTCGAGACGCTCGCGCCCGCGCTTGCCGCCGCGCGCGCGCGAGGCGCCGCCGTTACCGCCGCCTCTGGCGGCGGCCGTGGGAATGATGCGGGGGGCGAGGAGGACGAGGCGGCCGTCGCTGCCGCCCGCCGCCGTCCGACCGTGTCGAGCATGCCCCTCAGCGGGGTGCAGCGGGAATTCCTCCTCTCTGCGGGGGGGGCCAACATCAAGCGCCTGACCGCCACAACGGGCGTGCGGTTGACGGTCGTGGGGGGCGTACCGGCTGGGGGCGCTGGCGGCGGCGGCAATGGCGGCGGCGGCAACGGCGGCGACGGCGGCGTGCTGACACTCGAGGCGGAAGGCGACGACACCACCGACGGCCCCGCTCTGGTGCGCTCCCTCCTCGCCGGCGTCGAAGGCCGCACCGCCGTCGGCCGCGCCTACACGGGCGTCGTGGAGCGCGTCGTTTCGTTTGGCGCGTTCGTGCGCGTCGCCCCCGACCTGGTCGGCCTCCTCCACGTGTCGACTTTGAAGGGAAGCGGGCGCGACGAGTTTGTGGACGTCACTTCCCTCTACGCCGTCGGCGACGCGGTGGAGGTGGTAGTGGCGGGCACGAATGAGCGGGGGCGGCTGTCCTTCGCGTTGCCTCGGCGGCCAGTGTGAGAGGTGCTGTGGGTGGGCGGGGGGCTGCTGGGGCCCTCTTCCGTTGTAGGGCCGAAGTATGCCGTCGAGAATGGTCATCATGGCCAGTCAGCCATGACCTTGATGCCTGTGCGCAGTCGCGTGGGATGCGGCGACAAGCCTTCGCGATGCCCCTTCGTCAACAGGCAGGCCCGCCAACAATGGGCGCGCCCTCTAAAATACCAGGAGTGAGAAACCTTTTCAATCAATATCTAATCTACGAACACTCGGTGCTCTCTGCATTGATTGGTGGGCGATAAAGCTTAAGCGTTGGCGGGTCCCTGCCTGACACGCTGCCCCCCTTTGATGCACTTCCTCCCTGGTTCTTAAGTGACGCTGCCCCCCCTTCCGCCCCGTCTTTTCCTTGCCGACTGGCGGGTTGGCTGCGCTTCCCCACCGCCGCCATGGACGAGCTGATGTCTACTGCCCCAGCCCCGTGTGACGGCTGTTGGTGGGGCACCCCCCCTCGCTGGTGCTCTATCCCCAGGACACGTCGGCGCCTTCCGCAGAGGCGCGGTTGGCCGAGCGGCGCGCCGAAGGGTGGGACGGCATCGACGCCATCTACACGGTTGGGCTGGCCAGCTGCGCGCAGCGGGCGGCCATCATGAGTTCGGTGGGCTCCCACATGGGCCTGCCGCTGACGCGGGTGGATGCAACCCCATTTTCCGAGGTGGACCTCCACCGGCCGCCCCTGCCAGTGGTGGACATCCCCGCGGGGGACTCGGTGGCGGCGGGCCAAGTCGGCTGCACCCACACGCATGTGCGCATCTGGCGGGCGGCGCTGGCGGCCAACCACTCGCGGGTGGTTGTGCTCGAGGACGATGTGTTTTTCACCCCTCAAGTGGTGCGCCACGTGCCGGCGGTGGTGGCCGCTGCGGACACCGGGGCGGTGGCGGCGGGCCGGCCGTGGCACATGATCCTGTTCCGGCGGAGCCCGCTGGCAGACACCCGCGAGGAGGCGGTGTGGGGGGACGGGCGCCCATTGGGCGGGCCGCTTACGGTGTCGGGCCCGGCATGGGCGACCGCCGCGTACGCGCTGTCGCGGGCGGGGATGCACTACCTGCTGTCCCAGGTGACGGCGTACAACGTGCCGCTGGACGTGCAGATAAGCCGGCTGCACCAGCCGGGGACGGGGTTCACCAGCCTGGTGGCGTGCAACGCGCTAGCCTCGGGCGACGCGTGCGATGAAGCGGTGTACGAGCTGAGCCGCGAGGAGAAGGGGGAGTGCTCGTACTCGGCAAGCCAGAGCGGGAGCCGCGAAGACGGGGGCGCGTTTCCTCACTCGGGTGGGCGACGTGCGGTGGCGCCCCTGTGAGGGGACGGCCTGTGAGGAGGACGGGTGTAAGGGTGAGGAGGGGGGAAATCATGCGGGGTCTCGTTTGTTGAGGGGCAGCTGCCACTGCAGTGTTGCAGGGGAGGTGTTGGAGGGGGGATGTGTTATAGAGGAGGTGTTGGAGGAAGGGTGTGTTTTAGGAGGGCGTGTCGCCGTGGTGAGGGGTTGCAGGTGGAGTGTATGTTGTTACCGGAGGTGTGCGTGCCTGTGCATCGGTGCAGCGGTTGCAGTTTATTCTGGACGTCTGTAGGACGCTTGACGTCTTTCTGTTGTTTCGTCAGGTGTGTGGTACGTACGGCTTTCGTCTGGTGCGCAGTACGTACGGCTTTCGTCTGCTACGCAGTTCGTACGGGTTGCTGGTTGGTGAGTCGCCAAGAGTCCTCACTGGGTGCAGATTGCTCAGTCGCGGCATCAGCTCGGTGGCAGTCAGTAAAATGGGCAATGAGGGTTCGAGCCATGAACAAACTGGGGAGACCACGCGGGGTCGTGGGAAGGGACCGGACAGGGACAGCGAGGCGACCAACGATGAAGAAGAGACCTACCCGGCAGCATATAGGTGGACATAAGGAGACGTCATCTCTAACAACGGCGACTAAAAAAGGTTTTTCACCAGCCGTTCTGACTGCCCGCGGTCACGTGCACAAGGACGAATGAAGTTCCTCGTGCGCAGTCTTCTGCGACGCGTGGTCCGCCACGGAGGGCGGCCAGCGTGACTATCGTGCCCAGTGACCGGGGCTACTCCTCATCATCAACGGTTGGGAAGGGTACCTGTTTAGAGAGTAAACAAGTTATGATGACCTTTAGTAAAGATCCTGACCGAGTGTGGTCGGAGGAGGGGGAGAAGTGGCGCACCTAGTAGCACAGCCGACAGCGACACGCACGGCATCCGGGTCGTAAAAACGAAATCGAGGTTAAATTGACATCTTGGCTTGTCCCCACAACGGAGCGTGCTGAAACGTCCGCGTCGTCCACGCGCGGTGTGGGCGTCCGCACACACGCAACGTGTGCGGCACAGGCTGTTCGCGTGAGCGTACGCTCGTGGCGGGGCAACGGAGCGAGGGGTGCTGTTTGCTGAGTAGCAGGGTCTCCTGCGCTGTGGGGAGTGCAGGAGCGATTGGCATGCGTGAGCGTACGCTCGTGGCGGGGCAACGGAGCGAGGGGTGCTGTTTGCTGAGTAGCAGGGTCTCCTGCGCTGTGGGGAGTGCAGGAGCGATTGGCATGCGTGAGCGTACGCTCGTGGCGGGGCAACGGAGCGAGGGGTGCTGTTTGCTGAGTAGCAGGGTCTCCTGCGCTGTGGGGAGTGCAGGAGCGATTGGCATGCGTGAGCGTACGCTCGTGGCGGGGCAACGGAGCGAGGGGTGCTGTTTGCTGAGTAGCAGGGTCTCCTGCGCTGTGGGGAGTGCAGGAGCGATTGGCATGCGTGAGCGTACGCTCGTGGCGGGGCAACGGAGCGAGGGGTGCTGTTTGCTGAGTAGCAGGGTCTCCTGCGCTGTGGGGAGTGCAGGAGCGATTGGCATGCGTGTGCGTATGTACGTACTGTACTGCACGACGTACGTGGTCTTCTGTCCTTTTGTGCACTATCTTTATGCACTTTTCCACTCATACAGGCACCGCCGCCGCCGCTGCCGCCGCCACTGCCCGCTTGCTCCGTCCGCCGGAGGGGGGGATGACGGGCGCCCACCCTTCACCAAAGAGCAACTCCAGCCGCCGCCACAACTCCGCGGTACTTACAAGAGAGACCACCTCCACCACAGCTCGCCTGGTCATCATGGCGGTCGCGTCGGCCACGGCGGCGCCACGCAGACCCTCAACGCCCGTCGCACATGCGCGAACCATTCGCCGGGCGGCGGCCAGGGCGGCGGTGGGCTCGTCACCACCGCCTCCGCCTCCGCCTCGACCTCCGCCTCCGCAACCGCCACCGCCACCGCCACGGCTGCCGCCGCCGCCACCGTCGTCGACACCGCCGATGCCGTCCGTGGTGGGGGAGGCGACGGCGGCGGGGGCGGCGGCTGCCGAGCCTCCCGCATCGGCCGACGTGTCAGGGGCGGCGCAAAAGGCGGCCAGATCAGCGGCGGCGGTGGCAACCGACGGCCACGCCCCACACCGGGCGGCGGCGGCATGGGCGCCCGCGGCCAGGCCCGCCGACCGTGTTGCGGCGGCAAAGGCGGCCACCAACCGCAACCGGTCGGCGACGTTCCACTGGCTGGCGTCGGGCGACCGCAGGGCGCCGACGCCGCCGGCGCCGACACCGCCATCCCCGCCTGCACCACCGCCGGGTCGACGGCGCGCCCCGCCCGGCGTCGTGGCCGCGGCCACGGCTGCGGCTGCTGCCGCCGCTGCCGCCCCGCGGGGAGCCGCGGGCAGGTCATCAATGAGCACGTTCTCCCGGAGGGCAAAGCAAAAGGCGCGGGCCACCTCGATGTCCGCCGGGCGGAGGAGGAAGCGCCCCGAGGCGGCGCCCAGGCGAGCGTGCACCCAAGCATACAGCGGCGCAATGGTGGTGGGGATGCCCGCGTACAGCTGCGCCTGTGCGTCCAGCCCGGCGGCGGCGGCGGGGACGGTGCGGAGGAGGCCGGCCAGGTTGTCCAGATGCGCGCCCGCCCGCGAGCGGTGGGAGGGGGGCTTGGCGGGGTACCCGCCGTCCGTGTGGCCGCCGTCCTCATCGCCACTGCCGCTGCTGCCGCCAACCCCACCGCCACCAAGGACAGCAGAGCGACTAGGTGTGCCCGCGAGGGATGCCCCGCCCGCCGGCCGACCGCGTCCTCTGGCATGGCGCTGGGGGGGGAATGAGTGGCGTCCCCGCGCCACCGAGGCCCCAGGTGGAGCGTCCCCCCCCACCCACCTCCCAGCTGCCCCTTCGTCCACGTCATCAAACGCACCCCACGGGATGCTCCCCACAGGTGGCAGGAGGGTCGCGGCGTATAGCCGCGCGGCGGGCTCGGGCGCCACCCCCAGCGCCCCCGTCAGTGTGTTGACCGCCCCTGCCAGCGCGACCACCGACTGCACCCTTTCTGTCGCGGTGGCGCCCACCGCCGCCCGTACCGCCTGCGTGGCGGCGGCCAGGCGAGGGAGGAGGGCGGGAGGAAAGGGCCGCTTTACCGCCAGGGCGGCGAGGCGGAGGATGGCCGCCTCGGCTTCGGACGCATCCGCATCGTCCGCGTCGATCCGGAGGAAGGTGCGGTGGGTGCGGAGGTCGCTCCCGCCGCTGCCCAAGCCGCTACTCCCACCGCCGTCGCCGTCGCCGCCGCCACCGCCGTCGTTGCCGCCGCCGCCGCCTCTGCCGCCGTCGTCGTCACCGTCGTCGCCACAGCCATCGCCGCTTCCGCCGTAGATGCCAGAGGGTTTGGCGACAGGAGCAACCCCCCCCCCCCAGCGGCGGGGAGGCGCCCCCCCCCGCCCACGCGCGCGTTCCACCTGGGCAGCGACGGGCCCCCGCAAGATGTCGCCAAACGCACACCCATTGGCGGCGCAGTAGGCACACCCGTTGGCCCGGCTGGCGGCCATGTAGGTCAGCCGCCGAAGGCGGGGTGGCAGCGCGCCCGGCGCGCGCACGTCGACAGCAGGGGAGCCAAACAGGCGGGAGAAGAGCCCCACGTGGGTGGCCAGCGCAGACGGCGCCAGCGACAGCACCGGATAGTAGGAGGGGCGCTCCCCGAGCAGCCGGGCGGTGAGGATGAGGAAGGGGGTGTACCGGCCATAGGCGGTGGGGGGGGCCGAGTAGGGCTTGAGGGCAGCCATGAGCGTGTTGGGGGGGGGGGGGGGGGGGCGTGGGGGGGGGGGACGCCGAGTCCGACCCGCTATCCCCATCCGACGGGTGGACGAGCGAGCAGTCCAGGGGGGGGACTGCCGCCGCGCACATGGCGGTCGGGGCCCACGGGCAAACGGGGCGGAGCGGGGCAGATAGGCGGGACGCGGGTCCCAAAGGGGGAGTGTCCAAAGACGATGACACGGCGCACGGGACGGGGCAGGGGGGGGGGGGCGAGGCGGCGGGACCGAGGAGGGGGATGAGTCTCAAGGGGGGAGGCGACGGGAAGAGCACCAATGTCGCGTAGCGGGGCGAGAGGGGCGGGGCGGGAACCAACCAGCAGGGGCTGGCTCGCGCGCGCGCGTGCGCGCGCCGGCCGGCCGCCGGGGTCGCCGCTTTACCCGGCCACGCGACCAACGTCCCGAGGCGTGGGCGGGGAGGAGCCACACGGCACGGTTGTACCTAGGCCGGCGCCGTGGGGGGGAGGCGGTCGGTGGTTGGCGGTCGACGGTCGGCGGTCGGCGGTCGGCGGTCGGCGGCGGCACGCACACGGCAGGAGCGGAGGGAGGGGCCCGCGCGCCGCGGCGGCCCGTGCATGCAGCAGCGGCGGCGGTGGCGGCGGTGGCGCGGTGGAGGCGGTAGAGGCGGCGGAGGCGGGGGGCGGTCGGCGCGGCGGGGCGCGGCACCACCAGCCGCCGCTCCCCCTCCCGTGACGCCTTGCCGCGCGCGGCTTTGGCGCGGCCCGCCGCCGCCGTGGCAAGGGGACCCCCGTGGGGGGGGGGGGGGGGGGGGGGGGGGGGGAAAGGGGGGGGGGGGGGAACCCGCCGCCCCCCCCCCCCCCCCCACCCCTTCCTCATAGCTCCAGCGTCGCCCACTCGCACTACCGCCACACCGCGGTAGCCATCCCGCCGCCCATCCCAGACTGGCGGGGTCGGCTGGCCGTGAGGGAAGCGGCCACGGCCGCGGGCGGGGGACACTGCCGGCGGCAAAGCAAAGCGGACCGCCAACGCCCGCGGGCAGAGGCACCGCAGGGGTGGGGGGGTGGTGCAAGAGGCGGCGCTGACCGTCACTCCCTCACCCCCCTCCGGCCCTCGCCCTCCCGCCGCCTTCTTGCGTGCACCGCCCGGCCACAGCCTCCCCCACTTTCGCGCAACCCGCGTGCCTGCCCCGTGAGCCCCCTCGTGGCGCAAGACACTGCCGCCAGGCCGGCGGGCTGAAGCGCCCCGCCATAGCCCGTACAGTACAGTGTCCCTAATGGGGGTCGGCAGGCTGCCGGCGGCCGCCCCCCTCCCCCTTCCCCCCCAACCCAGACCCCCCACCCCCTCTTTCGTCTGGTAGGTCGCGCAGGCGGGGAGGGGCGGCCACCCCCACGGCCGGCGGCGGGGCGACCGCCGCCACAGGCGACGGGGGCGGCCAGCGGCCGCGGAGGCAGGGTGCAATCGAAAAAGTAGGGGTAGGGGGGGAGCTCAGCCGCTCTTGCCTCCTCGCGCAACCCCCGCCGCCCCTTCCCCTCAGGCACAGCTGTGCGACGGCCGCCCAGGCTGGCCACCCTCGTTCAGAGCGTGCCCCGCCTCGTCGAGCGCGGTCCTTGCGGGGAGGGGAGCGGTCGAGAGCGGTACCCAGCAGAGGAAGCGCCGTCTGGAGGGGATGCACACGTGCCGGCGCGTGCTTCTCGGCCCGGTCGAGGCCGCGGGCGCATGGCGGTGTGCGAAAAGGGAGAGGGCGCGCGAAATAGCGGGGGATGGCACAGGGGAGGCGACCGTCGTGACCGTTGTCGAAGTGGACTCGGTGGGCTGGGTGGGGGGGGGTCCTGATCTCGCAGCGTAGGAGGCGCGGGAGGGGACGCTAAAAATGTACCCCTTCACGCATGTGCTCCATACAGAACACCGGGAAAGTGAGTACTGTACTTTGCTGTAGGCGTTGCTTCACAACGGACGACAGCGGTGTGAGGAGAAGCAGAAGACAAGCCAGGCGATGAAAGTATTTGGAATGTGGTCACGACCTTGGGCGATAGATCGGGCAGTAAACTTTCGGGCTGAGCCACCTAACCAGCCAATGTGTACTCGGTCGTAATCGCACAGCTTCAGACCACTGCCGTTCTTGTGCCTCGGGCTCGCCGCGAGGCGAGGGCGGCACACGAACGAACCGTCTGCCGCGCGACTCCCAACCATGAGCCACCCGTCGTCCCCCCCCCCGCGCCTCCCCCCCGCGGAGGGCGATGCCCGTCGCCCGAGGCGGTCGCGGGCCCCTGCCCCTCCCCCCCCCCTCCCCCCGTCCGCCCCCCCTTCCGCGTCGTCCCCCCCGTCTGCGTCGTCGGCCGCGTCGGTGCCGCGGTCGCGGGTGCCCGCGGCGGGGCTGCTCCCGCCGCTCGACAGCGGCGGCAGCGACGGCGGCAGCACCGACCGCTACGATGGCAGCGGCGGCGGGGGTGATACCCGCAGCGACGGCGGGGACGTCCGCACCGGTGGCGGCGGCGACGAGCGCGGCGGCGGCGGCGGCGGCGGCGGGGACAGCCGCAGCTGCGGCGGGGGCGGCCACAGCGACGGCAGCGTGAAAATTGCTGACGGTGTTGACGGCAGCGGCAGCGGCGGTGGTGGCGGTGGTGGCGGCGGCGGCGGCGGCGGCCGCCACGACGGGGACGGCCGCTACGACGGGGACGGCGGTGAGGATGGAAGCGGCGGCGGGCGGGGTGGCCCCCGCTGGCGTGTCCATGGGGGAAGGGGGCCCCCCTTTTCAGAGGCGGCCGGGGTGTCACTGCTGCCGCGCCCCGCCGCGGCGTCACTAGCAGCAGCGGCAGCGGCGGCGGCGGTGGCGGCGGCGGCGGCGACGGAGCGGCTGCCCCCGTTTCGCGACTGGGCGTCGGCGTCGCGGCCGCGGCGGCGGCCGCCGGGGCGGCTTCCCCTGAGGACAGCAGATGGATCCCCCCGGAAGGGAGGGGAGGGTAGCGAGGCGGCGGCGGAGGCGGCAGAGGCGGTGGAGGCGGCAGAGGCGGAGGAGGCGGAGGAGGCGGTCGCGGCCGGGGGTGCCTCCTTTCGCGGGCTCCCTCGCGCGCCCCTCCCTCGTGGGCGGCGGCGGGAGCCCCGACGGCGGCGGCGGCCCCCGCCGCCCCTGTCGTCGCCCCCATCACTGTCCCCCTCCCCGTCCCCCTCCCCGTCGCCGTCACCGCCGCCGTCGCCCCGCATCCGCTTTAAGGTGCACCCGCCACCGCCGCTGCCGCGGTCGCCGGCCGACGCCGCTTCCACCGCGGCGGTGGCGGCGGCGGCGGCGGGCCGTCGACCCGCTGCCGGCGGGTGGCGGTCGCTGCCGCCGCCGCCGCTACACCCGCAACCGCCGCCACCGCCGCCGCGGTCGTCGCTGCCACCACCGTCACTACCACTGCCACCGCCGCGGCGGCGGTCGCCGCCGCCCCCCTGGTCGTCGTCCCGGCGGCGGGCGGGGCGGGACGACGCCCCCGACGGCGGCGGCGGTGGCGTCCTCCCGCGCCCTCCTCCGCCCCCACTGGACGACGACCGTGGCGGCGGCAGCGGCGGCGGCGGCGGTGCCCCCCCCCGCCCCCGCGACCCGGTGCTGGCGGCGGCGGTCGCGGCGGCCGCCGCCGACGCGGCCGCCGCGCGTGCCGACGCGGCGGCGGTGCGGCGGCAGGCGCGGCGGCTGGTGACCGCCGCGGCGGCCGAGGTGGCCGCCGCCGCGGCGGCGCTGGACCGCCTCCTGGGGGTGGTCCACGCGCAAGCGGCGCAGCTGGCGGCCCAGCCGCCACGGCCCCGGCAGCACCCGCCGCCGCCGCCGCGGCCGGCAAGCCAAACGGCGGGCGGCGGCTGGGTGGCGGCCACCGGCGGGGACGCCCCTCACGGCCGGGCGGGGACGGCGGCAGACGGCGACGGGCGCTCCACGTCGGCCGCCCCCCCGCCCGCCGCCGCCGCGCCTGTGGCCGCCGCACCGGCGGCGGCGGGCTGCTGGACAGACGCGGCGGTGCGGGCGGCAGTGGCGGCGGCCGCCGCGGCGGCGGCGGCCGCCGCAGACGCCCGGCGGGAGCGGGAGGTGGCGTGGCTCCGCGGCCGCCTCGTCGCGTGGCGCGACGCCGCGCTCCGCGCGCGCGGCGGCGGGTCGGGTGTGGCAGCGGCGGCGGCGGCGGCGGCCGCGGGTGGGGGAGTAGACGACGGCGGGGGGGGGGAAGGCGACGGTGGATGGGGGGAGGGGGGGGAGGAGGGGGAGGCCGCCCGGCCGCCCGACGCGGGTTCCCCGGCTGGCGTGGCGGATGCGTGAGGGGACGGTCGGCCGCCGGCCGCCAGCCGCTGCCGCTGCCACGGTTCCTTGCCGTGGCGCGCCGTTGCGGTTGGTTGCCGCCGCCGCTGCCGCTGCGTGGCGGGTGCGTGAGGGGGCGGTCGGCCGCCGGCTGCCGCCGGCTGCCGCTGCCGTGGTTCCTTGCCGTGGCGCCGTTGCGGCTGCCGCCGCCGCTGCCCTCTTCCGTTGCGGCTGCCACCGCTGCGTTGGGTACCACCCCAGAGCCGCCATCCCCTGCCAGCGGGGCCGGCCGCTCGTGCATCCTTCCCCGCACCCCCTCCCCTCTCCTGTCCCCCCCCTCCCGCAGCAGGCAGCGTCCGGCCGTCCCTCCCCTGCACTGTCGACGGCGGCGGCGGCAGCGGGTGGGCGTGCAGAGCCCTCCGCGGCGGCGCGGCGGCGCGGCGACACGCGAGCGGCCCGCTGGCCTGGGGTGTGGGGGGAGCGCGCGTGGTGCGCACGCAGGGAGGAGCAACATGAAGGCCACGCGCTGCGCGGCCCTCTTTACATGTCTGGTGTGGCTGTCATGGAACGGCCGGGGTGTCCCCGCCACCGGCTCCCCCCGCCCTCCTCATTAGCGGTGCGTCGGAGCCGGTACGCCCCCCCGCCCTTCCCCCTCCTGCCTCCCCTCCCCCTCGCTCCCTCCCTACCACCCCCCCCCCCCCCCCCCCCCCCCTCCCCCCTCCCCTCTGCCAAAACCCCTCGCCCCTCCCCAGAGGCCTACAGGTGCCTCCCCGACCGCCACGTGCGGCGGGGCGCCGGCTTTTGCTTGGCCGGCGCCTTCTTCCCCCCCTTGGGCGGCTTGCCCGGCCAGCAGCACCCGTTGCTCTTGCCGTGCACGGCGGGCCCGCGGCACTTTGCGCAGCAGCGGGCGCGCTCCCAGTAGTTCTTTTTGCGCAGGCAGCAGAGGGCGGGGGTGCCAAACTCGCGGGGCCCACAAAAGGGGACGCCCCCCGGCTTGACCCGGGGCGTCAGCACCAGCCGCGGCACCTTGGCCGACCGGCACGCCGTCACCTGACACCGCCGGTAGACGGCGGGCGCCCAGCTGCCGCAGCGGGTCACCGCCTCGGTGCCGCCGCCGCCGCCGCCGGGGGCGGGGCGGGTGCGGGCGGCGGCGTCGCACCAGCCCGACGCGCGGCAGTCCACGTCCAGGGCGGGCGCCACGCCCGTGCCGTACGTGCCGTCGACCCCCACCGGCGGCCGCACCAGCCCCGACGCACCCCCGCCGCCGCCGCCGCCGCCGCCGGTGGTGGTGGCGGCGGCCGCCGCCACCCACCGGCGGCGGGCGCGGAAGCAGCACTGGCGGCCGCCGCCGTCCCGGTCCGCCCGCGCCCAGTCGACGGTACAGAGCGCGCCGTCGGCGGCGGCCTCGAGCCACCCGACGCAAAAGCCCATGGACCGGTCAACGCAGCAGAGGTAGGCGCGGGCGTCGCCGGTCGCGCGGTAGGCGGCGAGGCAGGCGGGGAGGTTGACGGCCGCCGCCGGCTGCCGCGGCGGCGGCCGGGCGGGCAGGTCTGGGGTGGCGGCCACCGCCGACGGGGACGGCGGCGGGGGCGGCGCCGGCGCCGGCGTCGGCGGCGGGACCGCCGCGGGGGGGAGGGGGACGCCACTGCCGCCGGCGGGGTGGGCAACGCCACCACCAATGGCCAGGACGGTGGTGGCGACCAGCAGGGTGGTACCGACCCACCCGCGGGGGGCCATGGTCGGCGGCCGATAAAGGGGGGGGGGGCGTGCGGGTCTTGGGTGGGGGGCGGGGGCGTAGGAGAGGGAGCAGAGCACCG
Organism: Pyropia yezoensis; assembly: GCA_009829735.1. NCBI lineage: Eukaryota > Rhodophyta > Bangiophyceae > Bangiales > Bangiaceae > Pyropia > Pyropia yezoensis. The sequence goes on from CM020620.1 coordinate 24,342,590, forward strand.
CCGCGGGTCCCAGTCGGCCGACGGCGGCTCCCCCGGTGGTGGTGGCTGCGAGAGGAATGGCCGACGCCCGCGTGTGCTGGGTGCTCTGGGGGGCGCTCCTCCCCCCACCGACCCGCCACCACCGCCGCGGCCTCTTGTAGCCGTGACGCCGCCGCCGCGGCGATGCGCCGGCCAGCGGTGGGGGACCCGCCGCCGGGTGGCCGCGGCACTGCTGCCTGCGTGCCTGCCTGCCACCTCGTGGCCGTTGCCCCCCCCACAACCCCCCACCATCCCCCCCACCACCCCCCCCATCCCCCCCAACCCCCCCCCATCCCCCCCAACCCCCCCCCCATCCCCCTCACCCCCCCCCCATCCCCCCACCCCCTGCCACCTCGTACCCGTTGCCCCCTCCACCCCGCCCGCCCGCCCGCCCCCCCGCCCGCCCGCCCGCCCTCCCTCCCTCCCACCCCCTCCCCCCCCCCTCCCCCCCAGCCCCCACCCCCACCCCCAGGGGCTCAACCGCTTTCCCCCTCCCTCCACATCATCCCCCTCCCCCCTCCCCCCCCCCCCACCCCCCCCCCCATTCCCCCCCCCCCCCTGTGGGCACACCCCCCCCCCCCCCCCCCCCACCGCCCACCGCCACGGCGACGGCCGCCCCCCCGACGTGGCGTCGGTGGCCAGGCAGCCGCCGTGTCCGCGCTGGCTGCCCCCCCCCCCCCCACCCCCCCCCCGTCTGCCCGGTTGGCCCCCGCCGGCCTGTCAGCCCCCCCCCCCCCCCCCCCCTCCAAGAGGGGCATGGCCACGGACCCTAACCGGGGGGGCGGCGCGTGGCAAGCCACCGCCGCCACCACCGCCGCCACCACCGCCGCCGCCGCCACCACCCCCACCACCGCCACCACCGCCGCCGCCGCCACTACCGCCGCCGCCGCCACTACCGCCGCCGCCGCGCGCCGCGCGCCGTCCACCCACACGCCCTGCCCGCTTCCCCCCCCCCCGCTCCCCCTCTGGACTAGCCTGCGCACCCGCCCGCGTATCCCCCCCGCCCGCCACGGGCGGCCGGGCCGCCACGAGCCCGCCCCCGCCCCGCCGCCGCCCCCGCGGCGGGCGTCCCCCCCCCCCCCCCCCCGGCTGCTCGGCCGCGGCCGCCGCCGCCGCTGCCGCCTCGACACCCCGTTGGGGGCGCACGCGCCCCGGGCGGGGCCAGCAAGGGCTTTTCCCCGCCTCCACCACCCCCCCCCCCCCCACCTCTCCCCCCCCCCCCCACCCCCCCAGCTTCTCGCCCTGACACTGCTCCTCCCCCCCCCGCTCCTGACGTGACGAGACAGATCGGGCGCCACAATGTCAGCGCGCACAGGGGGGGGGAGGGGGGGGGGGGGGTGGCGGCGCCCCCACTCTCCGCTCCCCCACCCCGCCAGCGGTGGCGGCGGCGGCGGCGGTGGTGGCGGCGGCGGCGGTGGTGGCGGCGGCGGCGGCGGTGGTGGCGGCGGCGGCGCCCGGCTGGCCGCGCCGGGGGCGACAGCGGGTGGGGGGCGGGGGGGGGGGGCCGCACCCCGAGGGACGCCGCCGTGCCGCCGCGCGCGCGCGCGCGGGGGGGACGGCGTGCGCGTGCGCGCTTGCTGCCCCCCCCCCCCACCCACACCCCCCCCTGCTCCACCTACTGGGCGGGGTGGCCACGCGGCCGGCACACCCGCGGCGGGGACGGGTGCCCACCAGCCGCTGGCCACGTACCTAGCCTACCTACGGCCACCCGCCGCCAGTGGCGGCGGCGGCGGCCCCCCCCCGGGGGCGGCGGTCACAGCGGCTACCCCCACCACCCCCCCCCCCCCCCAGTCACCACGCCTGTCCTACAGTATTTCGTGCTACATACCCCCAGCACCCCCCCCCCCCCCCGCCCCCCTCGGCCGCCGCTCTGCGGCACAGCGGCGGCACGCAGCCGCCGCGGCCGCGGCGGGGCGGGGCGGCGTGGCGGCAACCCCGCGTCTTGACAGTCAGCGCGGTGGCAGCGGGAGTGGCACCACCACCTCGTCTTTACCCCCCCCCCCCCCGCTGTGGGGGTCGCGAGGAGGGGGGGGGGGGAGGGGAAGGGAGGCGGGGGGGCAGCGCGTTGGGCGGCCGGCGGTCTGGGAGCAGAGGAGGGGGCGGGGGGGGGGGGGGGGGGGGGGGGCGGGAGGCGAGCCACACCGCGCATGGCCGCGGGGCGGCCTGCCGGCCGGCCGGCTTCCCCCCCCCCCCCATTTCCTTTCCCCCCCACCCCTGGGGTCTTGGCCGCGGGGCCGCCGGCGGGGGCGGGCAGCACGGGGGGCGTGCCACGTTGGCGCCGTCCACACGGCCACACCTGACGGGCCCACGGCATGGGGGGCGCGGCGGAAAGGGGACGCTGTCTGGTAGGGCATCCACCCGTACAGTACAGTATGTACATACCTACCGTAGAGGGGGTAGACGCCGGCGCCGACATTGGCGGCGGGCGCGGGCGGCCGCCGCCCGCTGGAGCGACTGACCGCCGGGTGCGCCCCCAGTTGGGGGCGGCGACACTGGGGGGCGGGGCCGACGCGGTTGTGGCCCGTGCGCCTCCACCCCCCCTCCCCTTGACTTCTCGCGAACAGGCAACACCGCACCTTGCGCCGTCACCAACGGCAGCGCAGCAGCCCTGCCCCGCCCGCCCCCCCCCCCCCCCCCCCCCCCCCCCGGGCCGGTGCGCTGGTCGCACGCACTGGCGGCGCCCGCCGCTACCCCTGCTACGAGCGCTGCACTGGCTGCGGTCGTCTAGGTTCATTGGCGGGGGGGGGGTGGCGGCGCGCTCCGCGGGGGGCGTCGTGCAGCCACCCCGTCCCGCCCGGTCCGTCGCCCTGTCCGACCGCCCCACCACCCCCAGCGGCCACGGCGGCCACACCATCATGGCACGGCCTGCCATCGCCGACCGCCCCGCTCGGGGGCTGCGTCGTCAGAGGAGTTCCGAGGCGGAAAGGGGGGGGGGGGGAGGGGGGGGGGCAGGCGCCCGAGCGACACCCTCCCACGAGGGGTGTGCGCGTAACGACTGAACGCCCGGGCCTGGCACCGCCCCACCACCAGAAGCGGATGCCAGGGGGCCCTCAAGATGCCACCACGAGGGCCACAGCTGTGGGGCGGCTGGCAGGCTGCAGCCATGCCCCACTCGCGTGGCGTTGCGCGCTCGGCCGGGCGTCGTATAGCTATGGCTACCTCATGCTCCGCGCACACAAAGGGCAACTTCCTATCCGGCGGCTGTTTCCGCTCCGCCCGGCACCGGCAGGGCGATGGTGGCGATGGCGACGATGGCGGCGATGGCGGCGATGGCGGCGACGGCGGCGATGGCGGCGACGGCGGCGATGGTGGCGACGGCGGCGATGGCGGGGACGGCGGAGATGGCGGGGACGGCGGAGATGACGGCGATGGCGGCGACGGGGGCGTCCGCCGCGCTCGGCAGACATGTGTTCACCTTGGCCTGTGCGTGACCTTGTCCGTGCACGGTTGCAATGTCAGTGTCATGGCCAGTGTCAGTGTCAGTTACTTCGCTTCTCCATCTCAAACTCCGTTCGTCCGCCAACGCACGCGCCGTCCGCCCAACACCGCCACGGCGGCGGCAGCCCACCCGAGCTCCACATCACGCGTACATACGGTGGCGACCAGTGCTGCTATCGGGGGTGTGGTGGGTGGGGAATTGGTGGGTAGAGGGGGGGGCGCTTTGATGAGGTGCGCAGTGGGGTGGGTAGGTGTGGCGGGGGGGGGGGGGTGACAGCAAACAACGCACAAACCCCGCTGTCGCCAACGCCCAAGGAGACGGAGCGGAACGCACCGCTGCAGGCGGCGCAAACCCGCGGGGCACGCTCCCGAAAAAAAAACACCTCCAGTGCACGTTGGTAGTTGCCGAGGAGCCGCCCAGCCCGATGGCAGCACCCGCCCCCGCCTTGCGCAGCGTCCGTGGCAGCGAGCACAGCCTTTCCACGACGCGTGAGCCCAGAAAAAATAGTCCACCCCTGCCGACACAAGCACGCCCTCCCACCCGCCTGCCGCACCAACGTCAGCGGCGGCAGATACTGCCACTCTCGGACACGAGCCACCAATGACGATAGGATCGGCAGGCGGGGGCGTCGCGCTCGCCGTCAGTGGTGCTGAGAGAGGCCGTACCCCGCCACATGGTAGGTATCTATGTGCCAAAGGCCCTGCAGAAGCGTCCGACGCAGGATGGACATCGCGAGCATGCCGCGACAAGTGATCCAACGGCCCAGTACAGGCGAAGGTGACCAGGCAGGGGCATTCAGAAAGGCACGTTGATGTGACCCCACGCTGCAACCACCGCCGCCACCGCTGCCGCCGCTGCCGCCGCCACCGCTGCCGCCGCCGCCGCCGCCGCCGCCGCCGCCGCCGCCGCCGCCGCCGCCGTGGCTGTCGTCGCGTGGGCTCGGACACCTTGCGGGTGACGCTCAGCGACGGCATCCCGCGGCCGACCCGTTTGGTGGGGAGCGGTCAGCGCCGGCCGCCTCGACTCGGCCGCCTCGCCTCGGCCGCCTCGTCTCCCCACCGCGTGGGAGCGTCGAGCGCCAGCAGTGCCGCTGGGCCGCCGCGCTTGTCGGCAGCCGCCACGGCCGGTGCCGTCGCGCCGCACCACCCCGCAGCGACGACGGCCGAGGGGGGGCCGGCGGCCAGCCCGGGAGGGGGCGGAGCTCTGGCCACCCCGCCACGGCCCCGCAGTGGGTCAGCAGCAGCGACGGCAAAGGTGGCGGTCGGGGGGGCGGAAGGGAGCGGGAGCGTCAAACGGCGAGCGCCCGGCCCGGCGCCGGGACGGTCGGGCGGCGGGGGTGCCTAGCGCACACCACCCCGGGCGGGGAGTGTCGCCGACACGACCGCCGCCGCCGGACCCCCGCCCGCGACGGCAGCGGCGGCGGGCGCCGCCGCCGCAGCCGACGCGGGGGTGACGGCAAGAACGGGCCCGCGCGGGGGGTCCCCCCCACCCCTCTCCCCTGCCCCCTCCACCCCCCCCACCCCCCCCCCCCCCCCCCCCCCCCCCCCGCCGCGGCAGCGCGGCACCGTGGCCGCGCCACCCACGGGCGGACCAGCGCCCCCACCGCCATGGTGCGGAGGCGGGCGGTGGTCGCCGCCCCCGACAGGCCGGCCGCCACCAGGCGGGGCGGCCCGAGGGCGGCCGCCGCCGCCGCGGGCAGCGACCGGATGGCCAGCCGCCCGCCGGCGGTGAGCGCCGCCGCCACCGCCGTCACCCCATGGCAGCCGCCCCCCCCGCCGAGGGGGTGGGGAGCGTCGCTGGGGTGGGGGTGGTCGGGGTCGTCGCGGTGGCGGCGGCGGCGGCGGCGGCGGCGGCCGCGGCGGAGGGTGCCGACACCCAGGGTGGGGCCGCCGGGCAGGTGCGCCGCCACGGCGGGGGGTGCGAGCGCGCGGTGAAAGTCCGCGACGACCAGGGTGGTGACGTCCGCGGGGGGGGGGGGGGGGGAGAGGGCGACGTGCGGTGCGCACCCGCGGGCGGAGGCGGCGTCGCCGCCGCTGTCGCCGCCACCGACGCTGGCGGCGGCGGGGGCGCCGCCGCCGCGACGGCCAGGACCGACGCCACGACGAGCGCGGCGGGGGCGGCGGGGAAGGCCACCACCACGTCCACCGCGACGGAACGGTCCAGGGCGTCGGGGCAGAGCCGGGGTGTCGGGCCTGGGGGCGGAGGCCAGCGGCGTGTGCGCATAACGCAGCCCTGCGGGGGGGGGGGGGGGGGGGGGGGGGGGGGGGGGGGGGGGGGAGAGGGAGCAGCGGGTGGGGGGCAGGAGGAGCAGGGCGGACGCAAGCGCGCGCCCACGATCGGGATCATCAGTAAGCTGCGCCACTCCATTGAGGCCCCCTTCTAACGGTTCCATTAGGGGGCATGCCTTTATGGGATCCAATGGTCCCATTACGGGGGGTGCTCTGATGGTACCGTTGGGGTTGATTCGCAACCGCCCAATGAGTCCGATACCGGCCCCTCTGATAGACTCGTATGTCCACCCTCGATCGATGCCTGATTCTGTATACACATTAAGCAGGCTGCAGAATTGTTAACCCTAGCTGAGTGCATTTGGGGATTATCTGCAGAAGTGTATGTCGCGTGAACAGTAACAGGACTAAACACATACTTTGCTGTGTCCCACAGTACACCTGATAGGGGTCAGCACCCTTACCAGGGCAGGCAGGGACACAGCGACGCCACATGGCCTGGTGGGCAGCGACCCCCACCGGCACGCCTGGCTATTCCGAGCGGTGCACACCCACCCCCCCCAATAGTCGCCGCACACTCCCTCCTTCCCCACCACTCCCGGCAGCAAACGCCCTGCCCACTACGCAGACAGTGCTGCCCGTTACATACCCGTACCGACGCAAAATCGACACTTCCCGCATGCCCTCTGGCACCACTCGGCGTCCTCTTCACGCCCCGCTACATCCTTGTCGGCTCCGCCGCTAACAAAGATGCTGCATGGATGCCCTAGGAGGGCGCTGTCGCCGCCACGCGCCTGCCCCCCGCCGCCCGTCATCAGCAATAGTAATCCGAAGCGACCGCTCAGTTGGAGGGGCGAAGCGCGCACATGTCCAGACTGGACAAGCTCATGCGGCCCTGCCCTTCATGGCGCACTTGAGGAGTGGGGTCTGCTGCTTCAACAGCAGCCACGGCCGCGCCACCTCCCCAAGAAGCCCGCGCGTTCAACTCGACAGGCAGAGCCTCAGGTGCTGCCGCACTGGAAACAGCGGCAGGTACATTAGCCGTTGCTGATGGGGTAGGCACGGCGGGGACTGCCTCAGAGAGCACGGCAGCAGCAGCAGCGAGAGCAGCCAGCGGTGCATCAGCGACAGCGGACGGTTGAGAGGCGGGCACAGCTCGCAGCGTCAACGCAGGTGAGGCGGTGGGTGGCTCAGTGGCAGTGGTAGACTGCGTATCAGCCGAGGTGGCAGTTGGTGTCGCAGCCATCGCTGAGGCTGGTCGTGCAGCCGCGGCAGCGGCAGGCGGCGTCCGAGCAGGGCCAGCAGGTGGTGCGAAAGCACGCAGCGCTGGCGTCACAGCGCGCGCGCCAGTCGCGCCGCGACTGGGAGCAGATGCGCCTGAAGCATCCTTCCTAGCGCGCGGCAACACCAGCATCTGCCTCCGCAAAGGCGCAAGCACCTCCTCCTTGTACTCGCTGACGCAACCGCGCTCGGCGTCGTCGCCGTCAACGATCACCATACGCCCGTACTTCATGCATTTCTTGTCGTGCGCGACGGCCGTCTCTTGGCTCTCAATGGCCCACAGCTTCCGCATAACTTCGTCAGCGTTTGTGCCCAAGCTGGATAGTTTGGGAAGCCCAGCCAAAATGGTGAGCTCCATTCGGATCTGAAGAGTAAAACGTGCACGGGTGACAGTCGTCGAAGAAGTAGGAGCCAAGCACAACAACAAAAAAAACGTCAGTGCCGGTCTTGATACAAGACCATGTCTGCCCACACCACAGCACACACGCCAGCCAAAAAGCATGCGCCAGAACGCAACGTACCTTCAAAGTGAACCAAGAAAACTGGGCGTTGAGGAGGCGCAAGAACGCCTCTGACACTGTCTGAGAGCAGGCCACCAGCAGGCAAGAGGCTTCGGGGACGGAAGAAATGAAGTCGATGATGGCAGCCACGAGAGCGCTGTAGCTTGTCGTCGATGTGATGAACGTGTTGTCCTCAAGGAGAGCGCGGGCCTGATGGCGGGGCAGCACGGGCACACGATGACGCCCTCTCTGCACAAAGTGGCCGTATTCCTTGTGGGACACGAGGCCGTCCAGGTAGGAGGCGAAGAGCATGCCCTTGGCCTTAAAGTGCCAGGTGGCAATGTCCCGCTTGGCATACCCAGCAAAGTTGTCGATGGTAAACTTTTCCGAGTCGCTCTTCGTCGGGAACCTGAACTTCGCGAACACAACCTGCTTCGCGGCCTCCTCCGTGACGTTGAGACCACTGAAGATCGTCTCGACCGCCAAACTCGTGACGCCGTTGCTGTTCAAGTAGATTTGCGCACGGGTTGTTGGCGTGCACCACAAACGGACATACCTCAGGTTGAGGTCGTCCTGCATCGAAAAACAAGATGGGCAAGAAAATAACCACATAAAGTACGACACACAGACCAAAAAAAGTCGCTTCTGAGTTAGTTTCCGCAAGTACCGAAGCAGGCGCTGCCCCATGTGCCCTTGAGCCCTCCGAGATGTACACATATGGCGCTAAAAAACCACGAGAGAGATGGAAAGAGTGTAGTAGCGCACACTGAGGTTCTGCGCCCAGAGTGCCACCGGTGGGTCCCCACTGGCACCAGGCCTCTCAACTGCCATCGCAGAGCTCCCGGGGCGCTCCAAGGATGCTCCGACGACAACAGCCGACGCATCCCTTGCCTTGCTGGCACACATCATCCTCATCATGGCGTCGCTCGCCAGAGCAAGCACCTCCATCTTGTCGACGGCCAGCTTAGACAGCTCATTACCGCTCCGGACGCCGGCCCGAAGGACCACAAACTCCTTCTCCAGAGCTGCCAGCCTGAGCGCGAGGCTGGCAGCTTCTTGGCCGGCAGCGGTAGGTGCCGCCGCCACAGCCCCCGCTACCCCACAGCAGGGGGGCCGAGCATCCGATGGGGTTGTGGAAGAGGGGGTGGTAGCACCTGCCGCTCCAGCGGCGGCAGAAGCCGTTACGGCCCCGCCCTCCACGCCAGCGCGGGGCTGCCGACCAGCGTCAGGCGTAGCTTGAGTAGTTGCAACCACATCAGCCGCCGCAGCGGCGGGATTGGCCACTGCACCCACTCCAGCTCCGCCTCGCATGGATGGCCGAGCGGCTGATGGAGTTGCGGGAGGGATCGCCGTTGAACGCGCGGCCGATGCCGCAGACCCGGCTCCGCCGCCTACGGGCGGCCGCGGTGCGGATGGAGGTGGAGGAGGGGTAGTGGTCGCACGTGCTGCTGCTGCCGCAGCAGCAGCAGCGCAATCAAAAGCCGCAGTTGCAGCCGTGGCTCCAGCCGCTGCCGGTATGCCACTGACGGGACCAGCATGTGAGGCTGAATGTGCTTGAGATGGTGCAGAGGTACGTCCGGCTGGCGCAGATGGCGGACCAGCAACAACGCCGGCAGTTGCCGGGGAGGCGGCGACAACGGATACAGCCTCCGTCTGGGACGAGGTCGAAGCCGACTGACGGACGGCACGTCTGCTCTTGGCGGGCGTCACCGTCGCTTTTTCCGCACCCGACGATGGGGCCTTCCGCTTGCCCGCCCCGCTGCGCGTCGCTGAGTTGGGCTGCCCACGAACCATTGCGAGGGCAACAGTGCACGATGAGAGCGCGGGGCCGCCGACGCTGCAGGTGTGGTGGTCGAGGAAGACGACGTCGCGGGAGCACGCGGCCGACGTGCCGGTGGAGTGGCCGAGAGGTACCCCCACATGCGGCAAGCACAGCGCGTGCCCATCTGCCGCCTGTCAACGCGGCAGGCAGGGCACGTCGCCCCACCGCAAGCGCAGGCACCGACCGCTGGGTGCAAAAAGCCAAAAAGCAGGGGCGTGAGGGGAAGGAGAGGGGTATGGGGCCACCAGGAAAAAGGCCAGACGCACGGCCAAGGAGGAATGGAGCTGGGCAAGACGGAAATAATCAGGTCGACGTCCCGAGAGAGCAGACGAAGAGTGCCACGGGCGACTGCCGCACAGGCGCAGCTATGTAAAACGGGCTGCAGCGGGTGCGTCAAAACGCAGTGGCGTACCTCATGCCGCCTGCGGGGAGTCTCTTTCGTGCGTACCATGTGCCATGGCTTGCCCAGGGCCGCATCTCTCCAAGTCGTCTGGTCCCCGCATGCTGCTGTGCCACGCAGGCACACATCGAGTCGGGCACGGGGGGGGCTCCGTGCGCACCGGTTGACGTCAGGTGCTGCGCACTTAAAGGCGGTAGGTCTGCTGACAACGCGAAAATAGTGCATCTCCAAAACGACTGCGAAGTCGATGACTTCAGTCGAAGCGGAATTGACGTCAAAAAAGCAATCAAGTGTGCAGTGGACATTGCGTCCGGCTCCCTAAGGAAAAAACAGGCAGTGGACTCCAAGGCTTGACCAGCCCAGAGACGTGGGTGTGGTCTCGTCCACATGCGGCGTCCGATGAGGCCGTGACCGTGGGGAAGTGGTAACGGTCGACCATAGCCGCCGTTATCAACTTTCTACAAACGCGGCCGTGCTGCCCCAACTGCCGCACTCCACCTATATGTCCACCCCGTGCATCCCCATCCCCTGATCATCAAGCCTAAACCCACTGGCAGGAGACATCCCATGCACCCTCCCGCACGAGTCATTCACAAGCCTGACACACAACGGCGCAGTACCAACGACGGTACAGACGATGTTGCGATAACCATGCCCTCCATTAGCAATCACCGCCTGTCTCCCCCTGAGCCAGGCCCGCCGAGCCCGTCCCAACACGAGGCGCACTGACAGCCGCCGCGGCGTTGCCACCCGACGAGCCCATCTCGAAGGGCGCCACGCAGAAAGCTACCTCCTTGCTACGTTTCGCTTCGGACGCCAACCGCCCTTGAACCAGCACCATTCCCTGATGCACACGCTCGGCCGTCGCAGCCGCCTTGCGCCCTGACAGCGCCGTGCTCGTCAGAAACTTGACGACTTGGTCAATGTCAAATCCCGGCTTGCCGCGGTGCACGGAGCGTAGATAGCTCACCGCCAGGACGGTGCGTAAGTGGTTGCGAGTCATACGCTCGCGAAGCAGACGCATCTCCGCCACAGTGTCGTCAGTGATGGCCAGAGTGCGACCAAGCCCATCACCGACAGCACCAGCGCCGAATGAACGCGGCGCCAGGGACCGCCGGTCAGCGAGAGCGGCTCCATCCCGTGCAATGTCACCCTCGACAGGCTGCGTGTCCATGCACTGCGCAGCAGCAGGGAGCGAGAAAGCATAGGCGTCCACGGCCGTCCCCAGCAAAGAGTGGATAGCGTCCATCGTGGCTGCGGGAAGCAAGTCGAGGCGCGTCAAAGAAGCGAAAGCGCCCAACGGAGACGAGCGAGGGCGAGCTGGCCGAGGAAGGCGATTCAGCCGCAGCGAGCAGGAGCTCGCGCTTGGGATCGTAGGGGAGCGGGCGCAGAAGGGGTGGCAAGGGTGGGGCGCCAAGGGGGAAAGCCCGAAGACCAAGCAGGCCAGGGGGGAGCAATAGGGAAGGGGACGGAGAGGAGGGAGGGCGGCCGCAGAGAACGCAGAAGAAACGGCCAAATGGAGAGAGGGCCGTGAAATGGTGGAGGACGTTGCAGAGGAGCGTCAAGCTGAGAGTGGTTCCCGCCGGGCGACGATGGGAGGAGGGCCCCCTATAAACAGGTGGCAAGCGCGCTGGACGCAAACCAGTGCGGCGGCAACAGCGGGGCCGAAAGCAGGCCAAAGCTGAACGTGGGCGGACCAAGGTGGCGCCCAGGTGGGGCCTAGGTGGCGCCGCGGGCGGCGCCCAGGTGGTTGTTGGGCGGCGGGCATCAGCAGCACCGCCATGATGCCCCGTGCAGCATCTGTCGCCCCGGTTGTGATGGCGGTGCAGCTCTTCTCTGACGCCGCACTGGTGTCTTGGTCAGGAGGTAAGCCTGTCCACTCCCGCCGCACCTCGGAGCTTCTGTGAGTTTGTCGTTAGTGGACACTGGTATCCATGCCGCGCACCGCTCCTTACACTCCGTATGTATTTTCGTTGTCGCTGTCTTTGAATGTCCTTGGAATGTGCTTTTCTGCTCAATTCCCTCCTCCTCGTCCTCCTCCTCATCCTTCCGACTGCAGCCCACAACATGTACCCTGTTCGGGCACGTTTTCCAAACGTGATTAGCGGCGTCTCGCAGTGGGTCACTGTCGGCTACCTCCCACATCTTAAGCCACGCCACGCCCACACCCGAATTGAGGACGACAAGCTGCGGGTCACCCGCAACCAGCTGCAGCAGCGCTGCCTGGCGGTTCTTCTGGACCGGTTCATCACAGCAAGCCGCGATGGTGAAAAGGTCACTTTGAAGGAGCACGGGATTTGGACAGTGTTCCCGCGGATATGTTTGTACGTGGCGGACCTGCCTGAGGAACGGCATGTCCTGGGACTCATGCTTGGCCGGTGCTACCGCATGTGCAGCCACTGTATGGCCGTGAAGGAGGACCTTGGCGCGGCTCAGGTGGATGAGTGCTCTCGCTCGGTGGCGCAAACGTTGGCAGTGCAGCTCGAGGCTGCCCTGCTGTTTGACCAGCACACAGGCACGGGCCGTATCAAGCAGATTGGGGCAATGCACTCGGCTACGCCCTTCGTCCCGATTTTGGGAGCGGTGCACGGCCTGGGCACAGGTACTATGGCCCTCTACAAGATAATCAGTTTCGATAGCCTACATGTGCGTTTTTGTGCGTCTTTGTGGGTTGATTTCGTCTGATGACGGCTCTGTTTTTTTGTTGTCGACGTCACGCACTCCTCGTGCGGACGATACTGACTTTTTCTTGTCGTCTGAGAACAGGGCTCCTTTTCTGATCGGCTGTTTGCTTCGTGCTCAGGTTGTTAAGCTTGGAATGCTCAAGGATCTGGGCGCGAAGATCCCGCAGCTGCTTGCGGTTCTCTGCGAAGGTGGGCAGGCCCGTTACGGCTCTGTGGCCAACTCGCTCATTGCGGTGAATGAGCGTGTGCTTTTCCTCGGCCGTCTGTGCAAAGCGTCCAAGTATCCACCTGGGTACGTTTGCTTCACCTGAGGCCTCGATTTGCACCTGTTGTGGCGTAGCTGTGGGTCTGCTGGTGCCCTTGCCCAGAAGCGTCCAACTCGGCAGCTGACCACGAGTCGATGGCTCTGCTCTTGCCTGCTCTGCTCTTGCCTGCCCTGTCGAACTCTTTTCTCTTATTCAGCTGCCTGGTGCCGCCTGGGTTTTCTCAAACAACGCTGACAGGAAATGACTGGCGATACGCAGTGGCCTACTGGCCGTCCATGGTGGCGGGTCTATTTGCGAGGCGACACGACGCCTCGGTTGCCCCCTTTGACTCGGCTCGTCGCCAGTCACCTTACGGTACCCCACCCAAGCGCCGGAAAAAGACGGCGAAGAAGCGGGCCCGCAGTGTTTCGCCAGCAGGTGCAGATAGCCTGGCTGCTTATCTAGCGGGTGCGAGCGACTGCAGCGGCGACGAGGTCGACTGCGAACAGCATGAGCCTGTATTATTCAACGCTGCGGGGGCCATGTACGAGAAGGCGTTTCCTGGCATGCCCGTCTCGGACGCTGTCCTGGAGGTGGTTTGTCGGGCGGCTGCTCTGACCGGACGCATTTGCGGGGACAATATCTCTCCGGGCGGCACCATGACAGGGAAGGAAGCCAAGGACTTGGCAGATGAGGCGCGCACGTTTGTCACCAAGTACGTGGCGGCGCTGCTGGGAACGATGAATACGAGCAAATTTCACCGCTTGGCCAACCACCTCTTTGCGTCGCTGGTGGACCATGGCAACTTGACGGACGGGGACACCAGTGTCAACGAGGGCCTGCACAAGAAGTGCAAGCGTATGTACGCACGGACAAACAAGAAAGTTGATGACTACACGCTACAGATGCTACGCGCCTGTGAGACGCTTTCCCACGTCCTGGACGAGGCTGCCAAGGAGCAGGTAGAGGCGGACCGCCAGGAAAAGCTGGCCCGCGGTGAAGGGAGCGTCCCGAAGATGGCAACCGAGGCTGAGATCGATGCGCCGCCGATGGAATGGACTGGCGGCGCGCTGCACCTACCTCCTAACGGAGACGAGGACAGCAGCGCAGACGAGGCGGACACCCGCAGGCCGCCTGTCAAAAGGCAGCGCCTTTATGGCCGGCGGGCGCGTGTGCGCGACCTCACGGGCTCATCAAAGCACGGGGTGAGCTCCGAACTTGGGGCCGTTCTTGGGGTGGCGGACGAGGAAGAACTCGTTGTGCGCCACAGCATGGCGTTCACGCCGACCTTGGAATGGGGGGGGCTGCTCGCTAAGCAGCGCGCGCACTGCACGGAGTCGAATCACGGTATGTCGTGGTACGACTTCATCCGCTACCGGGACCCATCGGCACCAAAGAAGGTGTGCTTCGGGCGTGTGCTTTATGCAATCTACGGTATCGGTGATCAGGCCACACGGGTTTTGGTGGTGCAACAGTTGGAGGAGGCGACCGCAGACGGGGCCTGTGTGCGCACTCGGTTTGGCTTTACTCGCTTGAGGTGGAAGATGGCGGGCAGCGCGGCTGTGCCCTCTCTGGCTGTCGTAGACGTGAACGATGTGCTCCGCCTAGAGCAGGTAGAGCCGGACTTTGTTCCTCTTACCGAGCGCTACGGCATGTTCGCCAGGCCGGACACGCCCACGTCGACGGATGAGTGGCGCCGCCGCCGGTTCTTCGTGAACCCCTTCCACTCATGGACATCAAACTCGATAGCGGACATGTGAGACGGTATGTGTGGTGGGGCTATGTGAGGCACTCCGTGCTGGGCACCTGCCTTTTCATGAGGGGTGTGCGGGTGGGGTCGTCAGACATCTACGTAAAAGCAACGTGATACGATACGTAACGTACGAAATGCGGTTTCGAGCGCCTTTTCCGTTGCGCCCGCGAGATACGAAGCTGTGTTTCTCCCACGTGTACAAGACCTATGGATTCTTTTTTTTTTTTCAGTGGCTGAGGTCAACCTGCGAACATTCCCATCCCCCCCCACACACCTTGCCTGCTTCCTCAACCAACACGCCCAACCATTAAGATCAGCACATTGCACCCGTGGGTTCCCTACTTCTCACTGCTCCTCCATGGCCGTGCATCGTATGATGGTCCACAGCCGCGGCACCGTGCACGGCGGCACCCTCAAGCCATCGCTTATCCCCTGCCGCTGCGCTGTGACAGCGACTGCAACTCAGACAGGCTGCCGGGTCTCCCACAGACCCCCAAAATAGTGACAGGAGCCAGCGGCGCTGGTCCCAGCTTCTGTCGCAGCACGCTCCCCATACGCACGAACCAACGATAAAACAGGCGAGGGCGTCGGCACCGGGCGCCACCCCCGATGCGCAAGTAGTGTTTAAGCTCACCGCGCCGGTAAATGAAAGACCGCAAGGGGGGGTACCTGCTAGTCCGTCCCCCCCGTCAGTGATGCCCCCCACGCTGCCGCTGCCGTTGCCGCTGCACGTCCTCGCCGCTGCTGGGGCACGGGAGAGACGGCGGTGATGTCCGCACCCGCCGAGGAGAGAGAGGGCCGCCATGGCAGAAATAGGCAGTGCCCCCTGCTACCGCGGGCAGGCGCGCGAAAATGCGCCGCTGTGGCACCACCGCTCGGGCGTGCACGGAGGCGCCACCGCAACAGTGCCCAAGCGACCATGACAGGCCGCGGCCGTCGCGGCCCGCGCACGCGCGCTGGAGCTGTGACGCGACAGCGGCACAAAACAGCAGGAAGATGACAGCAGCGGTCGCGGAGATGTGCTCGTCGGCCCTCGCCTCCCCGCCTCCGCGAGCGGGCGTATGGAGAACGAAACCGTCAAGCCCGGCAGCGGCTGCCGCCTCTCGCGCTCCCCGCGGCCCGCGCTCGCCGCCGCAGGGGCGGATAGACGAGAGTGGCACCCGCTCAGGAGAGGACCGCAGCTGCCTCGGTGGAGCCGCGGCAGCAGAGGCGCCGCAGCGGAGATGACCAGCGCTCACCCCCCCCCCCCCCCGCGCGATTGGACGTGTGCGGAGGTGCCGCCACGAAAGCGGTCACGCCACGCCAGGACTGCAGCTGCCCGCGCTCACCGCCGCCGGGTTGGTGGGACCACGGCGTCACCGCTTAGTCGACGGCGGCACTGCACAGTCGGGAGGCCTCCGCAGCGGCCGCAGGGGTGAGGAGTGCCCGTTGGCCGACGCCCCCCCCCCCTCCCCGCGATCGAGCGTGTGCAGCGGCGGTGCCTCGACAGCGTCCATGTCATGCCGCGGCGGCCCACACCCAACGACGCCGGGGTGGTGGGACGACGGCGGCACAGCACAGTCGGAGGACGTCGGGCGAGGAGTGCCCGTCGGCCCGCGCCCTCCTGCCCCGCCCCCCCGCGGTCGGGCGTGCGCGACGGTGCCGCCGAGAAAGGGGTCACCCCACGCTACGGCCGCCACTGCCCGCCCTCACTGCCATCGTGGTACCCACTCAGGAGGTGTGCTGCCGCCGCGGCGGCAGAGCCGCAGCGGCAGAGCCGCAGCGGCAGAGCCGTGGGAGAGAGGGAGGCGAGGCGCCGGAAGAGTGGTGGGAAGGTGAGGGTTAGCGCGGTCTAGCAGAGCCCGGCCGCATTGCAGAGGAGCGGGTCATGGGGGAGGTACTTGGCCGCGGTGGCGATAGACTGAGCCTAAAGCAACAGTGTTGTCAGCAAACGTCGCTTCAAGAGTCAACGTTTAAGCCTAACGCGGACGCATCACGCGAACTGACAGACGTTCGAAGCCCAGGGCCGCCCACATCAGCCTGGATCGTCCTGAACAGAGCTGAATCGAGGATCGGCAAAACGAGAGTCCACCGTCGAAAGACAGGCAACGACGCCTACACAGTGCGCACGGGGGTATCAACCAAATTGGTGTACTGTTCGATGACACGCTGAGCCTCGGGGTCGCCGCCCTAGGCGGTGAGCAGGCGCTCGATCGCTATTTTGCGTGCGCTTAGGCGAGCGGTCATGCCTCAGGTGCCTCACGCGAGGCGCATTCCGTGTTACTGGGCACTCACTCTGATCGGCTGGACACGGGGTCTCTCCTTTCGAATTATCTTACCGGGGCGGGTCGCTCTCAGAGCGCTGTGGCGCACCCCAACCCAGACGGATCATTGGGCCCACCCCTTTGAAAGGTCATTAAACCCACATCTCAATGACCTCATAATGGCTCCATTACGGGCCCCACCATTTGCCCATTGGAAGCTCAATATGTCATTAGACGTCCAATGGACCTCTCAATGGGCGCGCGCACATTTAGTGATGATCTGCAACGACCAACTTCTCTGCCAGCCCACAAGCAGCCCTCTCGTCGTTGGCGTCTCCGCCCCCCTCCCCCCCCGCCGACCGTCCTATTCTATCGGCCCCCCTCCGACCGTCTCCTATCGCCCCCCCCCCCGACCGTCCAATCCCTCGCCCCACCAAGCTGTCCCCAACGAGCTGACCCACCCGCCACGGCGCTCCACTCCGGCGCCGCCCTACGTCCCGTCGTCGACGAGTCGTCGACCGCCATCGTTTGGCCTGGCGCAGGATGGCGGCGGCTAGCGCCTCGCAGAGCGGCCCAGCCACGTCGCCCACCCGCGCGACTCGATGGCCGCCGGCTCGTTGGCGCCCCGCACCCCCTTTGCATTGCGGCCCGGCAGGCGGGCATAGACGGCCGTCGCGCAGCGTTCCGGCTGGCCGTGTCCCCTTTGCACCAGCGAC
This sequence comes from Pyropia yezoensis, assembly GCA_009829735.1. Classification (NCBI taxonomy): domain Eukaryota; phylum Rhodophyta; class Bangiophyceae; order Bangiales; family Bangiaceae; genus Pyropia; species Pyropia yezoensis. The sequence goes on from CM020620.1 coordinate 24,359,919, forward strand.
GCCTCCACCCGCTCCCACACGCGGCGGACGACCACCCACTGGGCGGTCCCGACGGCGGCCGCGGCCGCCGCCAGCGCCGCGTCGAGGGCTGACGGCTCCTGGCCCGCGTCGCACGAACCGGCACCCGGTTGCCCGGCTGCCCCACCAGCGCCCGCGGCGTCTCCCCCCCGAGCCGCTTGTACGCGCCCCACGCGCTGGCGTCGGTGGCATAGGCAACGACGGCCACCTGGCCGTTGGCCTTGACGCTCGCGACGAGGAGGTAGGCGATGGGCACGACCGGGGGGGGGGTGTCGGCAATGGTGAGGGTGGCGGTGGCCAGCGCGTTTGGCGCCGCCACGCTCGCCGCCGTGCCGTAGGCCACGACCGCCTCGTCGCTGTCGGCCGTCCACACGACACGGGGCCACGTGCGGGGGATGAGGGCGTGTGGAGTGGCGGGCGGCCGCCTGGTCGCCCACCGAGTGGAGGGTGGCCTGGGCTGTGGTCGCGGATGCGCGTCGCCACCACCCGGTGGACGGTAGAGAAGACCTCCACGGCCGTCGTGCGGCACTCCTCGACGGCGTCGGCGTCGCCCAAAGAGGCGAGCACCCGCCCCCCCGGCTGCGCCATTAGCACCATCGCCTCGGGACAGCCCGCTGCCACCCCGCGGCCCGACTTGTCAAACACCAGCCGCGCAAACGCCGCCGAGTCGTACGCCAGGAACCGGGACTGGCCGCTCGGTTTGGTGACGCAGAGCGGCCAGTAGGCGGCCTCCACGCAGCTGGGGGGGGCGCTCTCGGCGGCCGAGGGGGTGCTGCCCGTGGGCGCGGGGGCACTCCCAGCGGGCGGGGCGGTCGGGTTGGCAGCCTCCTCGACGACAGCAGCAGCGGCGGCCTTGCTGGCAGCGTCAACGCCCAAGACGGCACGCGCCAGGTCGCCGCACAGCCCCGTCCACGTGGGAAACCCATCCTCCTCCACCGCCGTGCCCTGGGCGGCGCTCCACAGCGCCTTGGCAGTCCGCACCGGGATGGGGTTGTTGTTGGCGCGCGCGTCGGCCTCGGCAGCGGCTGCGTCGGTCGACGCAAAAGTGTCCGCGACAGTGAAGCGTGGCCGACGTGGCTCGCCACCACGTGGACGGCCGCCGAGGCAGCGGCGACGATGGCTCCGCGGACCACCTGCAGCTCTGCGTCGCCGCTGGCAGAGTCCATCGCTTCGTCGCCGGGCTCGCTGACCAGCATCGCCGGCCCCTTGCGGGAGGCCTCGTAAAACGCCTGCTGCGCTGTGCCGTCGCTGTCATACATATATGGTACGCCTTGAGCTCCGCCGCGCCGCCGACCATCCCGCCGACCATCCAGTAAAACAGTGTCGGGGACAGGGGGGGCGGCACTCTCAGCGCTTGGGGCGGGCTCGCTGGTGTCGTCGTCCTCGACAGCAGCGGGAGGGGTCTCGCTGGCAGCGGAAACGGCCAGGATGGCGACGGCAAGGGCGTTGCACTCGCGCACCTTTGTGTCGTCCCCATTCGTTGCCAACGGCTCGTCGCTGGCGGAGCACCACAAGTCCCTGGATTGTGTCGGTTCAAAGTCCGCTTAGTAGCGGCTGGCCTCGGCCTCCCCTCCAAAAAAACTCAGCGTGGAGGAAGCGTACGTGAGCTACGATCATGATTGGCGCCCGCGGCGGCGGCAATGGCGGCGTCGCGCACGACTGGAACGCGCGGCTGGCTGGTTGTCTCGCTGACTACCACATTGCCGGGCTGCTCCATCAGCACCGCCGCCCCGCGACGGGCGGCGTGGGAGTAATACCGTTGGGCAACGGCCTTGTCGGCCCACGCGGAGAGGCGCCGGACGCCGGAGCGCATGGTGCAGAGTAGATACATAGAACGTCGCCATGATGAGAGAACGGCTGCGGGAGAGGGTCGGTGGAGGGGGGGGGCGATCAAGGACGAAGCGACGGAAGTTGGGAAGGGGTAGGTACCTATTTGCCTTGCCTCGACAGCTTCCGCAAGCTTCTCACACTCGCTGCTGTTACTGGCTGAGGGTGAGTCGCAGGGGTGGGGCGGTTGGCAGACGGGGGATTGACATTGGGCTGCTGATCTTGCGCTCCTCTGGGCACGGCGCTGCTGCCCCGTCGGAGTGCGTCCCCTACGGCCACAAGCGCAGACGCGGGCCGTAGCGTGGCTGCCCACCGGATCGAGGACGTGCCATGGAGGAAGGAACAGTACAACGATGTCCATTGACACGGGCTGCACCACCGACCACCCCCAGTTTTGAAGGCCGCGCCACCACCGAGGCGGGGCCAGGCTCGCCCTTCCAGTCGGGCGACGACGACAACTCCCACGGCTCCCACGTAGACGGCACCGTCGGCGGCCGCGACACGGGCGTGGCGCGGGGCGTCAACCTCAAGTGCGTCAAGGTGCTCAACCGGCGGGGCTCGGGCTCCAGCGCGGACATTGCCGCTGCCTTTGACGCCGACGCGGGTGCCAAGGTGGCCGACCCGTCGGCGCGGATCATCCTGTCGGCCAGCCTCGGCGGCCGCTTCCGGCCGGGGAGCCCCGACGCGATGGGCACGGCCGCTCGCCGCGCGTCCGAGGCGGGCGTCGTCGTCGTTGTGGCGGCGGGCAATGACGGCGGGGACGCGTGCGTCGTCTCCCCCGCGTACGAGCTGGAGGGGGAGGACTTTACTATTGTGGCAGAGCTCGTGCGGACCGGTGTGGCGGACGGCCAATTCACCAGCTGTGGGTGCACGCATCTGCGCTGGGCGTGCAGGGAGAGTCCCGTGGCCGGTGATGGCCACGTTCGTCTCTTGCGTGTGCCCATGAGGGACTGCCATCGCATTGTGCACGTGGTCCCGGACTTTGCAGATCTGTTTCTGCGTCGCGGCGCTGGGGCCATCCCCGCCGAGCTGGGTGGAGCTGTCAAAGACGTGCGTGAGCAGAGGTATCTTGAGTAACGCATTCTGTCCGTCTGGTGGGACGCGCGTGCTTGAGACTGAGGGGCGGGGCATTGAGACGTAGTTCAGACGCCAGACATTGAGTCGGTAAGGTACAAGTGAACAGTCTTTAGTGTACCGTTGAGGTGCCGTGTGTTGCTTCGTCAGAGTTGGCGGGGCGTTGAGGGCACCCAGGTTCCATTTCCCCTCCCCCTCTCGTCCCCCGTGTCCGCGACGGAATGCTCCCGAGTCTCCGCTCAAATGCCCTCCAGCCGTACCTCTCACCTCCTCCCTCCCCATCTCATCCGCTCGGCAGGCCCCTCTGGGAGGCTCTTGATACTACCACTGGAGCTCCCAAGCCCGCCACAGCAGCTGCTGGGACCGCTGCCTAGGCCAAGAGCGCCCAGACAGCCGCGAGCGGCAGCCGTGCACCACAAGCCCCGTGAAGGGAGCCGGTTTCAGCAGATGGCCGTCGGTGGCCACTCCCACCTGCGTCTGCGGGGGCGGTGGAGAGAGGGACTCCGCCGCCGCTGGTTGCCATGCTCAGCAGTCCATGGGGTCAGAGCGGAGTGGCGTGACTCCGCCGCCACCACCGCCACCGCCGCCGCCTGCGTCACAGCCGCCAAAGCCGCCACAGCCGCCGCCACTTCCGCCGCCGCCGCAAACGCTACCACAGATAGCACAGCGGCAGCGCCAGGGTCAGCTGCTGCCGCGACCGCTGCCGCTTACTGCAGAGTCGACGAGACAGCGGTGCTGGGTGTGCGGGTGCTGGGGGCTGAGGCCGTTGTGCTTGGGGCCGGGACAGTGGCGGCCACGGACCGCGGCAGTCGCCTCTCTGCAGAGAGTTCCGCCACGCCAGGCGTTGCGCTCGCCGCGCGACGGCAAGGCGTACATGCTAAAACCATTTGGACGACTAACCACTCTGGACCAACCAATCGACGGTTAACCCCCCCCCCTCCCCCTCGATTTTGGGCCCATCAGGGGGGGGCGGATAACCCCCCTGTAGTGCCTCAGGGGAGCCCCTCGTCCACGTGGCCAGTGCCACGTCGAGGGGCCCAGCAACTCCTCATTGACGAGGTGCGTAGTAACTTCTTCCGGGTGTGGTCTCCACAACCCACTTAGTTTGTTGTTTAGTTTGAGGATTAATCATTAGCAACAGCCTGCGCTCACGCAGAGCACGCAGCATGATGAGCGACCCCCTCCACCCTCGCGGGGAGGACCATCCCGCCTGGCCGTCGCCGACGCGCCCCCCACCCCTCCCTCTCTTTCCCCTCGGACCCTCACAAACACAGCTACCGCCCCCTCCCTAATCCCAGCCTACCAGCAGCCCGCCTTGCCGTACATGACCCCCAATGCAATACAACAATCAAGCCACACCAACAGACAAAACCCCCCTCCACCCCCCAGGCCCCTCCACCCCCCCTCTGCCGTCCCCCCCCCCCCCCCCCTTGGTCGAGCCCGCGTAGCCTCCCGCGTCTCCCACGGCTCCCCCTCCGCCAGCTCATCCCCCCGCCTGCACCCCACAAAGTCAAACCTCCCGTACCGCACGTAGCCGACCAAACCGTGCCATCCGCTCGCGCTCCCGCCGCCCAACGCCAGCCGCTGCCGCCGCCATCTCACTAGCTCCTCCGGACGCCCCTTAGACTGAGAAAGAATCCACGCTATTGTCAGCACGCGGTGGCCAGAGGCGGGGGAGAGAAAGAGCAGACGAGAGGTCAAAGGCAGGAGCGGGGGAGAAGGGGGGGGGGGGGGGGGGGGGAGGGGCAGAGGGGGGGGAGGGGGAGGGGGGGAGGGGGGCAACATGGGGGAGGGGGGACAGGTGTACGGGGGTACATGGGGACGGGGAGGAACACGGGGGAGGGCTCCGAGACAGAGGGCTACACGGCGACCATGGCGCGCGCGGCTGGATTTGCCAGGTCACTCTCTGGCACCGAATCCGCCTTATGATTGGACGAGGCCGGATCTGTGTCGCTTCTGCGGGCGGTCTCAACGATGATTGGGTGAAAAAGGGCGCGCTTTTATCGAGCACGTCCACGTGGACAGCGCAATCCCTACCCCAAGAGCTCGCCCGCTGGCATTCACCAAGCGCCAAGTCAGCACAATCTATCCACCGCCAGTGCCGCAGCCGCGGCCGCCGCCGATGCCGGTGCCGAACCCGCCGGTCGTGGTCGGCCTGCAGGCCCCCCAGCTGGTGCCACGCCCGCCCGCGGGGGAGGGGGTAGCGGCGGCAGTGGTGGCAGCCGGCACCGGCACCCGCACCGGCACCGCTGTTTGCGGCCGCGCGACGAGGGCTACGTCCGCCTTGGTCGCGCGCGGCGACGGCGGCGGCGGCGTCGGCGTCGGCGGCGGTGGCTCGGCCACCGGCTCGGCCACCGGCTCGGCCACCTGCTCGACCACCGTTTTGACCGCCGGCTAGCCGCCAGCTCGAGACCTCCCCACCCCTCATCGCCCCTTTTCATCTCCCCAACACACCCAATCTCCTACTGTCTCCATTGCCCTTGCTGATCTTCCCCCTCCCCTTCTTTTTTGACTGATGCTTATGTGCCCTGCGCACTGACTCTTTTTTGCTTGCAGGAGAGCACGCTGGCATCACCGGCGCCGCTGCCGCCGCCGCCGCTGTCGCGCCGGGGTAGAGTTGGGGGGGAGGGGGCACGGCGGGAGACGGTGGAGGTCGGCGCTGGGTGCGCTGGCGGTGGCGGCGGCGCTGTGTTTGTTTGTGGCAACGGCAGCGGGAGCGGGGTGTGCGTGGAAGACGGTACGTGGCGGGACGGGCGTCGGATGGTGCGAGCGTGTGTTGAGGTTGTCGAGAAGAGGCAGACCTACAGGGGCAGAGTTGGGGGTGCATCGGAAGTAACGGCTGCTGTGTGAGGGTCGGAGCGGGCAAGGGAGGGGGGGAAGCTAGGCGATGTGTCTCGCGCGTGGTGGGGGTTGTTTGGGGCGGAGTTGGGTGGTTGGAAGCGGGGATAGTGGCGACAGCGAAGTTTGCCGATGCTGCTTTAATACATGGACAGCAGGCGGTAGGAAGGACCAGCGGGGGGGAGGGCAGGGTGGATGGGGGCAAAGAGCTGTACTGCGCATATGGAGGAGGGGGGGGAGGATGATGGAATGGCTGAGGATGGTGGCGACTTTAGCACGCTAATGCCGGGTCGATGTAAAAAACAAAACTGCCTCGCTACACGTCTGCCTTACTAGCTCTGGACTAGGGACAGCAACTACAACTACACCATTACCAAGAAGTAACTCCTCAAGCTGCCCATGGGGGTGCGGTGGAAGCGGCCCGTGGTGGGTCTGCAAGGCCGATCTTACCTCCCCGATTCTTAGGGTGTGGGGGGGGTTAGTAGCCGAAATGGTTTTTTCACCCTCGGCAAGGCGGTCTCGCAGTGGGCAGGAGGCAAGTGCACAACACAGGCCGGCGCCGGCCGGGATCACGCACTGGCCAATCAGAGAGCTGGGCACGCCACGCACTCGTGACTGGGGTGCCTCGCTCATCTGATTAGTTCTGAGCCAGGTCTGATGCACATCAGGGGCTGTCTCGAAACCCGATTTTGAGCGGCGACAGCGCTCAAGAATTCTGATCCGGAGCTTGAGCTAGAAAACGTGACTGGTGACGATCGCGCGAGCGCGCGCGCGCGCGTGGTCCACGCGGAACCAGGAGGTGCAGATCTGTTTTCGGAGAATTGTGACGGCCTGGAACCTAACCCCACTGCTTGATGCAATCTACATTGCGCGCAGCGAATCTAGCTCAACGTGTGGCCCCAAGCGATCTGGGCCACGACCAATGGCGTGCAAGTGCAGCCTGACCCCACCCCAGTGACCCCGACCTAACCCCAACCTTTAGGAACGGAACCGCCGCGGGCTTGCGGACGGGGAGGTCGGGGTGGGGGCGGACCCGCCCCTTGCAGAGGTGCGGCTGCTGCTGGGTGCCGACGAGGACGGGGGCGCGCCGGTGGCGGGCCGGGGAGGGGGCGGCGCCGGCCGGGTTTAAGGGCGGACGGGGCGGCCAGACCGGGGCCGCTTTGAGGGCGGCGGCGGCGGAGGCGGTGGCGGGGGCAGCGGTGGGGGCAGCAGCAGACACACCTGTGGCGGCAGCAGACACACCACCGTCTGTGGCGGCGGCAGCAGCATCACCTGTGGCGGGTCCACCCGCCCCGACGGGCCCCCCTGTGGCGGGTGTGGCGGCGACCGAGGCGGCGGCACGCCCCTCCCCCCCCCCCCCCGCCCCCCCCCCCCCCCCCCCGGCATCATCCCCTCATCCCCGTCCCTGAGCCCCATCGCCGCATCGCGCCGCACCGCGCCGCGGTCGGTGCTGCTGGCGCGACTGGCGGCGCTCGCGGTAGGCGTCGGGGTCGCGTCGGCCCAGACGGGCTTGCCACGGCCCAGGCAGCTGGGCGTAGCCCCACGGGGGGGCGCGGCGCTCGTGATGCTCGACGCCACCTCGGGGGTGTAGCATCCCTGGCCCCGCCTTGGCGCCGACCCGGGACTGCAACCAGAGGGCACCAGGTGCCAGAACACGCCCGCCGTGTGGTGATGGTTGGCGGCCGTGGCCCGTGCCCGGCACTGGGATGCGGTGGACTACGCTACCCACACGTGAGAGAGGGATTTCTGATGGGTGTTTGCATATTTGTGAGGGACTTGATTTGAGAGAATTTGAGTGTGAGATTAGTGAGTGGGAATAGAATTAGTAGCGATAGTGGCCCCCAACCTGACGAGGTTAGACTCGGGTCGGGGCCACCCGGGGGTATGGGGGGGCTACCTGGCCAACGTGCCGAGGCTCCCCCAGATGCACGTTAAGAGGGACAGCGAGGCGCCCTTGGCCCGCGCCCTCAGGAAAAAGACAACTGCGCGTTTGCTTTCCTCTTCCCCGTGTGCACTGCCGTGCGTATCTGTTTGCTCTGCGAGCAGGCACGTAAGGCAACAGGCATACCATTCTCGTAGTTCCCCTTTCTGTGTTATCTGTCCATTTCCTCCGAGGGATATTAACACGTGTCTGAGAGGATCGAGTTTTGTACCACATATTTGGTGGAGCAGCAGGGGATTGGAGTGTTTGAGAAGAGACATTTGGGAGCAGCGGTCGGGTTGTTCCTGTTCTGTCTTTTTCTGTGGTTTGGGAATTATTTGCACCCGTTCTCGGGAATCCCATTCCTGGCTCCCCAACCCCTCTCTTGTGGTCTTGCGATCTTTGGGCACGCAGGCAACTGGACTGTGGCTGTCAAGAGACCAACATGGCTACGCTCCCTGGCACGACGGTGCCCGAAGGGGTAGACCCCGCGTCCCTTGACGCATCCCTGGTCACCGCGGGGGACGCTGCCCAACACGGCGTTCTCCCTACGGGCGAAGCAGACCTGGGCGTGAAACCCGGTAGCGGACTGGAGTCTACAGGCGGCCAAGTACCTCCTGCTCCCGTTCCTCCGGCTGTCCCTCCTGTGGGAGCCACCCCGGGGTCAACGGCGTTTGAGTCCGCTCGCAGCAGACGTCTTCCTCCTGTCGGTTCTACTCCACAACTTCCAGGGATAGCCCCTTGTGTGTTTACTCCTGGACCTACACATGGCAGCTGGGTATGTACACCTCTTCCCGTGGGCGCTAGCAGTGCCCGAGGCACCGCTGTGGCTGGTTCTACGGGTCACCCTGAGACCTCGACTCCTGGGACCGGCCAAGCTTTTTCTCCCCTTGCTTCCTATGGGGCGGGGAGCTTCAAGACCGGTAACTGGAGCAGCCGGAGGCGTCGGCGTCGTCGTCGTCGCTCTAGCACCAGCGAGACTAGTTCCTCCAGCTCTGAGGAGGGATACGACTGGGACGCATCCCCTGGTCCCACCCGGCGCACGCTAGTCGAGTTTGACTTCCCTGCTCACCAAGTGGGGGATGCCACCCTGAACAAGGTCACGTACTGGGGCAACTACCGGCTGGAGAACCAAGACCAAGGTCACACCCGGAAGATGGCCAAGAAGATGGCATCCCTGAACCGGCGTATGCAGCCGAGCTTCGGGGGACATCCTAAGTTTTCCGGGAAGAAACCGGCGCTTATCTTTGCCTTCCTGCGCCGGTTTGTCAAGGCATGCAACGACAACGATGTGTCCGAGGGCAAGGCCCTCTACCTCCTGGTTAATTTCATGACCGGAGAAGCGGAACAGCGGTTCGCACAGGTTCTAACAGACTCGGCCGGACACATTGTCGGGCTTACCGTTGGGAGCTACCCGGAAGCGGTCAACTGGCTCCTTTCCAACTACGCTGACGCGGACTCCCTGCGCAAGGCAGTGGGCAAATTGAACCGGGCAACCATGGAACGACAGGAGACTCCAGAGGCCTTCGCCCGCCGTGTCCGGGAGATGAGCGAGGCTTGTGGCAACGTCTACCCTGAGGACAGGCTCAAGATGATCTTCTCGGAAGGGCTTCCTCAGTACCGTCATGTGGACGCTGAGAACTACCATCAGGAACACCAAGAACATACCTTCCAGCAGCTGATGGCCTACACCCAGGGCAAGTACCGGCAAGCCAAGGCCCTCCAAGCCCCCATGGTATCGACTCCCAAGCCGTTGTCGCGAGTTCGTCCCGGACCCGACAAGTATAAGGGAGGTGATAGCCCTGTACCGATACTCGCAGTTGGCGAGGCCTCACCCGTGGGGTCAGGAGAAAAGTGGGGCGGCTTCGTTTCTAAGGAGCAACCTTCCCTGGTCGCCCCCAAGCAGGTCAAGAACCAGCCGTTCCGGTCTTGTTGGCTGTGCCAGAAGTTTGGAAAAAACCACTCGCACACGCGACACCCAAGTTGGGGCGGTGCGCAAGGGCTGCCTCCCGTGTCGGGGGAACCGGAAGAAGTGCAAGTCGCACACACTCTATCCCTGTTGTGGGGCAATCCCCCCACTGACAAACAAGAAGATGGTGTGTGGGCCAACAGTTTCTTGGTCGGGACGGGGAAGCAAGGTCAAGCCCCGTTGTCCCTCCCCTCATCCCCCCAGGGTCCCCTCAGAATCTCGCCACTCAGAATCTCCCACCCCAGCACCTGCCCACCGGGCCACACGAAAAGTCAAGACGATAAATGCAGAAAACTCTCAAATCCAAGTTGGGTTTACTACTAAGCTAACTATCCCAAACTTAGGGAATATGGACCCAAATACATGGGGAGGAACGGATCAGGCTAGTGGCCTGCCGCCCCTTGCATGGCACGTGTTGCCCCCCTACCTGGGGGTCAATACTGCCACAATCATGAACGCAGTGGCTGACCACCGGATCACTGCTTACGGCGTGATGAAGCAACTCCTCTCCGATAACGGAGCAATTCTGACATCAGCATTCTGCACTAAGGTCATGTGCATGTTCGGGATCGAACCACGTCGGGCTTCCGACTGCCACCCACAAACCAACGGGCAAGTGGAGCGGTTCAACCGCACTATCGTTAAGATGCTCCAATGCTACGTGGCAGAGCACACGAACACGTGGGACAGGCTCCTGTCTGTACTCACCCTGGCATACAATGTCAGGCCCCACCGGAGCACGAACATTGCCCCACTGGAGGGGGTCATGCCTATGGGCGTCGGTAACCTGACGCTGCCACCGGGCAGATGCACTCGGTATGACATACCGAAGGGGCGACCGGCCGAGCGGATCCACTTAGCTTGGTTGGCCAAGCTATCGTGGCTGATACCTGAGCTCAAGGGTGCCCTTGACCGTACACAACTTCAATACAAGAAGAACTTCGACGCCCAAGTACGGGCACGCAACGCAACCCTGGTAACAGGTGACTGGGTCTATATCAGACACCAGAAGTTCCGCGAGAACTACCTCATGCAATCGGATGATGTTACACCGGCGCCGAAGCCGGAACAGCCCCAGCCGGTACCGGCTGGGTTGCTACATGAAGCTCTTACCACACACCGGTCAGATGACCCGGTGGGCCCGGATGGAATCCCATACCAGTTAGGGAGCATCGTCGGACATACCGACCCAGACCTGCCAGAACCCTGGTACGTCAAGGTGATGTGGGTCGGATACGACTCACCGACCTGGGAGCAGAAGGACAAAGTGCCACGCCAGATCCTCATGTCATACATGAGGCGACGCCGCCTACCGTACCTACCCAACCGACACCGACTTCGGCTGTTGGGGGGTGGGGCTTAGACCTACTAAGTAGGGTGTGACAAGCATTCCGCCAGACGTAAATTCACTAAGTCGGAGCGAGTTTAAGAAAACTAAGTGGGCTACTGACCTTAACAAGTTTTAGCTTAAAGAGAAAGAATGACTTCGATAAAAACGAAGTATCCTGGGGCTTACACAAAGGCAAACCCACATCCATGGAGGCAAGTGACGGAGTAAGGAAGGATGACCTTCACGCGTATTAACCGACCAGGATGGGTTGGGGCGCGAGAGAAACTGAAGCAAGCCACAACTACGCCGAGAGTGGTACCCCCGGAAGGCAACAACCAGAGTCATGCAATGCCCCATCTGGGGATGAGTTCACACTCACGACTACCCGACGACCATAAGGGTCACCGGGTCCCTCTCTCTCATAACGACAGCCCTCAGTAGGGGGTACCCCCACCAGCAGAAGGAGGCCACTCACGCGTCGCCGCGTACACTTCCATACTCCACCGGTCGGCAATCTCACGACGGTCAACCGAGCGAGTAAACTCAGTGCATAGCTCCACTAGAGTGCTGCTACCAGCCTCCACTACCTCCAGGGCCAGCTGGATGCGGCCCAACACCCAAACGAAGCAACGTGCGGTACCAACCAGCGCAGCACCTGTGGGGTTATCCCTCGAGCTAATTGAGAGACCCTCCCGCAACTCGCGGGTAATAAGGGCGTCAACGCCCTCGTATCACAAGTGGGGACCCCCGTCCGGCACGAAGGGGGCGGACGAGGGTACCTGCGGACCCGGAGGAGCCGGTATCGGCACGACAGGAACCGGCTCAGCTACCACCGGAGCCGGTAGCGCCCGGTACGGGGCGCGGTAAGACCCGGAAAGAGGGGTAGACCCCATGGAAGCAGCCCCACCGGGAACCCGGCGGGACTCCCCGCGTCGAAGGGACGCTTCACTTTCTCCACCCGTCGATTCCTACTCACGGGGACTACGACCAGCCCCCATCGGAGTCGGATTACCGAACCACGGGGCCATCAACTGAAGAGGATCATGGATGACCATGGGAATACCCAGGTCAGGGACAGCCTCGGTGGACGACCACCCATGGTAACTAGCCTCACCCGGGAGGGCCCGGCGGATGCGTAGGGAGTGACGGGGCAGGGAAAGATCCCCAGCCTGCGGATCGCGGTACGGAGGCAGGTTCAACACCTCCGCCCAGTTCACGACATCGTGAAAAGCCAGAAGGGCCTCCCACTCACGGGCCAGCCCCGTCTTGACAGCAATGGTGTCAACACCCAGCTCCCCGATGTGCCGACGGACACCCCTCGGAAGACAGGACAGCTGACCCTGCCGACGAGCGGATAACAGGAAAGAAGAAGCCTGCCCGAGGGTGACCTTCAGAGTGAAGGGACCCTGCAACGGGTGCACGGGCCGAGAGGCCAGCACGCTACCGAAAAACAGAAGGCACGGACCGGTGTCAAACCGGAACGCCGGGGCGGGTTCCCACCCCTCCTGCCACCCAGACGGGCGCACCAGAGTGTACAGCGGCGCGCGACCGTTACCGGTCTGCAGCGCACACGTAATGTCGGTGCGAGACGCATCCTCCATGATACCTTGGTTGCGGCGCCAGCTCGACGCCGACTTCAGCCTGTGGCAGTATTGACCCCAGGTGGAGGGAAACACGTGCCATACAAGGGACGGCAGGAAGCTAGTCTGACCCGTTTCTCCCCATGTATTTGGGTCCATATTCCCTAAGTTAGAGACAGTTAGCTGAGTAGTAAGTCCAAGTTGGACTTGAGGGTTCTTTGCAGTTTTATCGTCTTGAATTTTCGTGTGGCCCGGTGGGCAGGTGCTGGGGTGGGAGATTCTGAGTGGCGAGATTCTGAGGGGACCCTGGGGGGATAAGAGGAGGGACAGCGGAGCTTGGCCTCGCTTCCCCGTCCCGAACACGAAACTGTTGGCCCACACACCATCTTCTTGTTTACTGGTGGGGGGATTGCCCCACAACAGAGACAGCGTGTGCGCGACTTGCACTTCTTCCGGTTCTCAACGTTACGAGAGGCACCCTCACCGTGGCCACCAACTTGGTGGAGGTTACTGTGAGCGGGTTTTGCCACACAGCCCAGCCATGGGCGGGAAGAGCGCCATCAGATATCAGATTTTCTGCAGTCTTCGTTGTCTATGCTGTTTGATGTTGGTTTCTTTTACCGGAAATGCTCATGACAACTTGGAGTTGATCTGAAGGGATTCTAAACGTTAGACTGGAATGGTGCATTAAGCGTAACCATTCACAGGCTGGCCCATACACTGACGGCTGTGGCCTCGACTTCGATGATGTTTTTTTCATAACGCCGAGGATAACATGCGCATTTTCAGATTGTGCAAACACGTACCAGATACGTGATTAAATGACTTGCTAGCGAATGAAAAATCTGCAACGAGATGCTTTGAGTCGTGCTTGTCGGCTAGGACACAGACGGAAGGTTATTCATGAGTTTGGGCAAACACCCAGTGTTTCATGTGCGGGACAAAGTTCGGTCTTTCCTCGCGCGCGGATCTTACGGACGATGGCATGGCGTCCGGCATCGGCGGCAATGTACTCTCAGACGTCGCCGCATCGATCGCTCAAAATAGAATAAAGCTCGCATTCAGTGTGGAGCGTCGCGTGGACATTAGTCTTGCGACAGCACGTCACACTCTCTCCTGAGTTGATACGGTGCACGAGAAGCACGGAAGGAAGGAAATTTAAATTGTTTTCTAACGTTGCATGAGGATCACTCTGAAATACTGCTGGTACTCTGAAATACTGCTGGTAGATCGGTCTGGGTTGCCTCGTGCAAGACTGCCCCACGAACGGAGGCGCGAGATTTCTTTCAACACTTCGCAAAACAACTGCAGTAGTTAATTCATGCAAGTGTTAATGTCAGTCGTTTGAATAAGTTCAAAGTCGGATACACAGAACAGTTCTCAGAACAGTTCTCAGAACAGTCCCGAAAAAGTCTTAGATTTGTTTCCCGTCTGCTTCGACGATGCGGTCGCCCCGTCGACCACCCCACACCGAGGCGCTCGCCACGCAACTGCCGCCGTCGCGCTGTGGGCGCCGTGCCAAGTGGCTAACCCGACCCTGCCCTGATGGGTGACGGCCGACCAGTCGCGCACCCCGCTGCGCTGCCCCCCGTCGAGGTGGACAACCCTATGCGCTGGATGCATCCAGCGCATTACGGCTTTGGGCGGGCGGTCGTCCAACCATATGGGCAGTTCACGCGGTGGGTCTGCGCGTCGTGGCCACGAGCACCAACGCATCAGCTGGTGGTTTTTTCTCTGGTGGGAGGGGGTGGAAAGAGGGGGGGGCGTGAGCTGCGTGGCTGGCTGCCTCCGTGCGTGGCGTGCGCCCCAGTTACAAGTGTTCCAGGCCATAATGGGGTGCGTTTGCCCGCGCCCCTCGACGGCCCGTGACGTTGTGTCACGGTGGGGGGCGCGTAGTGCGCGGCTCGGTGCACAGCGGCGTCGGCATCTTCAGTCAGTGGTGGCACCGCGGGCGGGGCACCCACCGCCAGCCGGCGTTGACCCCGCCGTGGCAGGGAGGCAGTCTGTCGCGTCACGTCCGCCGAGCACGTGCCGCGCCTGGGGCGCCGCCTGTGCCTTTGCGCGCCGCCGGGTGCCGTCGGGGGTGCCGCAGCCTGGGCCGCGCCAAGGCTCGCGGAGGGTGCGGGGGGGGTTGGGCGGGGGGCGACTCCGTTGTGTAGATTGGGGGTTCGGCTAGCGGGCGGCCGCTGCGTGCAGCTGTCAGGCCATCCGGCCTGTCACGCAAACGATGGGGCGGCGGGGTGTCCCAGCCGTAGTCGCGACATCGTCGGGTGGGGCTCGGGACTACCATCTTCCCGGCGACGCTGACGTCCGCGCTTGGGCGGAGCTGCTCTCCCCTTTTGAGGGGAACCTGTATCTGGCGCCCAAATCGAGCTGCTTCAGCAAGGTCCAGAAGTCGTGGCGATGCGTGACCGGCCGCCCGCAGCTGACCTTCGTCAAGGTGTGGCTGCAATCCGGGCTCCACTACCGACGAGTGGCGGCTGGTGGGGCCAACACGGGCACGGCGTCTAGACACGGGGAAGCCCTGCCGTTGGGGGGCGCACGCGGCTTTGGGTTTTTCCCGCTGCTCCGGGACGAGCCCGACTGCACTCAACACTTTTCCGTGGAAGTGTGTCGCGCGCAGAAAACGTTTCGTGGCGGCACGGCTGGTGCCGACCCGTGGCTGGTGAAACTGGTTGCGCCGTCGTCGGACGTGGAGGATGTCACGTTTGTGGCCACCACGGAGATGGAAGCGAGGCGTTGGGAGCGGCAGCTGTTGATGCGCGCCGCGCCGCTCACAAAGGTATGGCGCGAGGTTCCCGCAGCGGCCGTGGGGGCTGGCCCTTCCTCGGCGGCTGCGTTTGCCGCTGGCACTTCTGCTCGCCGTGTTGGGGCTCTGGCTGGCGCCGTCGACAAGATTCTGTCCACAGGTGTCTCTACTACGGTGGTCGGGGTGGTCACCTCCATCGCGGACAACGACTTGTTTGATTTGGCCACGTCCGTGGGCGGGCTGGCGGGCTTTGCGGTGGGCGTGCTGTGCACAGCTGTGCGCGTGTGCGTAGAGATCCGCCAGCTACCACTCAAGGCGGAGAAGCTGCGGGACGACGTGGGGCGCCTTGCCGACGCGTTGCGAGCGGACCTGCTGCCCAAGGTGACGAAACTGGCCGACACACGGGCGGAGGGGGCGGAGGCGCTCCTGACCCAGGTGGGTCAGATGTCGGCTTCGTTGGACGCCCTTGTGGGCAAGCTTCTTCACGTCGCCCTCTCAGTCAAGGCGCGAACGCGCGAGCAGATCAAGTCGAACGACGGCGGCACCGACCCGTCTCTCGAGGCGGAGGTTGCCGCCCGTTTGCAAGACGTGAGAGACCTGCAGCAAAATCTGATTGTGGTGGTGACGTGGGAGAACCAGCGGACGATAGGCAGAATTGACGACCGGTCGCTCGCCAAGGAGCAGGCGGATGCGCTTGCGCTGGTGGAGCGCAGCCACGAGCTGGTGGCAGTACCCCCCGTGCTTGACCGCGTCGTGGTCGACTGGGGCGATTCAGAGGCCCCGTGGTCCAAGTTGCGCGACGCGGTGCTGCGTGATCCGGGCGAGGCGGTTGCCGGGATGTGCGCGTGCATTGCCAGCACCAAGGGCATGGGGGGAGTAGGCAAGACAGTCATCTGCCAGCTGGTTGCCGCACAGGCGAAAGAGGAGGGCCGCCGGTACGCGGATGGTGTTTTCTGGGTCAAGCTGGGCCAGGGAGCGGGCGAGGCCGAGGCGATGAAGGGTATGCTGGCGGTGGCGACCGTGGTGGCCCGGAAGGAGGTTGCAGCAGCGTCCGTCGCGGTGGCGGCGGACAAGCTGCGTGGGGTGCTGGCGAACAAAGCATGCTTGATCGTGGTGGACGACTGTTGGGCCGCATGCCTGGCGGATCCTTTTGTGAGCGCCGTCGAAGGCGAGGCATGTCGCCTCTGCTGCCTGCTCATGTCCACCCGGTTGGACGGGGTTGCCAGCATGGCCTCCGATCAGTGCTGCGTGAAAGTCGGGCCGATGGCCGAGCACAGGGGGCGGGATGTGCTGCTGGAGCACTCCAAACCCCGGCCGGAACCGAAGTCGCAGGTGGACGAAGCGCATCTTGCCGTGCTTCTGAAAGCAGCTGCGGGTCTGCCCTTAGCGCTGGCTGTGCTGGGCTCGGTTGTTCGCACCAAGGGGTGGGGATGGGCGGCCGCCGAGGTGCACCAGTCGTTTGTTTCACAGCCCTGCCCACGCGGTGGTGAGCATTCGTCTCTGTGGGCCTGCTTTCAGGCCAGCTACAAGCACTTGGACGCCATTGGCATGGAGCCTGAGCACTGCCGGGAGCTGTACATGGCGTTGTGCGTGGTGGAGAAGCAGGAGTGGCTACCAATGTCGGCGCTGTCAGCACTTTGGGGCGTGGACGAAGACGTTGCCAAGGTTTACGCCAACCTGTTCGGCGACGTAGCGTTGGCAACAGTACGCCCACAGGTGCAGGCGGGAAAGGACTCGCTGGTGTTGGGCCTGCACGACTTGCTGGTGGACTGGATCCACTATGGGCTGGTGCTCAAGCAGAACAAGCGCCAGCACTTCTACAAAGAACTGGTGGAGGGGTACGCAGCCCGCCTGGGGCGCGGCGTGCCTCCGGCGGTTGGGGAGGTCTCGGACGGACAGAGCCGCCCGTGGTGGGCACTGGACGACGAGTATGCCAAGCTCACCGTGTGCCGTCACCTGAACGCTGGTGGCGATGTCTTGCGGCTTGAAGCGGTGGCGCTCCTTTGTGACTGGCGGTGGATTGCGTGGCACGTGGGCCGGAGCGGTCTCTCAGCCGTGGACTACCGGACGGATTGCCGTCGGTCTCAGGTGGCACTCTTGGAACGCATCGCAACGGTGGTGGACGGGGCTATTGCTGTGTCATCCACCCTGGGAGTCCCTGCGTTGCAGCAGGTCGCATTTGAGCTGGCGGAGCGCCTGAGAGCCGCCGCGCTCTCAGGTGACGCACTTGCCTGCCACATGCAACGTCTCGTGCGCGATGCCAGGCACTGCGTGGCGCGGCCCTCGGTTGAGTTGCTTGGAGATGGTGGACTGCCTATGCCACAAGAAGTGAGCACCTTCGGTTGTGGCGCGCACGAGCCACATTCTCTCATCACCCTGCGCGACGCCAGCGGAAGAGCGCTTGTTGTATCTGGCGGGGGTGATGGTTCGCTGCAGGTGTGGGACGTGGAGCGGGGGGCACGTGTTGCTGTCCTCGAGGGCCACACGGCCTGCGTCGTTTGCTTGTGTGTGGTTGACGTTGCATCTGGAGCGGCCGACGTTGCTGCGCGGTGTACGGTGCGGCGGGTTGTGTCGGGTTCGGTTGATGGTTCTCTACGGGTGTGGGACGTCGAGGGCGAGAAGTGTGTGGCGCTTCTGGAAGGCCACACGGCCGCGGTCTTGTGCGCGTGTGTGGGCAAGGTGGCCAGCAGGACGGGTGTTGGCGCAGCGGGGGGGACGGTTCAGCGTCTGGTGTCTGGTTCGGCCAATGGTGCCCTGCGTGTGTGGGATGTGGAGCGGTGGGAGTGCGTGGCAGAGCTGACAGGCCACACGGAGCGTGTCGGGGTCGTGTGTTTTGCAGAGGTGCCCGTTGGGGCGGCCGAAAGTCGAGCGGGCGCGATGGCACAGCGGGTTGTGTCTGGCTCAAAGGACGGTACGTTGCGGGTGTGGGATGTGGAGGGCAAGAAGTGTGTGGCGACGCTGACAGGCCATACGGACGATGTTGCGTGCATGTGTGTGGTGGAGGTGCCCGATGGGGCGAGCAGTGGTGCGGCGGATAGGACGGTGCAGCGACTTGTGTCTGGGTCGGAGGATGCGACGCTGCGGGTGTGGGACTTGGAGCGGGCGGAGTGCATCTCCGTGCTCCAGGGCCATGGGTCGTGGGTTGATTGCGTGTGTGTCGTGAGAGTGGCGAATGGGACGGCCGGTGGTGGGGGCGGCGGGACGGTGCAGCGAGTCGTCTCAGGGTCGCTGGATCATACGCTGCGGGTGTGGGATGTGGAGCACGGAGCGTGCTTGGCCAAGCTGGACTGCGGATTAGACTGTGCCTGGGCACTATGTGCCGTGCACTGTGGCGGTGGTGTCGATGACAGCGGGGGCGGGCGGACGGTGCAGCGGGTCGTGTGTGCAATGGATTCAGGGAACCTCCAGGTGTGGGACGTTGAACGCGAGGAGCGCGTCGCGGAGCTGCTGGGCCACACGGGCCTTGTTCGCTGCATGTGTGTTGTGGAAGCCACCGGCTGGGTGGGTGGTGTCAGTGGCGACGGGACGGTGCGGCGCGTGGTGTCTGGGTCGGATGACCACACGCTGCGGGTGTGGGATGTGGACCAGGGGGAGTGCGTTGCCGGACCGCGAGCCCACACCGCTTATATCTCGGACTGCCGCGCGGTGGAGGTTTCTGTTGAGGCGAGCGATGGCGCGGCGGTGAGGACGGTGCGCCGTGTCGTGTCCGGGTCGCATGACAAAACGCTGCGGGTGTGGGACGTCGAGAGCGGAACGTGCGTGGCGGTCCTAAAAGGCCACACGGACAGAGTTTTACCCCTCTGTGCCGTGGAAGTGGCCGCTGCGACTGTTGGAGTTGGTCGCCAGGCCTCGGTGCAGCGCGTCGTGTCTGGGTCGGCAGACAACACGCTGCGTGTGTGGGATGCAGATCGGGAAGAGTGTATCGCGATACTGGAGGGCCACACGGCCACTATCTGTTGCGTGTGCGTGGTGGGGGTTTCCGTTGAAGCGGTAGATGGTGCGGCGGTAAGGACGGTGCAGCGGGTTGTGTCTGGGTCAGCAGACGGGACGCTGCGGGTGTGGGATGTAGTTCAAAGGAAGCGTATCGCGGTGTTGGAGGGCCACACGAGCGCCATTTCTTGTGTGCGTGTGGTGGAGGTTTCCGTGGAGGCGGGCGATGGTGCGGCGGTGCGGACGGTGCAGCGCGTCGTGTCTGGGTCGGAGGACAAGACGCTGCGGGTGTGGGACGTCGAGAGCGGAACGTGCGTGGCGGTCCTGAGAGGCCACACGGGCCGTGTCTCGGACATGTGTGCTGTGGACGTGGCCGCCGCCGCTGATGGGGGTGGTGGCCCTCGGACGCGACGCTTGGTGGTGTCTTGGTCGGACCTGTACCGGGAGGATGCTGCGGTTATGGTGTGGGATGTAGAGAGCGGGGAATGCGTCACTGTCCTCAAGGAATTCCCGCGCTCGGTCAGGTGCATGTGTGTGGTGGAGGTCGCCGATGGGTCGGGTGGTCGAGGGGGTGGCGAGGTGGTCCAGCGGTTGGTGGCTGGGTTGATGAACCGCACGCTCCAGGGGTTGGACATCTCTGCAGACGGATCTGTTCTGCCTGCCTTCACACTCAAACTTCCTGGCTGGCCCACCAAGCTGATCGCTGTTGCTGGGCACCCGTCTCTTTTGCTTGCCGTGTGCTTCGGGGGTGCGACCGTGCTCGTGGATGCTGCCAACGGTCGCTTTTGGCCAATGGCGTGCCCCCCCGGAGTGGGTCGTGCTCTCTCCCCTGCCATGGACCGTCTGGTGCTTTGCACTGGCACTGGTTCCCTGCACGTTGCCCGGCTGCTGCTCTGACCTCCCCCCCCGCTCCGCCCGCTCCCCAGCCCACCTGATCCACCCGCTGCGCGGGCGCCACGGAGCGGCGGCCGGCCGCCACCCCTCGCCCTGCCGGCCAGGCGCGTCGCCGACACGTGCCCGCGCCACCCCCGCGGCGGAATCGGCGGCACGCCCCCCCCCCCGCCTGCGCGTGGCCGGCTCGCCCTCCGCTACGCCGCGGGCGCCCGCCGCCCCACACCCCCCCTCCCCATCCTCATCTCCGTGTGTGGGCCCGACGGGCTGGCGCACCGTGCGGCGCCGCGCGCCGTGGCGGCTGCGGCGCGGTCGGGGCGGGGGGCCGTCGGGTCGGCGGGCGGCCGGCGGCGCCGTGGCGCCCCGCGCGCGGGCACACGCTGCCGGTGCACCACGGCCGTCGCGGCGGGGGTGGGGGGCCCGTGCCGGCGGCCGTCCATGCGCCGCCGCCGCCCCGCCCCGCCACGGGCGCGCGTCACGGGCTGCGTTGGGCGCCGCTGTGGCGGGGGGCTGCCCCCCGCCCGCGGCGGCGTCTGGCGTGAGCGCGCGTGGTGCCCCGTGGTACGCTTCCCCCTCCTGCCGTGCCCGCCTCTCTCTGTGCGGCGTGCCTTGCTTCTCCCTGGCCGCCACGACCCCGCGACCTGCCTGTCTGAACGCCCCGCGCGCGCGGGCCCGGCCTGTGTGTGCTTTTGTTTCTTCACCCGCCGCAGGGGCCCGCCCGGCGTGGCCGCCTGACCGCAGCTGCGGGCTTGCGCGTGGCCGCCCCCGCCGTCGCGCGCAGCCCGCCAGGGTGACGCCCAAGGCGAGCTGGCGGTCTGGACGTGGGCGCGGGGGCGGGCGGGTCATGGGCGCCCAGGCATTCGGCTGGCGGCGCCGGGTTGGCACGCGCGTGGCGGTGGTGGGGGCGGCCGTGCTGTAGAGGGGCTGGCGGCGGCGAGCGTCGGCTGTGGCTGCGGCCCCGTCGGCCTGCCAGCCGCGAGGACGACGCCGGGCGAGAGGCCCCCCGCCGCGACCAAGCGAGACCCCCCCCCCCCCCCCCCGCGGCGCCGGCGGCGGCAAAAGACGTCGACGGCGGCAGGGGACGTGCTGCTGGCGGCGGTGGATAACGGTTGCGCCGCCGCCCGCGGCGCGGCCGCAGCCGCCGCAGCCGCCGGTGGCAGAGGTAACGCCGGTGGCGTCGGCACGGTGGGCGCGTCCGGGACTGTGGCTGGGGTGGCTGGCCCCTGGCAGCATGGGCAGACGGCGGGCGCGCGGGCAAGCGGGTGGCGCGCTGGGCAGCGTCTGGCGCGGCTTGGGCGGCGGCGGCCTGCCGACTGGGCTTGAGGGGCGGGACGGGCTGCGGGGCGGCTCATGATGTCTTTTTGTTTGCGTACCATCTTTTTTCTTGCTTTCTCGGGTTGTTCTTGCGTGTGCTGGTGGCATCATGTGTTGTGTGTGGACGATTTTTTTTTCTTCTTGCAGCGGGACGTTGTTGCATGCTACGACACGACACCCCCATCCTGCTGGCGTCACGGGCGGGCTCTCGGGGGCCCAGCGGCACCCCTCCGCGTGGCGGTTCGGGCCACACCCCAACGCGCCCACTCAGCGGCGGTAGGTACCCGCTCCCCGCCCCCCCCCGCCTACTTCCCCGTCTGGTGACAAGAGACGGTCACGGCGTCCGCCGTCGGTTGGTGGGGGGACTCCTCCTGTCGACGCCCCCAGCGTACAACCCTCCGCCGCCCCACCCTACCGCCACCGCCACTGCCTACTCCCTCACTTGCCCATTGACAGTGCAGCAAAAAGCGCATCAGGGTTGAGCGTGCAAGCAACTCCACCGCGTCGTCAACGACGTGCGGCACAGACGGCAGTGGCAGCGGCAGAGCTAGTGGCGGACCAGCCGCCTCCCCGCCGGGATGGGGGAAGGTACCCGCCCAAAGACCACCGTCTGGCAGGCGGGCGGGTGAGGGGGACGGAAGGTGGGGAGGGCGAAGGGGGACCACTTAACCGCGCGCCTTCCGCACAGGGGGGAGGGAGGAACGGTACCTGCCCCTCCTGGCGACGGAGTATGGCCGCTCGTCGTGCGAGCCACCCCCCCTTCATCAGCTACAGGCGCCGCGCCACAGCGAGCGTCGCAATGCATGTGGCGTCGACGAACAGTGTAGCGCATAGCGGCCGCCGCGTTGCAGACGGCAGCCGGCTCCGAGGCCCCCAGTTGGTGCCGCCCGCACGGCCGCAGCAACTGCAGGCATCAGCTGTCGTGGCGCCGACGAGCGCCACTGTCGGCCCGGTGGGCACACGCGGCGGCACCCGTGCGCCTGCCGTCGCGTCGGCTACCACAGCAGCAGTCAAACAGCAGCGCAAGGAGAAGGTGCGCACGTTTTCAATGCCTACGCACAGAAACCGGCCGCGAGGTGAGCGGCAAGCAGGTGGGCAAGACGTCGGCTGCACGTGGACGTTCAGAAGGCCTACAGGGGCCCGACTTGTCGACAACGCAATCGACGGGTTTGACGCGTCAGGCACGGCATGCGCTGACCGTCGCCGCCGCCTCGGGCACACCCCACCGCAACGGCCGCACCGCCCGCGTGCGGCGGCGGCCGCGCCGACCGCTCACGTGGCATGCCCGCTGCCGCGACGGCCACTACCGCGGGGTGGGTGACGCTGTGCATATTCTACGCACTCCCACGCCGTTCCCATATGGGAACCGAGCCTGTGGGCACGGTGCCCGAGTCGCCGCCGCTGCGCACGCCGCCCCGCACGGTGGCGGGGGGCCCGCTCCCTCATCCGGTCGCCCGCGGCGCCGCCCGAGCCGGCGCCAACCCCGCGCTCGACGGCGGTTGCGAGAAGCCAGGTCGGCGATGCTCGTGCTCGATAGGTCAATACCCCTCTGCGTGGGCACATGGACAGGGACAGTGAGTCCCTCCCAGCGCTGGATGCCGCGCAGCGCGTGGTCTCGCAACCCCGCGGGATGGCCTCCACCACACCAAAGCCGCCGCCGTGCGGCCCAACCCCCAGGCGTCCCCGACACGAGGACCCCCCCCTTCTGGTGCGCTCCCCTGTCGGGCGGGAAGCCCGACCCGCGGGTCCACACCGCACCGCACCCTGCACGGGAAGGGCGGCACAGGCATGCTCCCGCAACGGGCTGCGCCACAACTATTTATCGTTCCCTCCTCTCCCCTGCCCGCCCCCCCTCCCCCCCCCTACACCCCTCTGACGTGCTCACGCCGCCGGGTCCCCCGCCGCCGGCGGGTACACCTCGTGGATGACCCGGCTGACGACCGCCCCCGGGTCCAGCACCGCCAGCACCCGCTGGCGGACCTGCCCCGCCCGCGGCGGGGTGGCCGACCCAAACTCCACGACGCCCCCGCCGCGTGCGTCGGCCATGACAGACAGGTACAGCCCGTCCTCCAGCGCCACCACCCGGTCCGTGCCGCCGTCGCCGCCGTCGCCGCCGCCGCCGTCGCCACCACCACCAGCGGCGGGCGCCCACCGCACCCCCTCCACCGTCCACGATACAAGCCGGCGGCCGTCGCCGCTGCCGCTCCCGTCGCCGTCGCCGTCGCTACTGTCCACAAACGCCATCACCGTTGCGGTGCCGGCGCCGGCGGCCGCCACGGTGGGCCCCGGGTAGCCCCCCACCCACGCGTCCACCGGCGCCGCCGGCGTGGCGGGCGGCGCCGGCGGCAGCTCCACCGCCCCCCCGTCGACGCCCACCCACCCCTCCACGCGGGCCTCGCGGATGGAGGCGAGCAGCGCCGGGTGCGGGGCGCCCGGCGGCCACATCACCACCACCGACCACGCCGCCGCGGCGTCGGCGCGGAGGTAGAGCTCAAGAAAGGGGACGCCCGCCGCTGGTGGCCCGCCGAGATAACCCAGCAGCCCCCCGCCCGACGCGGCCATGACGCACTGGGGCCCGCCGCCCCCGCCGCCGCCGCTGCCGCCGCCGCCGCCGCCCGCGACGGGCGGCGGCACCACCACTGGCGCGTCTGCGTCGGCCGGGATGGGCTCGGTCCACCGCTTCTCGTACAGCCCGTCCACGTCGCGGCGGGTGGCGGGGGCGCCCCCCGGCGGGTCGACAGAGGCCAGGTTGATGTGGAGTAGCCCTTTGGGGGCGCCGCCGCCGCCGCCGCCGCCGCCCGCCGCCGGCGGCGGCACCGCCCACACTCGCGCGCCGCGGTAGTGGGTGGCGCGCGGCAGCGCTGCGGCGGGCGCCGACAGCGCCGGGCGGGGGCCAAAGCCGCCCCACTCGCCGGCGAGGCCGTAGAAGCGGCCGTCGGGGAGGAGCGTCGGGTGGACCGCCGCGTGGATGGCGCCGCGCGTCACGGCCACCGCCGACGCGGGGGGCGGCGTCGTCAGGGGGGGGGGGGGGGGGGGCACGGCGCCGCCGCGGCGACCGCATCTTGGACGCTGCCGCCGCCGCCGCCGCCGCCGCCGCTCATCGCCATCGCCGCCGCCGCGGCCGCGCGGCGCCCAACCGCCAGCGCCGGGCGGGTGCGGAGAGGGCCGGTCGGCAGGCCGACGCGGCGGTGCCCGCCGGCCGCGACGGCCTGTCGCCAAGGAGGGGGGGTGGCGGCGACAAAGGCAGGGAGGGAGCGATTCAGCTCACCCCGCCCTTGCTTGTTGGGCGTGGGGGGCTCCATGAAGCGTACGAGGTGGGACGCGTGGGGGGGGGAGGCAAGACGCGCGGGGCGGTGGCGCCTGAGCCCAACGGGTTGATGCGACGCGCTTCCTTGCAGAAAAGAGGCGACCACGCCGTGGTCCAGGCTAGCCGAGCCGGCGCGGGACGGGAGCCAACGTGGTCACTCACGAGGAGGTATGGGTATGCAATCCTCTTCCGCACGAGACAGCGATGGGACTTATTGTGTGCCGCGCCGAGGGCGGCCAAGCGCACGTGAGCAGCTGATGGAGGGGGCACCACCCTTTACGGAGTTTGCCCCTTCGCCGAGGACAGACTAGCCTGGCGTGCCCCTTCCAAAGGGGCAGCCTGGCAACGCCCGGGGGGACTGACGCCTTCAGCCCACCGTCCAAGCAACAACGATGGGTGCACATCTGAGCACGGTATGGGAGGCCCTGTGGGGTATAGGTAGAGAGAGAACAAGAGAAGGACTTCTATTCGTTCAAGATACACCAGTCTTTCCGCAGTGTCATAGTCCACGAAGCGCAGTGTACTGTACATACTTGTGGGGTGGGGCGGTGGTCGTGCGCCGCCTCGGCCGGTACTCGCCGTTGCGTCGCGCGGTGGTGGGGGGGGGGGCGGGGCGGAGGGTGATGGGCGGCCGCGGTCGAATGGCAGCAGCACAGCTGGCCGTGGCTGCCTCCCGCCGCTGACCTTCCCGCGGGACGGGGGGACGGGGGGAGGGGGGGCGGGGCGAACCTGCTACCGCCCGTAAGGTGGGCGGACCAACGGCGCCTCGCGCGCGGGACGACAGTGTAGGTTAGGCCCTGTTTCACGACGGGCAGCCGAAACACTCCCCCCCCCCCCTCCGCCTCTCGTCACTCTCCCCCCCTCTTGCTCTTGCCAAACCGCTCGTCTACTGCGCAGTCGAGGTGGGGGGGGCAATGATGACGCGACCGCGGGTGACGGCCTCTCGGTCCGGCCCGGTGCTGCCGAGGCGCCGCTCAGGCAGACACAGCGACGAGGAGGAGGAGAGGAGGGCGTGCACCCGCACCGTCTGGACGGTGCGGAGGTACGAGTCGAGGGGCGCGCTGGGGAACCGCCCCAGCTGCAGCAGGTAGCTGCTAAAGGGGCTGGGACACGCGCGGGGGGTGTCGAGGAAGGACACGGCGCTGGTGCGGCGCTCACAGAATGGGCGGAGCGCGAGAGGCGCCCCCGTCGCCAGCGGCGCGTCCGCTAGGGGCACCAGCAGGGACGCCGCGTCGTACGAGACGATATCCACAAACGACCGCCGGAACGTCTGGCGGCCGACCTGGTCGACAAACGCCGCCACCGCCGTGCGCCCCGGCGGCAGGAGCGCGTCGTCCCCCCCCAGCAGCTCCACCCCCATCGACACCATCCGCGTGTTGAACCGGTTCCTGTTTGGCGCACACCCGTTGGAGGTGGTCCCCGCCGGCAGGTTGCGGGTGGGCGGGGAGGTGCGGCCAAAGGCGCCACAGTCACCAAAAAAGGAGAGCGTGAAGGGAAACTTGACCGCCGCCCCCGACCGGAGGAGCACCGGCGGGGGGCCGCCACCCGACGCCACCGCCGACGTGTTGAGCGGGTTGACGGGCACGTCAAAGAAGAAAAAGCGGCGGTCGGGCAGCTCCCCGAGGCACACGGCCGTGCGGCGAAACACGCGGAAGAGGGTGGCCCGCGCGGCGTCCAGCGCCAGCATGTCGACCGCGACGGGCAGCACGCCATTGGCCTCCAGCCGCCGGCGCGCAAAGGCGGCGAGGACGTCCCCAAAGTCAATCAGCGACACCTGCTTGAAGGACGCGGCGGTGGCGGCGAGGCCCTCGAGGGCGCCCAGCCGGGCGACCTCGTACTGGGCCTGCAGCGCCTCGACGGCGTCGGCACGGGCGAGCGCCCCCTGGCCGCCTCTGATGAGCCGCTGCAGCTCCTCCCGCTGGGCTGTAAGGCTGGCCGCCTCGACGGTCAGCGCCGCCAGCTCCACGTCAATGTCCAGAATGGTGTCAATGAGGTCCACCCGAGCCTGGGCGTTGATAAACAGACGCTCAAAGGCGGCCTTGACCTCTGGGAGGGTGCTGAAGTCGTCGGCTGCAAAGGCACAAGCAATCTGCGCGGTGAGCTCCGCCGCCTTGCTCTCCAGCGCCGCCGACCGGATGGCCGCAATGGTGTCGACGCTCTGGATGAGCGACAGGTCTGCCGACAGGTCGACCACGCCGGGAAAGTTGTTGCGGAGGTCCAGGTCCGCCCCGGCGTTGAGGAGGTCGGCCAGACCGCCAATGCTGCACCCGCTTGCCGTCGCCTCGTCCACAATCTCGCGTACCACCTCTTGGATCTCCACGACCGACTGGATGGCCGCAAAGGGGTCCTTGCCGGCAACGGCGCCGCCGAGGCCGGCGCCTGCCGACAGCAGGCTGAAGAACTGGTTCAGCTGCCGCTCCCCCGCCAGCTCTACCGCCTCTGCCTGCGCTGCGGACAGGCGGGTGGCGGCTTCCGCGAGCGCCACGGCAATCTCTTCCTGGATCCGGTCCACCGCCAGCACCTGGAGGGTGCGGCGGTCCCGCAGGGAGCGGCGGATGGCCTGAAAGTTCTTGGCCGGCAGGCTAATCGCCGCGGCGGCGGTCACCACCGACAGCAGATTGGCCTCGGCAGTCGCCCGGCTGGCCGTGTCTGCCACCCGCTGCGCATACGCGTACTGGTCGTCAAGGACGTCGGCAAGCGCGCCGGGGGATGTGCGCGTCAGGGCGGCGCGCCCAAAGATCCCCGCCCCCGCCTCTGCGCGGCTGTCCTGCACCCGCGCCCCGGTGGCCGCCATCATCCGCTGTGGAAAAGGGAGCCCCGGCGCCGCCCGCTCCACGGCCGCCGTTACTTCCATGGCAGCGGCCTTGGTGGCCGCCGACGCGGGGGACGCCGCCGGCGCGCCCTGCAGCGTCAGGAGGAGGTCGACGTAAAAGCGCTCGAGCAGCCCCACCCACAACCGCAGGTCCCCCCTCGGCACGTCTGTCGCGGCCACCGTGGCGGGGGTCTGCCGGACCAGCGCACCAGGGGCGCCGGCCGGGCCCGCGGGGCCCCGCCTTCCGGTCGAGCCCGACCGCGTCCGCGGGCGGGTGATGGTGGTGGTGGTGAAGCGGCAGCGGGTACACAAGAATCCAGAGCAGCGGCAGCGGGTGACCTTGCGGAAGGCCGGCAGGTTGGGGCCGCCGGAACCCCCCCTGCCGCCGGCCCCCCCGCCGCCGCCGGCACCACCAAAGATCCGTGCCACGACCAGCGGGGGGCCATTCACGCTCGCCTCGACCAGCACCACCCGGCCGCCGGCGCCGCCGGCGCCGCCGGCGCCACCCGTGCCGCCGCGGGCGCCATTGCCCGACGCGCGCCCTTGGTTCCCCTCGGTGCCCCTGCAGCCCCGAATGGTGCCGGTGCACCGCCCGTTGGACGGCGCCGTCCCGCGGGCGCCGTTCCCCCCGTCCCCCCCCGGGCTCGCCAGGGAGCCGCCGCCGCCAAAGGCGGCCACCTCCAGCGGGGGCCCCTCGGCGATCATCCGGTCGCAATAGATGACGATAGCGCCTGCGGGCTGGCCCGCCGCCGCCCGCGGCGGCGTCGTCCCCGTCCGCCCCGTGGCTGCCTTGGGCGGCTTGCGCTGCGGCGAGTCCCCCGCCGCCCCATTGACCTGTAGCGTCACCGCGCCGACGGTGGTGCACTCCTGCGCGTACAGGCGGGTGGTGGGGATGCCCCGAAAGTCCAGGAACCGCCCGTCCAGCCGCAGCCGCACCGCAAAGACCGACAGGTCCGCCCGCGCCGCCCGCGCGTTGCCCATCACCGCCTGCACCGCGGCCGAGGTGAGCGACACGGCGTTGCCGCTGACCCGGAAGCCCGCCTTGGTCGCGTCTGGCCCCTCCACCCGCACCGAGGTGAGCTGGGCGGCCGCGCCGCCGGCGTTGGCCACCAGCCCCACCGCCGCCGCCGCCGCCGCCACCGCCACCGCCACCGCCGCCGCCACCAACCTGCGGGGGTGGTGGCCGCCGCCGCCGCGGCGGGCGCCGCGTGCCTCCGCCATGACGACTGCCTGCGTACAGACAATAGGCCGGGCCCGTCCAAGAAGAGTGGCCGGCAGGGGCGGGGTGCGGATGTGGGGAGGGAGGGGGGACGGGAGCAGCACCACCGCCGGTCGACACACGGAGAGGGGGGGCAGGCCGGGGGGGGGGCGGCGGGCTGCGCGGGCCACTGGGATGACTGCAACAGCGGGGATGCCCCTCCCAGTGGCCAGGTGGGTGCTCAAGTAGGCCCGCGCCGCTGCCTAGCGGCTAGCCCCGTCCCCCCATTGCGCCCCCCCCCACCCCCCCACAGGGGCAGCAGACATGGCGGCCCACCCCGTGGCACCCTGCAGGCGCACGGCACACACCACCCAAGGCGGGAAGGGCGGCGGGCGATGGGCTCGGTGGCGGGGGGACGCCGCCGCCTCCCCCCCCCCCCCCCCCCCGAGGGCGGGGCGGGGGGTGGGTGTCCACGCCGCGTGCACCTCCTCCCAGAGACCGGGCGCGTCGCCGTCAGCCACCCCCGGCCACAGGGTGCGCGGGCGTCTGCCCCCCCCTTTCCCACCCGGCGGGGGAGGTGGGGGCGGGGGGGGGGGGGGGGGGGGGTTCCCCGTCCTCGCCCCACCGGATCGTTGGCCCCGCGGCGTGCGTGCCACAGCAGGGGCGGGACGGCGCGCAACGCCCCAGCGGGAGGGGGGCGGGGGCGGGGCGGAGTGCATCGGCTGGGTGGCGAGAGGACGCGCCGCCCACCCGCCCCCGCGAGGGGGTAGTGGCGGCGGACGGCGGTCAGCCAGCTTCCCCCCCCCTCACCGCGGGCTCGCGGGGGAGCGCGTCGCGGCACCCACAACGCAAGCGGCCACCCTCTTCCCACCCACAGTGATCATGGGCATGACGCCCCCCCTCCCTCCAACAGTGGCGGGGGGTCGGGGTCGAAACAACGAGGGCGATGCAAGGCGGGGCGGACAAGAAGCACACGCCGCCCACCGAGAGAGGGCCAGGGCGCCGGCCGGGGTGGGGCCCAGTTGAGTCCGCCACAGGCCGGCCAGCGAGAGAAGACACGCACCAATCCGCCCGCGGCCCGCGGCCGCGGCCGGCCGCTTGCCCCCCCCCATCGAGACTCCTCTCGGCCGTCCCGCGCCGCGAGAGAAGACGCACCGTGGCCGCGGCGTGTGCCTCACTGCCCCGTGTGGCTGCGGCCGCCGCGGGGCGCGGCGGGAGCCAGCCCAACAGTGTTGGCAACGGGGCTAACAAACCACCACGACAGTGGCTTCCCTTTCATTGGCGGATGTGTCCAACGGCTCGAAATGGACACACCGTGCGGTCGCACCAGGGCGCGTGCGGAGGGGCGACGAGAGAGAGAGAGCTTCCGACCTACCTCCTCCACTTGGCTGCATGGAGGAGACGTCGGGGGGCGGGGGGCCACCCGCCAGGCGGCTTGTGTTTTCTGCCAAGAGTGGTCGGCTCGCAACTCCGGTTCTTGTTGGGACCACGTGAGCCAACCGACGGGCAGGCAGGCCTCGCAGCGTTCGAGAGATCCCCTTGCGGAGGATGCCCAGGCGCCCTTGCCTTCCCGCCCCAGATCTGAGAGGTCTGGCGCTGCTCTTCACGCGCGTCTTTTGCATCGCGGTGTCTACGCTTTCCTGCCGCTGTATGTACCTATCGGCGGCCGCGGCTGCCCCCGTTGCTTCCTCGCGCTGTGGGTGAAAACCATACTCTACCGCGCCGCTGCCTCGCAGCGCAGGCCGCTGGCCGCCCCGCCAAGCCGGCCGCTGCCGCCGTTGGCGCGCGGCGGCACGCGCCTCCGTCGCGGCACGCCGTCGGGGCCGGCCGCCCACCAGCGGCGGCAGCGGCAGCGGTGACGGCTGGAGGTGCAGCGGCCCCCTATTCCCCACCCCCCCCCCCCCTCCCCCCCACCCGCGAGGGTCTGTTGAATCTCTGTTCCGGTCCTCCCACCTTCGCCGCCCACGCCCCCTTCCGCGCGCCCCCCCCCCGCGCGCCCCCCCCCCTGTCTTGCGGGCTCACGGTATCCCCGTCTGGAGCGCGCCGGCGACGGTGCGGGGCGCCACCAGGGACGCCGCCCCCCGGAGCTACTGTTTCCCCGATGTCTTTGTCGTTCACCAAAGCCCCGGCGGTGTCGCGGGCCCCCGTGCGGCGGGACGGGCGTCGGGGGCGGGCCGAGGATGTGGGGGGGGGGGGGGGGGTGTGTGGGCCGGCCGGCCAGGCCCGCGGGCTTGGGGGATGCCGCCGTGCCCCGTTCCACGGCCGCCCCTGTTTCTTCGCCCGGCGGCACCTGTGGGGTCGGGTCTGCAGGGACGTCCCCTACCGCCATTGTCTGCGACGGGGAACCCTCCAGCGACGCATATCGGCCCGCCCGTTATACTCTTGACGACATTCTCGGCGCGTCGTTCATCCACGGCGGCTAGGCGTGACCAGGGGGCCAAGCGCCAGAGGCTGCCACACAGCAGCGCGCAAACAACACGGCGGCGTCGCCCAGCAGCTCTGGTTATTCCACAGAGTTATCGTCCGACCCCCCCCTCCGTCCCCCACCCCATCCCCTCGTTTCTCCCGCACCCGACGCCCGCGCTCTCCTCGTCACCACCCCCCGGCTTCACCCCATGAGGGGTGGAGCGCAGCCACCATCGCCCGGAGGTGGCGCTTGCCCACCGCCCGCGCTGTCAGATGCCGGGCGCGTCTAGTAAGCGGAGGCTGCCGTCAAGCAGGGGGGGGGCGGGGGCGCCCTCAGCCGCCCCTACCACCACCGCCGTCAGCGGAGGGTGAGGTGGCGCCTCCGCGGTCAAGGCAATACCCCGCAGTGGCGGGGAACGGGGAGAGGTCAAAGGGGGCAGCGGGTGCACGATTCTCCTACTGCCCCACTGCACGGCCGCCGACGACGCTCCACGCCCGCCAACCTCAGAGTAGAGCATGACTGTATAGGCTCCCAAAAAGAACAGGGATTCCACGGAGAGAGAGCACCCAGTCACAGCCTGCCCCCTCCCCAAAGACTCCCCTCGAGGCCACAGCCGGCCCATGCGGGCCGCTCCCTATACATGCAACCCCTGCAGAGCGTCACCGGCGCTGTCCGCGTCGGCAGCTGCCGCCCTCATCAGAGCCGCCTCGCAGGGACGCGCTCGCCCCCCGCCTCCCCCCCCCGTGCCGCCGTCGTTGTCGCCGTCGCCCTGGCGCACGTCCACATCCAACCCCCCCTCCCCCGCCGCCCCCTCTTCTTCCTCTTCCTCCTCTTCCTCC
Organism: Pyropia yezoensis; assembly: GCA_009829735.1. NCBI lineage: Eukaryota > Rhodophyta > Bangiophyceae > Bangiales > Bangiaceae > Pyropia > Pyropia yezoensis. Next base: position 24,391,923 of record CM020620.1, read on the forward strand.
GCCTCCTCCTCCTCCACGTCCCAGCCGGCACGCCGAAAGCCACCAATATCCTCCCCTTCCTCCTCACTGGAGCTGCCGTCGGCGGCGAGGGCCCCCCATCCCCCCCCCGCGCCGCCCGCGCGCCGCTCCCGTGCCGCCTCCTTCTCCGCCTCCCGCGCCGTCACCTCCCGCTCACAGCTGTCAATGTACGCCGCCTGCACCGCCACCACCCCCGCGCTGTCTGCCGTCGCGGCGTACGCGTCGAGGAGCTCCGCGTTGAGCGCAAAGAAGCTCTCCCCCCACCCAAAGTGCCCCATTACTGCCCGCGCCTGCGACCGCTCCCCCCCAATCCACAGTCCCGCCGCCAGCGCCTCGGCGCAGGTGAGCTTGAGCGGCCGCCCATAGTTGACCGGGTTGGCCGCGAGGAGGAAGGGGAGCAGCCGCGGCACCCCCCCGCGGAGGACCCGCCAGTCAATCTCGTCGACGCGTGCCCACGAGCAGTCGACGACGGTAAGGCCGCCGCGGCGGAGGGTGTCGCCGTCTGCGGGGGATAGCGCGACGGTGGCGGTGGGGGTGAGCAGGAGGCCCCGGCAGGGCTGGGTGAGGCGGAGGGAGCGGAGGGCGCCGACACGGGCAAGGCGGCGCCCCGAGCACCGCCGCGGGTCGCACTGGTTAAAGTCCCACATGGCGAGGGGGACGAGCGGGGTGTCGGGGGGGGGGTGGGGGGAGGGGGGGAAGCGCCCCGGGGGGCATCGACAGGCGGCTCCGCGGGGTAGGCCCGAGACGCCTGGTTGGCAGCATGCTGCTGCCGCTGGCGGCGGCCCATGGTGGCAACGAGCGCAGGGGGTGATGGGAAGAGAGAGGGTGAGAGCGGTACAGGTGAGAAGGGTAGAAACAAAGTGGACATGAGATGGGGATAGAAGGCGTGGTGAAGGGAGAGACACAGCCGGACTGTCCTCGCCGGGGGGTTTCAGAAAAGCTGTTCATGATGGAAGTCGTTTGTGGAACTCAATTTATCAGAGCACTTCATATTTCACCTGACGAGAGTGCAATCGTCCTTGTAAATGTACAGTATTTCTCCAATGCAAGACACACTTTACGACGACCGTGAGCCGCGAAATCCCAATCTAGATACGCCCGATGAATGGACAACGAACTCATCGCATGGAGACTTCGGCACGTCAAATGTGGGTCGGTGGCGTGGGTCGGGGACACGTTTTTGCCACGTTGAGCCTCCGACCCACATCAGACGACCCATAAATGGCTATCCACCCCTCCGTACCCACGTGACGTCCATTCCATGTTCCAATCGCTTCGTGTGACGCGGTACTGTACCGTGTGAAGGGCTTGGAAGAGAACGCGTCGACGGGCCTCGTGTGACGAACCTGTCTTTTTAAGTTTATTACAATTCCGATAAGAAATTCTCAAGCTCCCCTGCCTCGGTGGCTCCGATCACCAGAGAAAGTCGCGGCCGCGTGCCCACTTGCGTCGTACCGTTCGCGCACGTCCGCCCTGAGTAGCACACACACGGCCTTGCACCCCCACTTGGCCTCCCTGGCGTCGGCATCACGGCGGCGGAGCGCGGGACCGACAAGTCGCCCCGAGCAGCACTCCCAGGACGAGCGGTGCATCGCAGGAGGTGGGCGAGACAGGCGACGTCCCCGCGATGCAGGCCACTCGGTGTCTGAGGAGTTGGTCGGCGTGGGGAGGGGGAAGAGAGAGGTGACACAAGGTTCTCTCTGCTCTTGCGGGGGGGGGGGGGGGTGAAGGTGAGGAAACAGAGATCTGACTGCTCTTGTCGGTTTTGCTCCCCCCCACCCCCCCCCAACCGGCAGAGGGGGAGGGGGCCTTGACTCCGCCCCGCTTGTTGACGGCGGGAGGTGGGCGGTCCGGGCACGGCGCCCACACGGCGCACGGCTCGGTCGGTGTGTGAAAGATCGGCGGAGGAGGGAGTCGGTAGGGGAGAGAGGACACGCTGCTATCGGCGGCTGTGCTCCGGCCCCACCCCCCCCCGGACGCGTGCGCCCGCGTCGACCCGCCGCTGGTGGTGTGCCGTTGCGAAAGAACCTACGTGGCCGATGCCCACACGTGGCGGCTTCCCAATCGAGTCGTCAATAAGAGGACTCTCAGAACGGCTAAATGCTAGCTCAGTCCGTAGGTACGAGCGATGTGGCGATGTACGATGTGGCGCGGACCAGTGCGCAGCCCTCTCGGAAGTCTGTACGTGTACATCACAACGTCACATGGTCCAGCCAATGGGAGCCGCGTATGGAGCGATACACGTACACGTACACGAAGGAAGGGCGAGCTTGGAATGGACGTCAGATACCGGTCGGAGAGGGCATCCCAAGAGCGCTTCGCGCTACAATATGACGCAATTATTTGAAAGGCTCTCGCTGACACGCCGATACTTGCGAGGCGACAGCAGCAAGCGAGTGGCGGTTACGCCGCTTGCCAATGCACGGCGTGTGCGCCAGCCCGCAGAAGCCCAGCGCAGTGCTCTCAAACCCGAAGACGTCCGCGGGTCGAATTTGAGCCCACCACGGCGCGTGCGGACGCGTGCAGACGACGAAAATCGAACAATCAGCATGCCCACGCGGCACTTTTTTTTTTTTACTTTCGCAAACAGGCTGTGCACGCCATCTTGGCGCCATCTACGTGACTCTTTCCAGACGGCAATGGCTGGGCTTGCCGGAGCCGCGCCCGTGAGTCGCCTGTTCTGCCTTCGGGTGCGACGCAGGAAGGTATGGGTGGCTACGGAGCGTGTGCAGCACGCAAAACCGTGCGGAGACGAACAACTGGGTCGCACGCGCCGTGCTAGCGACGCGCGCTGATCCCGGGGACCAACCTTCCTGTGCGGTGGCCAAATGCACCGCAAGGACGGAATGAGCAGCAGAGCGGGCCGGTGGTCGTACTTCGCTCTGGCAACACTGATAGGATACACCAACATCTGACCATCCATTCCGTACTGTCACGCACAGGGCGCTTCAGCAAGCTCTCGCAGCCGCTCTTGTTTGCAGCGACCCACCGAAAAATACAGCATCATATCGCTCTACCTGCCTCGTTTTGCCGCACCAGCTGCCCATACCTATTCTGTACTGAACGGTGCCATGTCGAGGCTTCCGTTTCCTCTTGGCGGTTTTGCGCCTGCCCGGGCTCTCGGAAGTCCTGCGCTGGTCGCGGGGGAGCGTCGAGGAGGAGGGGGGGGGCGTCGGGGAGGAGGGGGGGGGGCGCCGCGGCAGAGGGTCGGGGCGCCGCGGCGGCGGTGGTACGGTAGCGGCGCGAGCAGCGCGGATGCACTGGACGGCAGGGGCGACGGCGGGTTCATGTATCAAGAGCATGCGGGCCTTTAATTTGTAAACATACGTACTAAGTGTGTGTAGAAACTATAGACAACGCACCCGACCGTGAAGCAATCACAGTGTAAACTCCTTTGCGTCTGGAAGCGCTGTCCGCATGCTGTCCAGCCTCTGTAGCACCCGCATCACCCCCTCACGCAATGCGTGCATGTGCACTGTGATTGTAGAAGCCCACGTCTTGAACGACGCTGTCTACATGCGGACCAAGAAAAGGAGCATCAGCATGTCCTCCTCAGAGATCTTGTCTCGGAGGGCCTCGGCCGCGGCATAGAACTCCTTGGCCGTGATCATCCTCTAAGAAACCTCTGAGAACGTCAACAGGTGTGGCAAACGGCCGCAGCACCGGGTCCTGCAGCACTTCTGACGCTAGGAAAGGCGTGCCGTCGAGGTCCTGGTCCAGTAGATCACGTTCCTCCGGGTGCACGGCCGCCCCGTCGGGGCCGCCATCAACATGCTGATGTCCGTCCGGCTGTTGGCCTCCCTGGTCTGCCGCACTTCCGGCGCAGGCGTTGTCTTCTTCGGGTCCAGCGCCGCGTCCTCCTCCTCAGCGCAGATCCCGTCGCAAGTGCCATCATTGTGATGCAGGCACTCAAGCGTGTGCCGCACCATCATGCAGCGGGTGTCATTGGGGGTCAGACCGCTTTCATCTGCTGCGACCCCAGGCTGCAGCCCGTTCGGACGTTGAGGTGTGGGCCCGCCCGCGGCGGCGCCGCCAGCATGTGCAGAAGCGCGCACTGCCTCGGCATCACCCGCCCCAGCATCGCCCTCTGCCGCGGCGTCGTCCGCCTCGCCAGGGGCATGTGCGACGCCATCAGCGTTAGAGAGATGGCGCAGTCGGAGGACGAGCGGGCCGGCTTCCATCTGTGTCACCGCTCCACAAAGGCAAACATGCAGAGTCCGAAGGCGCTGAGAGAGAGTGCGTGCCACCTTACTCTCCTTACTCAGCCAGGGCTGTTCAGCGGCCGCATCATCCAGCGCCTTCTGGTCATGAAGTAGGGCCACTGGCATTAAAAAAGAAAACGCCGCCGAGTCCTCCTCTTCCTCCGCCACACAGCCTCTCTTCCCTGTCCGTTCCACAGCCTTGGCCAGGTCCATGGCCTGCGTCTCGCCCAGGTCCGCTCTGCAGCAGCCGCAAACTTCCAAACGCTCCGTGTATACCTGAAGGTCCGCCCTAAAACCGCTTCGTGACCGGCACTCCTCAGTATCGTCGGCCCGTGCCGGCAGCTCCGTTACGGCTTGCGCACGGGCAACGTTTGTAACCCTTGCCTTGTGATGCTTTCCCATGTCATGCACCCTCCCTTCAACATGATTGTCAGTGATGACAGCCTTAGCAGGCGAGTTATCACCCAAGGAGTCCCTCGCATGCACCAGTGTGGCGTGCAGGTACAGAGACATCACCCCGGCCGTCTTTCTCTCCTTGTCGAGAGGCTTCAGAGCAGACCACAGATGGGCCAGCAAGCCCGCTGCAAGCTCCATCACCGCGACAGCCTGGACACGCTTATTCATGGGTGCGGTCCGAGCTTGTCTCCACGCAGCGGTCATCAGCACAGCAAGCGACCACATGGACAACACTGCGCTGTCTATAGGTACGCCCACGATATCCGGACACGACAGAATGAGGGCGACGAACTTGATGTGCTCGCGCATGTAGAGGCTTCCCTGGTTGCTCCTCCCCGTAACACCGCACATGCCTATTTTGGCGATGACCTTGGAGATCTGCCCCTGCTCCGACCAGAAAAAGAATACCAGCTTCTGCATCACGCTCCCGGTGCAGTGAAGGACGGGGACCTGCACCACGATAGGAACGCTGCGCACCACGACGTACCCTTGAGCTCCCCTTGCACAGCGCCGGAGCAGGTGGAGCATATCAGTCATCGGCGTGGGCAAGATGACTGGGAGCACGTCGCATCCGCCTGCGCCGCTCGCAGTACACGACGGTTTACAGCAGGAGACAACGGTCTCCAGCGGCATGGACAGCCGCAGCACTTATGTAGCACAATAGGAATCCGTCGCACGTCCACTCTCAGGGAACACTTACCAAGGGGGATCGGCACCAACGTCACCGGGAGGCCAAGGTTGCTGTCCTTGGAGCGCAAGCCACGGGACCAAGATGGGAGCCCAAATGGGAGGGGTTTGTTGTTCTACCTTGGCCGGCGGTGGATTCGCCGCCGGCCCCCACGTTATAAACCCTCGGAGACACTACTAACTACCCTCCACCCCAAGATGCAAGTCCCTCTGGTCATACGTAACTTATAGATACCGTGACCAGTACGAACTATCAAATTGAAAGTTAAGGGTTAGAAGTAGCCCCCCCTAATATTAGGGTTACAATACGGCCAACCATATTGCTACATATCCCCCCCTTAGATTCGGCCCGTCCTCGGGTCGAGTTGCATTCGGGTTACCGAATGTAAGTGGGTCGCGTGACCGTTTACCAGTCGGATGGGGCTTTGCGCCCCGTCGCGACAGACACCCCTTTTCGAGGTTGTCTGAGGGGGGTGCCCCCCTTTGTGTGGTACACACACGATCCGTTTTCCGGACCGTTAAATTCCCGATGCGGGTTCTGTTCACGACCCCCCTTTCCGAGGGGTGGTGCAAGCGGATCCGCCACCAGATGTCTGGTGGTAGGGGAGCCCCTCTCGTGTTACCGAGTGAATGGGGGCGGCCGCTCCCGCTTTTCGCGGGGGCGGTTTCGGGGTGAACCTCTCTTAGTTGCCCCGTACGGGGGTGTGGCCCCGGCCCGCCCAGGTGCCTGGGTGGAGCCCGTTCGTAGCCTCGTGGAGCGCGGGTCGACCCGCGCGCCTGCGGCGCTTCTCGTGGCCGTTTGTGGTCATAAGCGCGGGCGCCCGCGCTTCCCTGGCTCGTCCGCGCGAGCGTTCTTCGTACCGGGTCGGGCCGGCCTCGGCTTTTCTGCACGGGGCGCCCCTGCTACCCCGGTCATCATGTCGGACCCCCAGGTACCCGGGGGCGAGGACGACCTCCTGCCTGAGGAGGGGGAAGAGGTGATGGTGGACGACATTCCCGTCTCCGCCACCGCCGCCGAGTGCTTCCTAGCGAGCTCGTCGGAGGACGAGGACGACCGGGTGACCGTTCGTGTGGCTCCGGAAGGCGCGCCGGGCGGGTTGTCGTCCGTGTGTAGCGGCACGACGGCTCCGTCGGGTGGCGGGCAACCGCGTGTAGCGGTGGCTTCTACCGCTTCTCCTCCGGCGGCCCGGATGGCTTCTGTCGCCGGTGCCGGCGTGGCTCTACCTCAAGATGGTGTCGCCGGCGTGGCGGATGGTGGTGGTGGCACCCTGTCCAGTCCGGCGGGTCAAGACGGCGCGGGTGCCCGCCCGGTTGGTGTGTCCGCTGCGGCGGGTAGCGGGTCTACCCGTGCTGCCCCCGTGGTACCCACGTCGGGTCCGGGTGGCGGCGATGCTCTGCCCGCGGTGCCGCGGGCGTCTGGTGGTCAAGGTGGGTCTACACCGATGGCAGTGGACTCCGGGAGTTACTCCGGGCGGGCGCCCGCCCTTCTTCTTCCTCCTCGGCCGCGTGCGACTCCGGCGCCGGCCCCTCTGCCGATGGGGCATCCCCCGGCGCCCCCTATTCTTCCTGGTCCTGCCCGGGTTGCCCCGTTGGGTGGCGGCGTCGCCGTGGCGGCGGGTCAACCCGCCATGTCGATGTTCGACTTGGTGGCTCGGGTTCGAGGCCTGACTGTGCAAGAGTCAATGGAGTCCGATGGGCGGATGCGGGTGGACTTCCACCTGCCCCATCCCCGTGGAGTGTCCTCCCGGCGCGTCAAGGTGGACCCGAGTTGGGAGCGGGAGTTGGTGCGGCTGGTCAACCAGCCGAACGCGGTGCGAGTGGAACACCATTGGATCCTGAGTCAGCCGGACGACCGGCATGCGCAGCTCTGGCGCACTCGGGTGGGACGGGGTGAGGTCTACCTCGACCCCGCCTTCGGGGTATGCGACCTGATTGCTCCCGCGTTACCGCGGGAGGTTGACTACCCGGCTAGTGCACGGGGGATTGCGGCGGCGGCGGAGCCGGTTGCGTTTGGGGAGACGGTGGGCAGTACCGGTCGGTATCCCGACTTTGATTACTACCCGGGGGTATCCCCGTATCTGTCGTTGACGGCCCCCTACCCGCCTATGGCGGGGTTGAAGTCGGCGTCGAGCTGGCGACGTAACCATGGTGTCATGGCGGATGCGTTCCGCACGGATATAACGTGTGCGTTGCAGACCGGCAACGGTCGTGCGCCGGTATACACTCCCGTGCGCCCGCCTCTGTAGCAAGAGGGGTGGGAACCCGCCCCTGCTTTCCGGTTTGACACCGGCTCCTGTCTCCGACACTTCGGGAGTGTGTTGGCCTCCCGGCCGGTCCACCCGTTGCAGGGTACCTTCACCCTTGAGGTTACCCTCGGGCAGGCGTCCTCCTTCTTGCTGTCCGTCCGCCGGCAGGGGCGCCTGTTTCATCTTCAGACGGGTGTCCGTCGGCACTCGGGTTGGAGCCAACTTTGGCTTGGAGTCGTTGCCAACTAGGCTTTCGGAGGACGGTGGACCTCCGTTGGTCGGCGATGGGCTCGCGCCCATGCCCCCGGTTGAGACCCCTGAGGAACGTGGTTACCCCTCAGGTGGACTCCCGGAGGCGGACCGAGACTCAACTGGAGTCGTCAATCCACTCCTCGCGGAAACTGTCCGTCGGGAGGCGACCAATGTGTTGCGGCAGACTTTGCCGGACCTGGTGGTCACGATTACGAATACTATTCTGAATCAGATTGTGGCGAGTTTGCCAGATGGCCTTAATGTCCAGACCGGATTGGGGCTTTCGAGCCCGCAGGCGCAGGGAGAATCCCCCCTTACGCCTATCTCTGGTCGCCCCGAACTGGGGGCGACACCTGTGACTCCCAACGAGGGAGCCACACCATACTCGGTGGGGCGTACGCCCTTCACGGGGGAGTTCCCCCCGGAAACGCCGGCGGCTACACCAAGCGCGCCGCGCCGGACTACAGGCACTGAGAGTGAACTTACCCTAGTGCCACAGCGGCTGTTCCCTCAACGTGAGGTGCCGCCCAAGATCCAGGTAGCCAACCCGGTCTACCAGAGGATCTTTGACTGTGAGACCTACGCCCTCCACAACAAGTCGGTGGCGTATGGTCCTGACCAGGCCCGAGCCATGGGCCGTGCCAAGAAGAATGCACTTCACTCTTTTGGGCACAAAGCGGAGTGGGATGGAACTCCCCCCCTCCGTGTCTTTGAGTTCCTACGTCGTTTCACAAAAGCCTGTGACGACAATGCCATAAGTGAAGGCATGGCTTTTTACATGCTACAGGAGTTTACGAAGGGAGACCTGCGGACAGAACTTATGTCCGTCATGCCCAGCTCCTCAAGTGGAGGCGCTGGGGAGGTGACGTCCTATTTGGAGCTCGTCAACTGGTTGTTGAGAGCCATGGTTGATGAGGCAGCGTTGGCTTCTCAAGTCGAGGAGTTTACGCAAGCCCATCAGGAAGAGGCGGAGGACGAGTTGTCCTTTGCGGAGCGAGTCCGTAAGCTCAACAATCTTTGTGGGTTTCTTCATCCACAAGCTGTGGTGAAGAGTCGATTTGTGGAGGGACTCCATTGGTCAGTCCGGATGGAGACCCGGGAGCATAACACTGCCCGGGCGACCCTGGCCGAGTTGGCCAGGTTCGCCTATCGCAGAGGCGAGGCCTACCGCAAGTTGCGGGAGGAACAACGCCAGGAGCGTCAGGCCGAGTTGGCCAAGGAACGGGAGGAGGCGCGCCAGGCCAGAGAGTTGAGAGAGGCACGCCGAATCCGCAAGGAGAGGGTGGTAGCTGCCGTGGGAACTTCCCAGGGTATCCCTTCGTCTTCCCCAGTTGGGAAGACCCCTCCCGGAACGGACCATCGGTGTTGGAACTGCAACTCCGATGGTCACTGGGCATATGATTGCCCCAAGTTGAGTAAACGCATCCAACAATTTGTTAGGAATGCGAGTAAAAAGTCGGCTACGAACGAAGTACGTTCACGCCGCGAGGGTGGGTCTCGACCGGTCGTTGCGGTCGCCACACCCTCGGCGGAGGAGGCGGACACGTCGTCCTCGGACTCGTCGTCTTCCTCCCCGCCCTCAGATTCGGACGCCAAGTCGGCGGGAAACGAATGACCGTTGGGGCTGGTCGTCCGAAGCTCACAACGGCAGCCTCGGCCAAGTGGGCCAGGAGGACGAACCAACCGTGCCGGATACTGCGGCGACCTAAGGGAGTCCGCCCACCTCGGGTAGGACTCCCCAAGAACGTAAACCCACGTCGGGTCATCGCGGTGCTGACGGGTGAGAACTTCCAGGTGGCTGGACGGGTGCAACTTGCCCCCGGCCGTGCATGCTGTACCCGAATCGTACTTGATACCGGGTCAGGAGCCTCCTTGATACGCAAGTCGCTATTACCAAAGGAGGTGAAGCTCCAACGCTGGAGGTCCAAAGCTGACCATATGATTGACATCAATGGTGGGGTACTTCCCATCGTTGGTGCCGTGACCCTACCAACTAGGTTGGGGACCCATGAGGTCGACGTGACCTATGGCGTAGTTGAGAATATATCGGTACCCCTGCTTCTGGGTACCCCTTATGTTGTTACACAAGTGCCTTCGATTTGTGGCCCTGAGTACTGGGTCAAGTTGATGAATGGGGAGACTATCCCCATCCTTGGTAAGGGAAAGTCTGTGGCTCCTGTGACAGTCTCACAGTCGAAGCCTGTTTGTTCGGTGAGGGAAGGGTTTACTGCTACCCTGCGTTTAGCCCGCAAAGTCACGTTGCCCCCCAACTCGGTGGCGCACGTTGATGTTGTAACTGATTTTACGGGGAACGGGTTGGTGCACCCTCACCCCCGTCTTGCTCGCAAGCACCAAGTGCATGTTGCCCTTGGCAAGATGGACTCCAAAGCCGGAGTCCCGTGGAGGATCCAGGTGATGAACCTGAGCCCGACGCCCAAGTACTTCAAGTCGGGAGCCAAGTTCGGCTATATCGACCAACACGAGGGACCGGTAGTAGCGGTCACCCTCAACGCGGGCGCAAGTAGCGACCCGAAGTCCGGAAAGGAGAAGCATCAAGCCAAGTCGGCTGCCTCTCCTCGACCCCATGTGAACATGGAGGGTGTCTCCCCCAGGTTGAGGGTTCAAGTTGAACGCCTCTTGGACCAATATCACAAGTTGTGGGATGGTCAATTGGGACTCATGAGAGCCACCGAACACCGGATCGAGTTGAAGCCCGGTGCACCCCCTATACGCCAACAACCGTATAGGGGAGGGCCCCGTTCAAGGGCCCTCGTTAAGGAGCAAGTCGCTCGCATGGAGGCCCTCGATGTGATCGAGGCCAGCAACGCCGAGTGGGCGAGTCCGGTGGTTATCGTCCCCAAAGTTGATGGGACCCCCCGGTTTTGTATCGACTACCGTAAGCTCAACGAGAGCACGGTGCAGGACAGTTATCCCCTACCTAGGATGGATGACTGTCTGGACTCTCTGGGGGAGGCAAACGTGTTCTCTACCCTGGACTGTAACGCGGGGTACTGGCAAATTCCCATTGCCCCGGAGGACAGGCATAAAACTACCTTTACCTGTCACTGTGGTACCTACCAGTGCAAGCGTCTACCGTTTGGTCTGTGTAACGCGCCGGCAACTTTCCAGCGCGCTATGGACATGATTCTGGCCGGAGTACGGTGGCAGATCTGTCTCGTGTACCTAGACGACATCATTGTGATCTCCCGAAGTCCGGAGGAGCACATTGGCCATCTTGGCCAGGTGTTCAAGCTACTTGCTGACGCCGGTGTGTCACTGAAGGCGAGTAAGTGCCACCTCTTCACTCAAGAGGTGGAATACTTGGGACATGTTGTCCGCCCGGGGCGTCTCAGTGTCAACGAGAAAAACTTGAGGGCCATCCGTAAGGCTCAGTACCCCCGGACCCAGACCCAGATGAGGAGCTTCCTCGGGATGTGTAACGTGTACCGACGTTTCACAAAGGGCTTCGCCAAGGTGGCGAAGCCGTTGAATGAGCTAGTGAGCTCAACGCTACCGAAGAACCTGCCTCCCCCAAGTCGGGTGGAGCAGGAATCCTTTGAGACTCTTCGGGACCTTCTGCTGAAGCCCCCCATCTTGGCTATTCCCAGGTTGGGAGGCCACTACATCCTGGATGTGGAAGCTAGCTACGACCAACTTGGTTGTGTGTTGCTTCAGCAGCAGCCGGACAAGGAGTACTTGCCGGTGGGATACTTTAGTAAGGGGCTGAACTCGGCCGAGAAGAACTACGGAGTCACCGAGTTGGAAGGACTCGCAGTGGTGTGGGCGGTGACGTCACTTCGTCACTTCCTGGAGGGTGAGAAGTTCTTCATCCGCTGTGACCACCGCGCGTTGCAGTTCATCTTTAAGACGGACTGTACGAACACTCGTCTCAACCGGTGGAGGGTGCGACTGGCACCCTTCAACTTTGACATTGAATACCGACCTGGCAGGCAACATGCCCTTGCCGACGGCCTCTCTCGGGTACCTACCGAGGGGCTGGACACTAACCCAGTCGATGAGGACATCCCCATCGTGGGGGTAGTCACGCGCTCGGGTCAGGCGTTGAACCCCGAGGCGCCAGGGAACAAGAAGTACTTGCCCCTGTCCCTGGAAGAGGTGGTGAAGGCCCAGGCTGAGGATCCCTTCTGCACGTCGCAGAGGGATACATTGGATACGGTGGTTGAGACGCGCTTCTTTCAGGGAGACGATGGCCTCCTCATGAGGAGAGGGGTATTCCAGGGGACTGAACAACTTGTCGTCCCCGCATCCCTCAAGGACAGTATCCTTGAGAGGGAGCACAACGCTCCCACGGGTGGACCCCTGGGGTCTAGTAAACTGTACCAGACCCTGAGGACCAGGTACTACTGGCCGTCCATGGTGGTGGACATCTACAGATGGGTGGCTGCCTGCACAAGTTGTGCACAGAACCGTCTGATGGAACGGCGGCCTACTACGGCTATGCTATTGTTCCCGGCCAAGGAGCCCTTCGCCGCGTTGGCGATGGACATCCTTGGGCCACTGCCCGTGGCCGAGGAGGGCAACCAGTACCTCCTGGTCATCTGTGACCGCTTCACGAAACTTACGCGAGCGATCCCACTGGCAGAGATCACGGCCATGTCGGTCGTGTCAGCCTTCCTAGATCACTGGGTTGCCGCGTATGGCATCCCAGATAGTACACTATCGGACAATGGACCGCAATTTGCGTCTGTACTGTTTCAGGGAGTGCTGGATATGTTGGGGGTTAAGGCAAACTATGCCACCCCCTACCACCCACAAACTAATGGGCAGGTGGAGCGCTTTAACAAAACTATTGTTCGGCCGCTGCGCCACTATGTGAGTGAGCACGTGAAAACGTGGGACCAATACATTTCTATTCTTACCACTGCCTACAATTCGCAGGTTCACTCATCTACCGGGGAAGTACCCCTCGCTTTTGTGACCCCCCGTCGCGTGCGGTCTATTGCCGTGCGGCGGTCGCTCCCAACTAGGAAGGATGGTGGCAGTACGTCTACTCCTACTGAGAGTAAGGCGGAGTTCGCCGCTAGGCTTGAAAAACTCATCCCTAAAGTCAGGGCTGAGATGGACAAAGCACAAAAGCGCTACAAGCGTACCTTTGACAAGAAGGTGCGCAATGCTAAACATGTCCCCGAGCAGGGTGACTGGGTGCTGGTACACTCGCACACCCCAACTGGGGGTAAGCTGGTATTCCAGACGAAGGGACCGTACCAGGTCCTTCGTACTGATGGGCGGCGCTTCACCATCGAAAGTGACGATGGGGTCCGCACAGTGAACGGACAGGACGTGGTCAAAGTTGCACCACCGCCTGCAGGCGACCCAGCTTGGGCGCGTGCTTTGGAAGCGTGGCGCCTCCCCTCATTGCCTGCGGCCAAACAGGGCCCGCAGGAGTACGTGTTCGATAAGTTCATCGACCACGGATGGGATGAAGACACTGACCGCCTCATGTTGAGGGTGCGTTGGTTTGGCTACAAAGCCAAGGATGATACGTGGGAGTATGTGGAGGACCTTCCCGCTGAGAAGGTCCGGGCGTACTGTGCCCGGAATGAGATAGACCCTAACAGCCCTCCCTCAACGTGAGGGAAGGCCGAGCAACAGTGCCAAGAGAGTGCTTCAAGTCGAAGTGGTACGCAGAGTGGCTTTTAACTACAGCCCTAACCCTCACACTCTCACAACAAAGGCAGCTACCAACTAGGCACGCATGCTAGACTCTCCCACTCCACGGCCCTCGCCCTCACGTGGAGGCGAGCGGCGAGACTCACGCCGATAACGGTCTCCACTTGTTGGAGGGGGCGGCGGCTCCAAGTCGGAACCGTCGCGCCCCTCACGGTCGCGCAAGTGGCGCCGACCGTGGCCACTCTTCTGCCTGGTCTTGCGCGCAAGTTTGCGACGCAGACGCTGGACAGACTCCGTCTCCGACGGGGTAGAGGACTCCGAAACGGAGTAAGACAACTCGTCTTCCGATACGGAAGGAGAGCGCCGCGAGTGTCGGCGACGACGGCGAGGAGGCGAGTATGCCCGGCTCGCGCGACGTTTGCCACGCCCAAGTGGGGCTGGCTGGGGCATAATAGCCCCAATGCGAGCCAACTCGGCTGTCATAAACTCCGCCACCGACTCGCAACTCGCGGTCGCCACTGCAGTACGAACGCGCTCCTCAAGTTGAGGAGTCTCGGAACTCTGTAGGGTTGCGGTCGACGCGGCCAACCAGGAAATGGTGCGCACCAACGCGGTGATCATCATCTCTGAGGTTAGAGGCGTGGGCGGCAACACCAACTTGGGGTATACCGTCAGGAGGGTGGCCCCCAAGTTGGGGGACACCGGGGTGGAAGACTCCACGGCCACGCTGATCGGGATGTTCCCGTGAGGTTGGAAAGGAACAGGAGGAAGCGGAGGGGCCCGCCGAGGTGGCGGTACCCGGGTGTAACTGCGACCCCGACTTGGGGCCCCCGCAGTGGGTTGAGTCATATGGTCATCATAGGACGGCACGGCCATAACTATGGGCTTGTCCGGGGGTGGCGCAGTGTGGCGATCCACCCCCGGGGCATACGGGTAGTCCCCGATGCCCAACCCCTCTCGTAGGACCACACGGCCGTCGTGAAGTTCACGAGCGACCCACACGAACTGGCGAAGTGCGCCATCGTCCTTGGGCCCACGGGTGGGGCGGCGCAACTTGTGCTCAATGCTCTCCCACTCGATAAAATTATGGAGCCGGAGCATCTCCTCAAGTAGAGTGAGTTGTCCTGATGAGCACCCCTCAGCAACTAGCTGAGGGGTGAGCTGTTTCAAACCTTGGAGGAGCCGGAGGGGGAGATGCCAGAGCATCCCCCGCCGCTGAACACAGGACACCCAGGTCGACATGACCTCGAGGAGCCACTGGGTGGCCAACATGGCCCACACCAGGTGATCAGGGGCAGCCGTCAACATGACGGAGCCGAAGTGGTCAAGCAACCGTGGCAACAACGCCGGAAACCCGTAGGGGACCTCAACTTGAGACCACCACTCGGGCTTCTTCGGATAGTACTGCTCCTTACTGGCAGCAGACTGTTGACGAAACTCAAGTTGAGCCGAGGTCACCAAGTAGGGACCTCGCCGGAAGTCTTTCTCCATCCGCACATCAAAGTGATGAGTGTGCGGATCGGCCTCGTGGAGGTACGGTGGGCGAGTTGCCACAGCGTCCCACGTGAAGGTCGGCAAGTCGCCGGGACCCGGGATAGTTCCCCCGCGGTCCACCATGGCCTTGGCACATTGAACGTCCTCAACCTCCTCATCGTCCAGGAAGGCAAACTGGTCCGTCCTGAAGCCGGCAGGGAACCCGACCCTACGGGGATACTTCTCCCGTAGGCGGTCCCATACCCGGCCCATCGCTGCGCCAAGTCGGCCACAGCGAAGAACAGTCAGCCCCTCCTCATAGAGAGGCCAAGCGGGGTAAAACCACCGCCCCAAGGCCTCACGCGGGACAACTTGTCCCGCCTCCGGGGGAGACCCCGCCGTCAATCCAAAGCCGGGCGACGCGGGAGTCCCGTCCCCCGGAGCGATCGCGGAGCCCCCGCCGGAAGTCCCGGCGGGTGCTGCCCCGTAGGAGGTGTCCTCCATGCGCTCGTCAAGAGAGTCCGTCTCCACTCCCGGAGTCGCCATGGCTCTCCCCAAGTTGGGGAGAGACGCTCTGGCTATCGCAGCACGAGACCCGCCTCGAGTTGAGGGGGACGCGGATCGTGGGTATACGGGTGGCCTCCCCAGCGTGGGGCGGCCCAGTGGAAGGTGAAGGGGAGGTGGTGGTGATGGTGAAGTGTGAACTGAGGAGAGCAAGCTGCCGAGTGGACAAGCTTGAGGAGAGGGGCGGTCAACGTGACCGCCTCCACATCCGTGTTACCTACTCGATGGGGGACAGCAAGTCGCGCCCCCAACGCCGAGACGTGCGTTTACGCACCCCCTCACAGGGCCGACCGGGTCGGTCGGAACTGAGGAGAGGGGAGTGTGGCAGTATTGACCCCCAGGTAGGGGGGCAACACGTGCCATGCAAGGGGCGGCAGGCCACTAGCCTGATCCGTTCCTCCCCCTGCATTTGGGTCCATATTCCCTAAGTTTGGGATAGTTAGCTTAGTAGTAAATCCAATTTGGATTTGAGGGTTTTCTGCATTTATCGTCTTGAATTTTCGTGTGGCCCGGTGGGCAGGTGCTGGGGTGGGAGATTCTGAGTGGCGAGATTCTGAGTGGACCCTGGGGGGATAAGGGGAGGGACAGCGGGGCTTGGCCCTGCGTCCCCGTCCCGACCAAGAAACTGTTGGACCACACACCATCCTCTTGTTTGTCCGTGGGGGGTTTGCCCCACAACAGGGACAGAGTGTGTGCGACTTGCACTTCTTCCGGTTCCCCCGACACGGGAGGCAGCCCTAGCACACCGCCCCAACTTGGGTGCCGTGTGTGCTAGTGGTTTTTGCCACAGGAAGGTGGTCGAGGTCAGCCTCGGCCAGTGCCTTCAATGCTTCTTGGTCCTTCGGCGGAATATCCGCCGGTAATGATGGTCGACTAGGCTTCCCGTCATCGGGTTGCTGTCGCTCGGTGGTCTCGGCGACCGCCAGCACCTCAAGTGGTTCCACTTGACCTTCCTTGTCAGGGGTAAGGATATCTCTTTCGTAGAGCTCGGCAATCCCGAGGATAGTTCCCTTCGGGAGGGTGACTGCCTTACGGCGATAGTTCGCCATCACTAGGAGGGACGACCCTCCTGATGGGAGGTCTATGAGACCGTTGGCCATGGTCAACCCATGGCGCTTGTACGTCCGCAGGTTGGACTTGACTCTGCAGATGCCTGCGAGGTCACAGTTAACCGGGAGGACTGTCTCCGACAACGGCTCAAAGCGAGTTCGCTTGGCCAACCGAAGTGTCTTCGGCTCGACGCTTGCGTACACCTCAGCCACGTTAACGTGGCTCCCATGTAGCGTCAGGTCCCTGACGATAGCTGTATGTCCTCGCTTCGTCCCGTCGGCTTCTTGAAGCTCGACGGTCCTCCGGCCTGGCCGGAGTGCATCAACGTGAACGTTGATGAAGGTGCACCCCAGTATGCAGGGCACCGATAGGGTCTCACACACCAGGAAGTCGACTTCCGTGGTGAGTTCCCCGATGGTAACCCGCGGCGACATCGCTGCGGTCGTACGAATGAGGCGACCGTTCGCGTCCTTGATGGTGGGTCCCCGAGTCACTCTGACTCGCGGAAGCCACTTGTCCGGAAGGGTATCCTTCCGGATAAGGTTGGGTCCCGCCCCTGTATCCAGTACAGGGTAGTACGATCGTGTCGAATGGGGGTCAAACCCCAGTGTGGCTGATACCTTGAAGTTCTCCAAGGTGAACAGCACGTGGCCTACACCGATATCCGGTGTAACTCGGGCATCCTGAACAGGGCCCTTGTCTGGTTCCATGTGACGGGGCTTCCCGTCCTCTCCTCCGAACCTTGGTGGTTGGTCATCAATCCCCTGACGACGTGTCGTCAGGGCCGGAAGGTGTACCCGGGGGTTGATGCGGCGTCGGCTCAACCGCGCTCTTCGGGGGGCTTTCCCCGCGGTACTCCGGGGTAGCTTGCTTGGGTTACCCCAGCGCCCCCCGGTCATCCTTCCTCTTACACGTTCCCCGCTCTTGGGAGGGTGCTGTCCGCCGGGACATCCGGCTGAGGAGGTGCCTCCTCGACGGCCATTACTCCACCTGGAGCTGGCTGCCTACCCGGTGCGGATCCGGGTGCTCTGGCGGGATACCCCCCGGTGGATGCCTTGCGTTGCGCCGCTGCCCGCCGAGACTCCTCGGGGATGAGTGGGCAGGACGACACCCAGTGCTGGGGATCCCCACACAGCATACATCCGGACGTGCCGGTCCCTCCTTGAGTTCGCGTCGGGGTAGCTCCGTAGCTGCGGTTGCCTCCCTCGGGCGCCCGAGTGCCTGCTCCCTGGTAGGCCTTGGGTCCTTGGGTCAACCGGAACATGGACTCCCCCAACCGGTTGGGTCGGCCCGCAATCTGCGGGGGTGCCTCCGTGCGCACCGCCCATGTTGGCAAGGGTTGGTGAGGGTTACCCGTCACCGGGGAGTACCCCGTAGTCCGTACGTACGGGACGCGACGTCCCGTGCCCTCACTGAACTGGAACTGGGTCCCCGCCGGAGCGATGTACGCCACCGTACCGTGCTCATCAATCACCGGCGTCGCCGGTAGCAACAGGTGGCCCTGTTGGTCAACTAGAGGTTCATCCTCACCGGTAGGGGGATGTTCGGTCGCCACCAGTACTGGTGCGGCCTTACGTTCCACCTTCTCTTGCCTCGGTACCGGGGTAAGACTGGGCTTGCCTCCCTCACCCTTGGGCTTCGGGGCCAAGGCACATTCCGGGTGTAGCACCCGGTAGGCGTCCCCTAGGGACTTGCACATATGCATCAGTCGACTGAAGTTCGTCCGTGCCGTGTTGGCGCCCCGTGCGGATATCCGCACGTAGTTGGGTACTCCTGCGAACAGGATGGCTCGTAGCTCCCCTTCTCCGAGGAGCTTCCCGAGCTCGTAGTCGAGCTCTTGAATCCGTCGTCCGAACATCTCCTCATCCTCCCAGCTCTGGGCGGTGGCAGTGCGCAGGTCCCGGTAGTGGTCCTCGCACTTGTCCTCACTGAGGTAGCTGCTCAGCAGCTCCTTGAGAATCCCACGGTAATCCATGGGGGTGGCCACAACCCTCATTCCCGGCATCGGGGATGCCTGGCGGAGGATGCCTCGGACCCGTTCGTCCACAAAGAACGGGAAGATCTCCAGTGCCAGTCCCTCGTTGACGAGCGCCTTGTCCGCGGCTGCCTTGAAGCTAGTCAAGAAGCCGATGACTGCCAACGGGCGTCCGTTGGGGCCCCCGAACATAGGGACTCCCTTCATAAGGGTCTGCATAGAGCGAATCGCTCGGTGCGACGTATTACGCATCGATTCCGATACGGTGGTAGACCGGTCCTCCAAACGATCACGTTCCGGAGTAAGAACCGACCGGAAGACCTCGTTGACGATCTCCGTGTCAGCGTCCTGGATATCCAGTCGCTTAGCCAGTTGATGAGCAAACTCATCGGACTCCATCCGCTTCAGTAGGCTCGCAGTTACCTGCGCGGTCATAGCTTCCACTACTGACGGTGGTACTTCAGGCGTCGGCACCTCGGGAACCCGAGTTGCCTGGCCTCCTTCGTCGTGGGGATACTGTGAGAGGGTACCCCCTCCCCCAATAACCGACTCTCCACCGGCGTAAGTATCCGCCGGGTCGTGTCCGCGGAGTCCGCTTCGGGTGCTCCGAGCGTATCGCTCCGTGTGACTCCGTTCCAACTCTGCCGACGAGTCGGATCCATACCCCATTGTGTCCGGGGGTTGTCCAGGAAGAGCAACACCAGGGTTGACCCTGGTGGACTCCGAAAGTAGTCCGGCCGGTTCAAACCGTACCGGGGTGGGAGGAACACGACGGGGTCCCGTCGTGTGGCGTGTTGACATCAACACTGCCATTGCGTCCTCCGTCCGCTCTTGACGAGCGTCGAGTCCGGAAAACCGGGCCTCGATGCGGGCCGATGATGCCATCAGGGAATCCCCTGGTGAAGGAGGCGGCGGAGTGAGGTCGGTCGACGACAGTTGAGGCGGGCCCCCGCCTCCTGCCGTCCGAGCCGTGCCAAACGTCGATCCGGCACCGGAAAGCATTGGCGTCTCAATGTTGTCGATCGGGTTCCCGATCTCGGTTCCGGTAGTCACCTCCGGGGTCGGCGTCGACGCCGATCCGTCATCTTGAACGTTCCCCGTCTCTTGGGTAGACATAGTCACAATCAGTCAACCGACGTAACAATCACCACGAATAAGAGAGCGAGGGGGTAGATTGGGGAGAGTAACAGTAGATCACAGTCAAAGGTAAAAACTCAACACAATCGATCAGGTCGCAACACCAAGAGTACAAGAAAAGGACCGGATCCCTATCCGTGTGCCAGGGCCGAAGACGGCGTCACCACAAGGGTGACGGAAACCCGTCCCCTGCTGCTCCACCAATGTAGCACAATAGGAATCCGTCGCACGTCCACTCTCAGGGAACACTCACCAAGGGGGATCGGCACCAACGTCACCGGGAGGCCAAGGTTGCTGTCCTTGGAGCGCAAGCCGCGGGACCAAGATGGGAGCCCAAATGGGAGGGGTTTGTTGTTCTACCTTGGCCGGCGGTGGATTCGCCGCCGGCCCCCACGTTATAAACCCTCGGAGACACTACTAACTACCCTCCACCCCAAGATGCAAGTCCCTCTGGTCATACGTAACTTATAGATACCGTGACCAGTACGAACTATCAAATTGAAAGTTAAGGGTTAGAAGTAGCCCCCCTAATATTAGGGTTACAGTACGGCCAACCATATTGCTACAACTTGGTCGCACTCATTGCAGCGCCCCGTGGCAGAGCCCGACGAGAGAGAGAGCCCCTTGCCGCGAAGCACGCAACACCGGCCCAGTAGCCAGCAAACAAGCTCCCATTGCCGTCCCAAGTCTTACACAGCTCTTGGCAGACCTGGCGTATCAGCGTGAGCACACATGCTGAAGAACGTATTAAGAGAGCAAGGCCACCAGTATGGGCACCTAGAGGCGTCCGACCCGCCTGTGAGTCCCATCAGATGGTCAATCATGGCAATGTCTCCAACGATACGAACCAACATAGGGCCTGTCCACGAGTACAGGCTCTGCTCCGCGGGCTCTTGAGTGGCCGAATCTGGCTCCTCCTGCTCCTCCGGCACCTCCTGCTCGCTTGGAACCTTGTTGTCGCTCTTCTCGATGGTTACGTGGACAGGCACGTCATAGGGCGCGCTAACGGCGTGCTTCACGAGCTGTTCGAATCTCGCGCCCAAGGAAGAGTGTACGTGATGTTCGCCGCCAAGAATGTAGAGTACAGGAAGAATTTCTGCCCGGGCGGCGACCAGCCAACTTTCCGACAAATTGAGAGTGAAAAGGGTAGTAGCAGTTCCCTGTGTAGGCCTGCCTTCCGAGCCCAGCGACCATGCTGCTGAGTCGTTCAAGAGGTCTTCAACGGTGCAACGCTTGGTCCGCGACGCAATCGACGACGCCGTAGCTTCGGCAATGTCAAACTCCACGGCGACAATGACCTCTGCGCCCGTGCCATCCGCATTATCCAACGTCGAGCTCTTGAGGACTGTCTTCTCAGCTAGGCTGAGAGGGCGCACTGTCGGGTCCGGCAGCTCGTCGTTCGCCCAGAATTCGTTCGCGGGATGGCTGGCAGATGCCGCAAGAGAGTCTTCGTGCGTCCCTGCGACAGCGCCCTTGGGCTGCTTGTGACTGTGACAAGCAAGCCGCTTCCCCATACCGATCTCCGCCTCGTACAGTCGCACACCGGATAGACCCGAGCCGCGCACGTACGTCCACGGGACTGCAACGCCGTCCGCATCCATGGCAATCATTGAATGTCCCACGCGCTTGCATCTCTCGAACACACGCCGCTTCATGCCGATAAGTTTCTTTCTTGCAGGGATGAGGTCCGGTGCGCTGACGTTCCGCCACAGGCGCTTCTTACTCGGCCGCGCTTTCTGCGCTCTTTCGACCGCACTCAGCTCGTCGTGCCCAGTCGCCCTCCGGACAGCGGACAAAGCCGAGTTGTCTGCGGCGCACAGCAAACGACGCTCGTCGTCTCCCGTCATCTTACGCAATGCGCGGCGGTTCGAAGCGGCTCCTCTCCGCTCCCTGCACTTTCCCAGCAAGCGCATCTGGTACGCAAACCACGGATGTCACCGCATAGGCTTCAAGGCCGTGAAATTGACAGAGCCTTCCGCAACTCTTCTCCTGGCTGGATTCATCAAGTGCGCAGCCTTGTCTAAGATGAGCCGCAATGGGATCTCTTTGTCCATGTTGCCACCCCATGATGGCTCTGACGTTGATGCGCCGTCGTGCTCTGCCGACACACGCTTCACGGACTCGTGCGCCGCATGCGCAGACGTGTACATCTCCTTCCGCACCATCATAGGTAGCGCTCTTAGGTACACCTCTCGCGATGAGAATTTCGGAAGGCCCTCGACGAGAAGGATGTGCGCAAAAAGGCACGGGTCAACTTTTTCGTGGTCCAGAATAGGCCCGGCAATCAACCACCTCCCCTTCCCCGCGATTGCGGGAAGTCGCCAACATAGCCGCCGTATGCGCGCCCGAATAACATATATAATAACGTGAGGCTCTTGAGCTTCCGACGACTGATCTCCCCCCCCGTCCACGTCGTCGCTGCCGTCGCCGACCCCGTCGCTCATCCCGTCCCCGTCCCCGCCGCAGTCGCCGTGCCCGTCCTTTTCATCGTCCTCGTCGCCGTCACCGACTCCGTCCCCTTCTTCGTCTCCGCCGCCGTCCCCGTCCTCGTCGTCGTCCCCGTCGCGGCCACGGCCGCCGCCACTGCCAATGTACACATCCATGTCGTCGCAATCCTCAGCTACCACACCACCAATGCCCGCAGCACTGCCATTGTCCATAGCAGACTGGAGCGCGATCCGTGTGCTCAGCACAGACGGCACTGAGAAGCATTAGTGGAAAAGCCACTGACGGTCAGCCCAGTCGCAGGGGGCCGAGGGCTGCGTCGAAACAGTGCGCACAGCGCCAAGACTGACTACAAGCGCCGTCGTGGCAGCCGCGGCAGCCGAAGGAGGCGGCATAGACGTCCACGCCGATGTCCAGCCCAACGGTCTGCTCACGGCCAGACAGCGGCGAATGGCGCTTGTGCAGGCACCCTACAACGCCACGGACCACTGGGAAGGAACAGGCGCAGAGTGCCTGGAAGGGAACAGGCGCTGTCGCACGCGTCTCTTGAGGGAAAAAGGGAGGACGTGTGGTGCGCACTGACGCGTGCTCAAGGCGCAGACGTAGCGCGTCTGGTTGCTCCAGTGAACACGAGCGGAGCCGCGATAAAGGGCGACACCAATGTCCCCATCAGCGGACGTCCGGTCCTCGTGCGTTGCACTCAACCGATGGTAGCGAAACAGTGATGAGCACTCCAATGGGAGAGTGCGGAGAGGGCGCGGAGGACAGGGGGACGGAAGAGAGGATGGCTGAGCGGTGGTCGCCGAATGCAAGGCGGATGGAGGCGTGCGGGCAGGGCACAAAGGACTGGCGGGCGGATTGGGAGCTCGGTGGCGCGGAGGGAGCTAAGAGAAAATGATGCGGACGAGAGGGGTCGATGGAGAAGGGAGGGCGGAGGGGCAGAGGGCCAACTGCAAGTGTGTACCACCAATAATTAGCGAGGAGGTCGGGTGTGCGGGGGCCAACTGCAAGGTGGTTGGACGCGAGGGGGAGAACAAGGAGGGCCGGCTTGGAGGTGAAAGATTGAAAGAAGATTCTGTGCTCGTTCCAGCGGGTCGTTGCTGTGCCGGTGAACCGTCAAATTTGTCGAGGCCAGACCGTTAGAAGCGTCCTGTGAATAAAAAGGTACACATCTGTCAGAATGAACTGTGGACATGTCTAATCCCATGATGAAGGCGGGGGCTACGAAGATGTCGCGTAGTTTAACTCGTTCACACAGGGGCTACCTTCGATGGAATTGCGTCGACGTTCAGCGGCTCGGCTTGTTTGCTGACCAAAACGTAGTGGGAGATGCGTTTAGTAACTGCCGGCAGTTACCATCACTATTGTAGACATGATACTACCGAGATCGATTGACTCGATCGTCCTAGCCACCGCTTGGGGTCGTACTTATCTCTTACTTCGGTTGAGATCCCGTTGGGTATCGAATTCCTCGTTTCGCAATATATCTGCTGCCTTCCTGAGACCCCTTGAGGGGGGTAAAACCACAAAGTGAAAATATACAAGGGCGCGAGAGTGAACCACGAGAAGAAGCGCCAACAAAGCAGTGAGAAGCAGTGCCATACTCGCCATCATGCAGGCATCACGACCATGTGTCGCGCTTTGCGAGAAAGGGGCGGGAAGGTGGTGGTAACTGCAGTTGCTGAAGGCATGTAACAGCCAGGAACAGATGTTCTATGCCTATGGTAACTGTCAGTTACCAGGCACTTCCTACCATAGCTACGGCTTGAAACTGCAGCCCCATGACGCCCCCACTATGGAAAGAGCACCTGTGCAAGAAAAACGAGGATCGAAGATGGTTGCCAAAACGGTCGTGTGCCCGGTAGTGTCAAAGTGTCTATAGGCGCCCAAAGGGGGACCTTGAGGGGGGTTCTCCGAAAGTGGCAACGACGCCCCCAGGGCGACCGTTTTTGAGGGTGCTGATTACGACTCCCTGGGAGTACTGTGAGAGTCCCCCTCCACTCGATTCCTAGCAGCTCTTGTTTCTTTCTCTTTGACGCAAGGAAAGACCAGAGACCCTGTTGCACTCCTCCGGCACCGTGACCGCGTCACTTGTGCCTATCAAGGCCCACTTCGCGATCTTCGTGGAGCCTGTAACACTGCGTCCTCAACTGCTACCTCCCGCGCCTCTGCTCCAATTCCCATCGCCGGCGCAGCAGCAGTGGACGGCGCCTGCAGAAGCCGCAAAAGTGGGGCGAGGTGTCGCCGGGGGGAGAGCAGCCGCCTCGAAAGCGTTCAGATGGGGTGTGGCCGGTGCAGTAGACGGCGACATTTCCGCCAAAGCCATCGTGGCGAACCCCACCGCTGCCGCCACCGCCGCCGGGAGCGCCGCGGCGGCCACGGAGGCCTCAGCTGCGGTACCGCAGAGACATTCCCCGGCGGCGGCCGGCCGCCGCGTCGACGTGGCCAGCGTCGGTACGATCCCCCCCTCGCCTCATCCCCCCCACCCTAGCGTCACGGCCGACTCCGCCATCACAGGCAGTGCTGCCGCCGCCGGCTACCCCCACCGCCTCTGTCGACGAGGAGCCCGGCGCACGGCCGCGGCGGTGTCGACGGCGGAGCCGCAACCACCCCTCTCGCGACCGGTGAGTGGCATGGACTTGTTTTCTTACCACACGATGGTCCCCGACGATGACTCACCGTCCTGGATGGGGCGCCCATCTCCGCGCCAACAAGCGGCGGCAGCTACGGCGTCTGCGAGGGTAGTGCCCTCCCCACGCAGACCAACACAGTGTCGGAAGGCCTGGTCTTTGGAGAGCTTGTCACCGCGGACAGGGGGGGCGGGGGGTCCTCCATTGGGAGAACATGGGGAACGGGCGGAGCTCCGCCTCGAAGGCGTGTTTGTGTTCGCTACCGCGGCCACGACCGACAGCGTCGGTGACGCCACCGTTGCTCTGCAGCCTCAAGAGCACTTATGCAGCTTTCATGGTCTGTTCACTCCGCGCCAGCGGGCGCCCCGAGTCGGGGTGGACAGGGTGGGGGCAGGGGTAGGGAAGGGTCAACGGGCAACCAAGACGGGGGGGCTGACCAGGATGAGGAGGAAGGCACGAGAGGCCCAGAAAGTACATAATTTATGTGACTACATATTGTATCTCCGTACTTAATATTGCATCCTGTCTGGTCCCCGTCCACCGCCGCGGCCACCACCCGCCCCCCCTGACCGCTCCTCCGACCCCCTACCCATAGCAGCCGCCCCGTTTCCCAGGTAGCAGGCCCCCCCACAGCAGCAGCAGCCGCCCCCCCACCGGTAGAAGCCGCCCCCCTGCACAGGTAGCAGACCCCCCCCCCGCCGGTCGTAGCCGCACCCCCAGCAGCTGCAGCCGCCCGAGCGCCGGCATCAGCAGCCCCCCCGCCGCCAGCAGCCGCTCTCCGCCCCCTTACAGGTAGCAGCCGCCCCCCCACCGGACGCAGTCCCCGCCTCGACAGTAGCCGTCCCCCCGCAGGCAGCAGCAGCCACTCCACCTAGCAGCCGCCTCCACGCCGATAGCAGCCCCCCCCCCGCCCCCCCCCTCGGAAGCAGCCGCACACCCACCGTTGGCGACCGCCTCCACAGCTCATACCAGCCCGCCCCCCGCAGCAGCAGCCAGCCCCCCGACCCGGTTGCAGAAGCCCCCTCACCGGTAGCAGCCGCCCCCCCACTGGCAGCAGCCGCTCCTCCGCCCCCCCACCGGTACCAGCTGCCCCCTCACCCCTCGACCGGTAGCGGTCGACACCCCGCCGGTACCAGGCCCCACTTCGCAGCCGCAGCTCGCCCCCCCCCGCCGGTAGCGGCCGCCACCCAGCCCCCCAACGGCAGCTGCAGCCCCCCCACCTGTAGCAGCCGCATCCCGAGCCGGTAGCAGCCCACCTCTCGCAGCAGGAGCACTGTCCCCGCCCCGGTGGCAGCCGCCCCCCCACCGCTCGCAGCACATGCCCGCCCGCCCCGGTAGAAGGAGACCCCCCGCCGGTAGCAGCGGCACCCCCAGCAGGTAGCAGCCCCCCCCCCGACGGCAGCAGCCGCCCGCCCGCCCCAGTAGCAGCCGCCTCGCCAACTGCAGCAGCCGCCCCGCTGCCTCCCCACCGGTAGCAGTCGCCCCCCCACCGCCAACAGCAGCCCCCGCACAGGCACCTGCCGCCCCCCCGCTGCCCCTACGGTCGCCCCCCCGCCGGCAGCCGCCGCCCCCTCGCGACAGCAGCCGCCTCATGCCCGGTAGCAGCCGCGCTCCCTTGCTAGCAGCCGCACCCCCAGCAGCAGTAGCCCGCCCCACCACCCGTAGCAGCCCCTCCTCCCCTCCGCCGGGAGCTGCCGCCCACCCTCCCCGTATGCAGGCGCCGCCCCATCCAGGCAGCCGCACCCCCAGCCGGTAGCAGCCCGCACCCACTCAGCAGCAGCCGGCCGACCGCGCCGGTAGCAGCCGCTGCCCCACCCAGGTAGCAGCAGGCGCCCCGCCCCCCTACCAGCGGACGCCTCCCCCCCGGCCGGCCGCATACCAGCAGCCCCCCCCCCGCCGGCAGCAGCCGACCCCCCGCCGGTAGCAGCCGCCCCCCCACCTGCAGCAGCCGGCCCCCCGCCCCGGTCACAACCGTTCCCCCGCCCCGCCACAGGCAGCAGCCGCCCACACGCCGATAGCAGCGCCCCCCCAGGCAGCAGCTGCACCCCCGCCAGCATCAGCCGCCTCCCCACCTGTAGCAGCCGCACCAGCAGCTACTCCAGGGTGCATTGGACACATACCCGCCGCCGCCGGTGCCGCCACCTTGCTCCCCCCACCCCTCCCCTGCACTTCCCCTCCTCCAGGGCACGTCGGGAGTACACCGGCGGTGCTCGCCGTCGCCAAACAGACAGCCACTGGGAGAGACCCCAGGGGAGCGCCGGTCGCGCGGCAGCCAAGAGGGTGCGCGAAGGTGGGTGCGCAGGAGAACTGGAGAGATGCCGCCGCGGAGAGCGCGGCTTCCTGCTGGGGAGGGAGGGGGGGTAGGACGGGGTCGAGGGTACTGAGGTAAGCAGGAGGGGATCCTCCCGATCATTCGGACGATCGCTTCGATGTGTGGTATGAAACTCGATCCTCTCAGACACGTGTCAATATCCCTCGGAGGAAAGGGACAGGTAGCACAGAAAGGGGAACTACGAGAGTGGTATGCCTGTTGCCTCACGTGCCTGCTCGCAGAGCAAACAGATACGCACGGTAGTGCACACGGGGAAGAGGAAAGCAAACGCGCAGTTGTCTTTTTCCTGAGGGCGCGGGCCAAGGGCGCCTCGCTGTCCCTCTTAACGTGCATCTGGGGGAGCCTCGGCACGTTGGCCAGGTAGCCCCCCCATAACCCCGAGTGGCCCCGACCCGAGTCTAACCTCGTCAGGTCGGGGGCCACTATCACTACTAATTCTATTCCCACTCACTAATCTCACACCCGAATTCTCTCAAATCAAGTCCCTCACAAGTATGCAAAAACCCATCAGAAATCCCTCTCTCACGTGTGGGTAGCGTAGTCCACCGCATCCCAGTGCCGGGCACGGGCCACGGCCGCCAACCATCACCACACGGCGGGCGTGTTCTGGCACCTGGTGCCCTCTGGTTACAGTCCCGGGTCGGCGCCAAGTCGGGGCCAGGGATGCTACACGATGTACTGTGGAAACTGCCACACCAACAATCGTCACAACTCGAGTTACCAACAGCAGGGAACAGAGACGCCTGCGGTGGATGAAACGGGCCGATGGGCGACCTGCGTCCCCCTCCCCGTCGACGGATTCGGCTCGGATATGGGGAGTAGCCGACAACTCTCCGGTGCTGTGTCAATGTGCCTGGTGCTGCTTCCTGGCGCCGCGCGCGTCCTCTGACGTATAGTAACCTGGCCCCGCCTGTGTCGCGCTGCCCGACGTGCTCTGGGCCACGTCGCAGAAGCTGGGGAGAAGCGGGGCGTGTGAGCCATGCGTACTTGAGTGACCGGTATCTCGTCCGTTCCTACCCTGGGGGCAGCGCAGGCGATTTGCAGGCGACGTCATGCTGGCCACGAGAAACCGGGACTACGACGCTGCTGTACCGCGTACTCGCGCGCGCAGCAGCCGTTCCGGTGTCGTCAAGCGGCTCTTTCACCTACGCGAGGAGCCTCAACGTGTCGGTCGCGTCGGTCGCAGTCGCAGAACGGGCACCCACCGCCATGTCAACCACTACCTCGATCTCGACGACGACGGTGGTGCGGCGTCAACAACGACGTTCTCTAAATTCTCCGTAGGTCCTTCTCCTGTCCAGGGTGTCCCGACGAGGACCTCCCAGGGTTCCTGCGATGCCGCGGCGGCCGGGGGCCCCGTCGCCATATCTACCGCCGACGCTGCGACGGCTGCCGCGGAAGAGATCCCCAAAGCGGCCAGCCAAGCTACACTTGCTTTTCCCGGGGGGCCGGCATCCGAGGAAGAGATCGTTCCCGTCAGACGGCGGCGCAAGAACCCTTTGCTAGTCCGCGTCCCACCGGGAAGCCGCGCGGACGAGACTGGCGCCACTCTGGCATGGACGCAGCCTTCGGCGGAGGTATTTTCCTTCGGGGGACCGCTCCAGTACGATATTGACTCTGGCTCTGCGTCTACACGCGGCCCTATTGCGAAGGCTTACATGATGCCACACTCTGATACGTCATCTGATGAAGAAGAAGCCAGCGGGTCAGCCCGTAACATCATTGGGCATTTTGAGGCGATGGACGACTCCATGCCTTCTGTACGGGACGTTCCAGCATTTGTTGACTGCCTCCCTGATCCATTGTGGCCTGGGGCACGAGCTCTACATATCGTTTTGCCGCATGCGCGTCCACAAGCCATGCTAGCAAGCGCGCCACCCCCATCGGCCGCCATCGCTGGGCCATCGGCATTGCCCGGACCGGCCACCGGAGCTGCTGTCGTCGTTGCGGTACCCTCTTAATTCGTTATGACCGTAGCTGCGGCTGCTGTCCATGCGCTGCCGGCGCCCGCGAAGTTTCATGGTCCGGGGCAGTCCTCGCCATCTGCCGCGCTCGTGTTGGCGAACGACAGCCGTAGGTTTGTCGCGCTCGCCAGACACTGTGAGCCGGGCGCCAGCGGTGTGCCGGTGGCGCGCGCGGCGGCGGACTCCAAGCGGAGGCCGCCGTCGCAGGTACCCCAATTTCCCGGCGTCGCACTGCTGCAGCCGTCCATGAAATACAAGCCGGTCGCCAGCGGTGGGGCGGCTGCCCCTGCGGCCCCGGCGGCGACCGTCAAGCTCGAGCCTTTTTGGGTGGTTACAAGTGTATACGGCGCCACGGATGGCGTCGCAGCGCAGCCGCCGGCCTTGAATGGAGAGGTGGTTCCCCGGGGTGAGGCAGTGGCGCCAGCGGCGCGGGCAGTGGCAATCAAGAAGGAACTTCTGTGGCCGGTGCCGAATGCGGCCGGCGCCACGGCGGGCGCTGCGGCTACCCCGCTAGCTTTTGAGAGAGGGCCTATCGGCGTCTGTGAGGCGGTCACGCCTGCGATGGTGGCGGCAGCAGCGGGCGTCAAGGAGCCCCAGCAGCCACAGCTATGGCCGGTGCCGAGAGCGATCGGCGCCACGCCGGGCGTCGCGGTTCCGCCGCTCGCAACTGAAGGAGAGCAGGTCGGCGGCGGAGATTTAATGGCGCCTGCGATCACGGCAAAAGCGGCGGCCGTCAAGCTCGAGTGCCACTGGTCGGTGCCGAACTCGATCGGCGCCACGGCGGACTTTGTCGCGACGCCGCCAGACAGGGACGGAAAGTCTGTCGGCAGCGGTGAGGCCGTGGCTGTGGCGGGGGCGGTATCCAAGCTCTAGACCCTGTGGCAGGTGCCGAATGCCGTTGGCGCCTCGGTGGAGGTCGCCATGCCGCCGTCAGCCTTTTGATGGGGAGCTGGTCGGCGACGACGTGACGGTAGCGCCTGCAATGGCGGCGGCAGCCGTCATCCTTAAGTCCCTCTTCCCGGTGCCGAACGCCTCCGGCGCTGCCGCTAGTGACGCAATTACGCAGCAAGTTGTGGTCCGAGAGCTGGTCCGCAGCGGGGAGGCAGTGGCGGCGGCGGAGGCGACAGCGGTGGCGGCGGCGGCGGTGGCGGAGGCGGAGGCGGCGGTGGCGGAGGCTATCAAGCTTGAGCCCGACTGGCCGGTGACGAGTACGGCCAGCGCCACGGCGAGCTTCGACGTGCTGCCGCAAGCGATCGTCGGAGAGCTGGTCGGCAGTGGGAAGGCGTTTGCGCCCGAGATAGGGGCGGCAGCGGCGGCCGTGAAACTAGAGCCCCTCTGGCCGGTGCCAAACGTGGCCGGCGCTCTGGCTTGCGTCACGGTACCACCGCAAGCCATGAACGGCACGCCGGTTGACGGCATTGAGGCGGTTGCGCCGGCGGCGGCGGCGAGGGGCATCAAGCAAGAGCCCCTATGGGCGTTACCTAATGCAGACGCCGCCTCCGCTGGCGTTGCCGTGCCGCCGCCGGCCAAGGAAGAACAGTCCTTCGGCAAAGGAGAGGCGGTGGTGCTGGCACTGGCGCAGTCGGTCATCAAGCAGGAGCCCGCTTGGCCGTTGCCGAATGCGGCCGGCGCTGCGACTGACGTCGCGGTCACTCCGCCAGCCATGGAAGAGCAGTCCGCCGGCAGCGGAGAGGCGGTGGCCCCGGCGCTGGCGTCGGCGGGCATGAAGCAGGAGCCCCTTTGGCCGGTGCCGAATGCGGACGGCGCCGCGGCTGACGTCGCGAACACCCCGCCAGCCATGTACGGAGAGCCTGCCAAAAGCGCTGAGGCGATGGCGGCGGCTGACACAAGTGACCCGCTCTCACCAAGCTATGTACTGGCCACGACATACACGAATAGCTGATCGCGCCACAACACGGCTGAGTGTCAGCATCCGTGCCGGTCAGACGCGGCACGCTGGTGCCCTAGTCGGTACAGCCGCGGCCCCCGTTGTCCACAGCGACCAGGAGACAGGGCGGCGCATGACATCAGTGCGCAGGTGCACTCTGAGGAATTCACAACGCAGCCGGTGGGGCCACCTATGACTGCGCAAGTCACGCTTTTTCACGCGATCTGTTCGTGCTCCGCCTTCGCACTCGAGATGATCTGAGGGCCGATTCTCACTGTGAACGGGAGACAGTCAACACGGCTGTTGCCACCAAGAGCATGTTAAGAATGCGCGAGGTCGTCCCCGCGGAGACTCACTGTGGCGCACTCGTATGTGCCAAAGAAACCGCGGCTCAAGTGACCGACTGCCGAACTGATCGCGTCATAGTAGCGCCACACAGAGCATGGGCTGAGAGCAGGTACTGACTGCAGATGCATGCACCTGCATGACAGTACCTGGTCATCGGAGCGAGCCACCCGTTGCCCGCGCTGCGTGGGACGCGCTTTGGCCGCGTCACACCAACCGAACACAACTACAGCTCCACGTTTTCGCACTTACGCGCCAGTGTTGCGCCACGTGGCGACCCGCGCTCCTTGTCTTGACTACCTAGGAGCACGTGTGTGATATGCACGTGCCACGATCCCACTATTGCTGTTTCACACGACATTGGGACGTGCACGAGGGGGGCCACTGGTCTGCTGGAAATATGAAATGAAGCGGTTAGGAGCCTGCTGTTCTGACTGGGCTCGGTCATAACGTTCCATCCTTTGTGGTACATGTGGTTTGAGGTTTTCGATTACTCTCCTCTGATCGTGGGCCGCGTAGAAGCAAGTGCAGTACCCTCTACCGGAGGGCCTTGTATGACTTGACGCAGGCAGTGTGGTAAACATTGCGCCGGCGGGCCCACCTCAGCACTCTCCAGCACAGCACGCCCGCATGGATCCGTGCGAGAAGCGCGACGTCGCGTGCTGAGGGCGCACGCGCCGTACACTCTTGCACGCACCCCCCCCCCCCCTCCACAGGCCTCATTAGGGCCCCTGCGTGGTCCCAGGACGTCTCGGAATTTGACACCACTGCGCAGCGGGCTGCCTGCCCGCGCACGGCGGGCTGCTTGCCCGCGCACGGCGGGCTGCCTGCCCACCCACGGCGGTCTGCATGCTGAAGTACGGCATGTCTGCACGCCTGCATGCCAACGCGCGGGGCGACCAGCTGCGGGCCGACACGCGGCGTTTGTCCCGCGCGCCCATGCTCCTGCCGCAGACTTCGGCTGCCCCGCACGCTGCGCCGGGTCGTCCGTTCTGTTCGACGCCCACGGGATCGACACCATGCCGAATATCCCTCCCCCTGCGCCATCCCCTGCTTTCCCACATCCTCCTGCGTTTCCAATCCTTCCTCCCGTCCTTTTTCCCCCCCCCCCGTCCTTCCCCCGCCTTCCGTCCTTCACCCGCCTGCCCACTCAGGCCTCTCTCTTCCAGCGCCTCCTGCTGAGGCAGCAGCCATGCCCACGCCGCCGCAGGGCGGGGGTCGCCACCTGGGGCGACTGGCGCATCCCCTTTACCTCACGAACACCCGAAGGTCACGCGGGGCCTGCAAGAGCGGCACCGCACGGCCGTTCCTAAACATCCCCTCGCACGGCGCTTGCCGCTGACGCTTCAAGCTTCCTCTTCGGGCCCCAGGTGCACGTGCGCCCTAGACCACTCTAACAGTCGCATTCGCCAGTTACCAAGGGGCAAAAGGGTGGGCCCTAATAAGCGGGTATTTCTAGTCAGCAAGATTGACGCCAGGGCCCGACCCATATTTGCGGAGGTGCCGAAGCTCGAGGTCGGTATGCGGGTACCTCCACGTGGGTCGCTGACCCACATTTTACCCACGTTTGTTACCCACGTTGCAGTTGCCGAAGCTCTCTATTATGCCGACAATTGTACCCATGGTTGGCACCAATAAAATCGATGCATTAAACTAAATGGAATTAATCATAGATTAATTATACATTAATCAGTCGGCGTTTTCTCGTTTTTTGTATGTTTTTAAACTTTATTGCGGGACCCCCCCCCCCCCCCCCCCCGCCCTCCCACCGGGCGAGGCAAAATTTTGGAAGGCAGCGAGCCACCGCGCGGGCGCGCAGTCCGTCAAGGTCGGTCGCCTGCCGCCCCTCTTCCGCTCTCTCTCCACTGCCACCCGCCTACCTCCAAGCTTTGCTGCGTCCGCCGCCGGTGTCGCCGCCGCTGTTGCCCGCTCCGCCACGGGGTACAGGTCTGGCGCGACGGGCTGCGGGCCTGGCGGGGAGTTCGCACGCCTCCTCGGAACGATGTAAGTGAGGAGGGAGGGCTCCTTGGCGGTGGTGCCTCTCATGTGGGCAGCGTGGGAGGTGGAGCGAGGTTGACAGGGTCGCGTCAGGGGGCGACTGTGGACCGCACGATGTTGCGGGGGGCGGACGGCCATTGCCGGCACGCCCGCGGCAGATGCCGTAGTGTTAGACGGAGCACGAGCACCAGCGCCGTTGTTGGTACTTGAGGGCTCCATGGCACGTCGGCAGGCCGTGTGCTAAGGGGAAGGTGGGGGGTGTGGTATAAAACTCGATCCTCTCAGACACGTGTCAATATCCCTCGGGGGAAAGGGACAGGTAACACAGAAAGGGGAACTACGAGAATGGTATGCCTGTTGCCTCACGTGCCTGCTCGCAGAGCAAACAGATACGCACGGTAGTGCACACGGGGAAGAGGAAAGCAAACGTGCAGTTGTCTTTTTCCTGAGGGCGCGGGCCAAGGGCGCCTCGCTGTCCCTCTTAACGTGCATCTGGGGGAGCCTCGGCACGTTGGCCAGGTAGCCCCCCCATAACCCCGAGTGGCCCCGACCCGAGTCTAACCTCGTCAGGTCGGGGGCCACTATCACTACTAATTCTATTCCCACTCACTAATCTCACACTCAAATTCTCTCAAATCAAGTCCCTCACAAGTATGCAAAAACCCATCAGCAATCCCTCTCTCACGTGTGGATAGCGTAGTCCACCGCATCCCAGTGCCGGGCACGGGCCACGGCCGCCAACCATCACCACACGGCGGGCGTGTTGTGGCACCTGGTGCCCTCTGGTTGTAGTCCCGGGTCGGCGCCAAGTCGGGGCCAGGGATGCTACATAGCTCCCTCCCTAGTCCGGCACGTCCTCGGGCCGAACCAGGTGCCACCGTGCACAGCCTCGAGCACGTCCACACCGGTGCCGAGGTCGAGCGTCTTCACCCTGGTCACGATCACCTGCTCCGGTTCTCTGCCCCCCTTCTCTCCTTCACCTTGGCCCTCGCGTTCCCCCGGAGTCTGGACGTCATGTCCAGTTCCGAGATCCAAGCTGGGCCCGTGGTTCCGGCGGCGAGTGTTGCGGAGGAGAACTCGGGTAGTCGCGCCCCTCTCCTGCCTCCGGTTCCTCGGGTGTCGATGTCGGCGCCGGTCGCCACGGCGGGGACGGATCGGGTTCCCCCGGCTTCTGTGATGCACCCGGTCGAGACCCCCCCGGTGGGTCTCCCGGAGATGCTTCTTGGGCAGGACCCTCTGGCGGCCCGGCGTTACTCCACGGTGGTCGGCAACGCCGGCGCGGCCCAGTGCCAGCAGGATTGCTTGGACCTCTGGCGCAAGGAACTCCAGCGCGGGGTCTTGACAGAGATGGATAAGGCTCGTCTTCACACGGCGGACCAGATGCGCCTGGCACAAGACCGCTCCCAGAGCTTCTCGGGTTCCTCTTAGGTTGCTCGTCTGGAGGATCTCCCCTTCGCGCTGGTTCTGGATCTGCCCTTGACCGAGCGTCGCGTGTCCGCGTCCGTTCTCCGGTGGCCGGAGGAGGAAGGGTACGTCCACCGGGCGCTCAAGGTCTGGGACGAGGCGCTCAAGGGGTCGGGGAGCCTGAACTGCGACCCCCGTCCGAGCATGGTCGCTCTGGAGCCGCCTTTCCTGACCCGGAAGTACTCCAAGTTGTCACCGGCACGGGAGCAAGGCGAGCGACGCGGCCGTCAGCGTGACTTCCTCGTGAGCTGCAACCATCAGGAGTTCTGGAAGCTGGATAAGGCTAACCGGGCGGCGTACTACCCCAAGGTCATCCCGCAGCAGCAGGAAGTCGAGATCCCGGTCGGGTTTGCTCCTTCCAGCATCCCCTTCACCTGGTACTTCTTGGACGCCTTGACTCAGGCGTCGATCAAGGGCTTCTTCCACTCGATCCCGTACATGATGTACACGTCCGAGATGACAGTCTTGGCGGCCAACCACTGGCTTCACGAGGTCTTGGTGTCCAACCGGCTTTGGTTTCTCCCTGACCTCCTGATGGTCTGGATTGTCGACAAGTTGACCGTCGACTTCCTGTGCAGCCAGGACGAAGAGTACAAGGGGCTCTTCCAGGCGATGATTGACTTCCGGCGTCTGGTGCCGGTGCATGACCGGAACTTCTTGAACGCGATTGCCGACCAGAACCGCCCGCGTCGGGATGGCTTCGGTTGGGCGCAGGTGGTCTACCAGTCTTCTCCGGCCAAGGTGCAGCTGGCGACGCCGCTTCCGGCGTGGCCGCAGCTAGGTAGCCTTCCTGCCCCGGCCGCCCTTGATCTTCTGCCAGTTGGGCCGCCGGTGCAGGAGTCGGGATGGGCCGCGGCGGTCGGTCAGGCGTCTGCGGCGGCTCCGCTTCCTCCTGTTGCACCTATCGCCCCGGTGGCCTCGCCTGAACCGTCGCCGGCGCGTTCACGCCCTGTTCCGGCTGTGCCGGTACTTCAAGCTCCTCCGGCACCGCGCCTGTCTGCGGCGAGTCTGGGGGTGACTGTGCGGTCGCCTACCACTCCGGCCGCTCCGCCTCGGACGCCTTCTTCCAACGCCGGCGGCGCTGTGCCTCCGCTGGAGTTGGGTACTCCGGCTTCGGGGGCCGTTGTGGACCGTCCGGTGGTGTCATCCTCGGGGCGGTTCGAGATTCCGGCGCCGACTCTGCGCCTTACCCGCTTCCGGGTGCCTGACTGGTACCTGAACCAAGGTGGCCCGACATGCGACCAGTACGACGTCGATATGATTGAAGACCAGCTGGGTCGTCTTCCGGTGCAGGTTGAGGGCGTCGGGTCTTCCCTGGTGCTGGGCACTTACGCCAGCGTCTTGAACAACGTGGTTGACCGGGTGCTTGCTTGCGCGGACAGCGGCCAGATGTCGAACAGCCCGGTGGTTGGCGAACTTCTGGCGACCTTGACGCGGCATGGCTTGGCCCAGCAGTGGTCAGAAACCTTCACTGGCTTCCAGGGGCGCCGACGGGCATATCTGGATGAGCGGGAGCCCCCGGCAACTACCGGTACTACTCCGATGGCGTCATACCGGGATGCACCGCGTCCACCGCACTACGTCATCCCGTCTTCCTCCGGTTCCCGTCGTGCCGCGGAGGCAGCGCTGGAGGACACTCCCGCGGCTCAGCGTCCGCGCCGGGAGTAGTAGTTGGAGGCAAGGAGGGTGAGGGTCTTGGGAGAAGCGAGGAGGGAAGAGGCGGAGAAAGGGTTGCCCGAGCGGGTGCTTGTTTTCCTTGATTGTTCCATGCTTGTATTGCGTGTTCTCCTTGATATACCCGTTCCCTTCTTCTCAATCCTCTTGTTCCGCATCCGTTGCGGATGAACTCGGCTCGTCCCGAGGGTCTTGGTTGGCCCCATCCTCTTGGTCCTCCTCCGAGTCCGACTCCAGAATCTTGCCGGCTCTGGCCACTGGAGTGCCCTCTATCCCGTTCCGTCGCGTGTAGGCACAGACATCCGCGATGGGTAGCCGGTTTGAGGGTTCCCAGGTATCATCTGCCGGGTTAAAACCGAACCAGCGTACTCGCAGGTACAGGCGTCCGTCTCTCCAGGCATGGTCCACAAACTTGACGTAGACATATTCCCGACCTTCTTCTTGGGATAGCCAGGGTACTGCGGCCCGCTTGCGCCGGGTCAAGTCCCGTTGGCTTGGCGGTGGAGCTCGGGTGACATGGTCGCTGCTCACGCGGTACGGGGAGCCATCCATGTCTAGAAGAAAGGTCCAACCGTCCGTATTCAGGATCTCATAAGGTCCATCCGTCTTCGAGTCCAGCTTCCCCCGGGTCTTGCTATGGTTGTCCACAAAAACCCAGTCGCCACCACCCAGTTCCTTGTTCTTTTCCCGAACGCCCTTTCATAGCCCCGCTTGTATCGCTCCTGGGTCTTCGAGATTGACTCCTTTACTCTTGGGAGCAGGAGCTTCAGTTGTTCCAGGAACTCATCCTTTGCCTTGGGACCTGACTTCAGTGCAGGCTGGAGACCGTCTGGTATTCTTTCCAGGGAGAAGTTGGTCAGCCGCCTTGGGGTGACAAAGTCGAGTGGAGCGACCCCCGTTGTCCGGTGAACTCGGGAGTTGTAGGCTAGAGTGAGGACAGCCAGGAGCTCGTCCCAGTCTTCTTGGTGCTCCTCCACGTAGTGCCGTAGCATGTCTACTAGGGTCCGGTTGAATCGTTCCACCTGGCCGTTCGTTTGAGGGTGGTACGTCGTAGTGTACAAGTTCTTGATGCCCATCAGGTCACAGACTCCTTGGAAGAACAGGGATGCAAACTGGGGACCGTTATCGGTTAAGACGGAGTCTGGAGGGCCGTAGGCAGCTATCCAGTACTCGCAGAAGGCTGACGTGACATCCAGAGCCGTGATGGTCCTCAGCGGGATTGCTCGAGTGAACTTGGAGAACCGGTCACATATGATGAGCAGGTATATGTTGCAACTGGATGTTTCAGGTAGGGGCCCCAGGATGTCCATGCTTAAGCTTGCAAAGGGCTCCGCCGCAGGGAATAGGCGTAACTTAGAAGTCTTCTTCCTCTGGGACAACCGGTTCCTTGCACACGAAACACAAGCCTCCAGGTACTTATGGACGTCACTGGCCATGGTTTCCCAGTAATAGTGTCGTCTCATGGAAGCGTACATCCGATTGATACCAGGATGTCCGGCCTGGGGAGACGAGTGCTCCAGGCGTAGGATGTCAGCTCGTAGGCCCCGGGGTACGTAGACTTGAGTGGCCCCATCGACGGGTGACACCCGTACTAGGAGTCCGTCCGTAGACTCGGAGAAACGACTGTTCCGGTTCAGGTCCATTTGGTGGCGAAGCTCCAAGCATTGAGGATCCGTCAGTTGTGCCTCCAGCATCCGGTGAATGGTCACCGGTTGATGAGCTTCAGGTGTCTCATACAGGGGAGCGTGCCAGCCACGTCCGACATTCGGGAGGATGAAGCAAGGTATTTCCTCCGGGATAGGACCGGTATCGGCTGCAGGAGTCTCCAGCCGGGACATGGTGTCGGCGCAGTGGTGCTCCCTCCCTGCTCTGGTGCACACCTTGTACTTGAACTCCAAAAGGCGTAGGCGCCACCGGGCGACCCTTCCTTGACTGCTGTCCATGCATAGCAGCCACCTTAGACTGGCGTGATCCGTCCGGATGAGGAACTCTTGTCCTTCAAGATATGGCCGTAACAGGAAGCAAGCCCAGACGACTGCCAAGCACTCGCGCTCCGTCGTGGAATAGTTCTTCTCGGCTGGAGTCAAGACGCGACTGTAGTAGCCTATCGGGAGGAAGTGCCCATCAGGTTGCTGCTGGAGTAGTGAGCACCCCACCTGGACGCCACAGGCATCAGTCTCCAGAACAAACTGGCCCTCCCGCTTGGGTAACGCCAGTACTGGAGTGGTGGTCAGGCGCTTCTTGAGCTCTTCGAAGGCCGCGGTCTGCTTCTCGTCGAACACCGGGAGTTGTGCGGGAAGCTTCTTGCTGGTAAGCTTGGTCAATGGCCGGGCAATCAGAGCATAGTCCCGTACGAACCGGCGATAGACGTTGCACATACCCAGGAAGCTCTTGAGTTCCGTCTGGGTTTTGGGTTGCCGTGCATGCCGGAGGGCCTTGATGTTCTTCTCATTGACTCGGAGCTCCCCCGGACTCAGCACGTGCCCCAGATACTCCACCTCAGTCTCAAACAGGTGGCACTTCTCGGCCTTGAGGGTAACTCCAGCCTTGGACAGGAGGGCCAGGACCTCCCGAAGGTGCTCCAGGTGTTCCGCTGGGGTCTTGGAGAAAACGATAATGTCGTCCAGGTAGACCAAACATGTTCTCCACCTTAGCCCGGACAGGATGATGTCGATGGCTCTTTGGAAGGTTGCCGGAGCATTGGTGAGACCAAAAGGAAGACGCTTGCACCGGAATAGTCCCAGGTGGCACGTGAAGGTGGTCTTGTCCTTGTCCTCGTCAGCCAGAGGGATCTGCCAGTAACCGGCATTACAATCCAGCGTCGAGAAGAGGGTGGCATCACCAAGAAAGTCGAGGCAATCATCCATCCGGGGTATCGGGTATACGTCCTTGACTGTCATCTCGTTCAGGCGCCGGTAGTCAACGCAGAAACGGAAGTGACCGCCGGTTTTCGGGACGACTACCACCGGGAAAGCCCACTCGCCATCAGACGGCTCGATAACATCCATCTTGAGCATCTTGTTAACCTGCTTCTCAATCTCATCCCGGCGATGAGGTCCGGCCCGATATGGTTGCATGTGCACTGGCTTAGCTTCCGGCTTGAGTTGAATCCGGTGTAGAGTGGCGTCCATCTTGCCCAGCTCTCCCGACCACAGGTGCCGATATTCCTGGAGAAGCTTCTCCAGTGCCTCCTTCAAGTCGGGAGGGACATTTTCTTGCTTGACCTTCGGCATCCCGGGTGGTGCTTGTTCGGGTTTCGGAGTAGCGCTGCCAGCCTGCTCTTGTTTCGGAGGTACGTCTAAGGCCGTCAAGTTGGATGCCAGTTCTTGTTGCAGGTTCAGGAGGTCTTCCTTGCTCATAGCACGGGCGGATCCCCGGTAAGGCTCTGCTGTACCAACTCGGGTGCCCTTGGCGAGGGTTATTGGCTTCCGGCTCACGTTGACGATTAGCACCGGGAACGGGGTGTGCCTTTCTACCTTCTTGTGATGTCCGTGGGCCAAGTATAACCGGTGTTTCGCCAGAAATTCCTTACGTCCGTAGATCAGGCATTGACCTGCAATCCGGGTCGTTACTTGAACCTTGGTCTCCGAGCGAGGAGGTAGGAGCACCGGTTTGAAGAGAGTCAAGGTAGAGGGTGGGATGCGTTCCCTCTTGCTCTTGGCTACACGAACCTTGGCGTCCAGATGCTCCAATACCGGTGACACAAACCCATGGTTGAACTGGACCTTCCCTTCTCCGGGTAGGATGCTCTTGACATGCTGCTTCTGGAAGTCCCAGCCTAGGATGAGGGGGACTGATAGGGTCTTGACTACTAGAAAGGGAAAAAGCATTGGTTCATTGTTGACATAGATGGCGACAGGAAGACGGCCAAGCGGTCGTAGGGTTTGACCCGAAGCGTCGACGATATGGGTCCGGGTAGGCGCTCTCCAGGCATGTCGACGCCAGCCCGGAGGTAACAGGTTCTCAGTGATGACGCTTGGTCCGGCTCCCGTGTCAACCACCGGCGTAACAGCTTGGGGGAGGCTATCCCCCACACGCATACGAGCATTAATCTTGAGGTTTTCTTTACGCAGGACGAGCAATGTCCCCTTGAACAAACAGGGGTGTCCAGGCGGCTACCGGTTGAGCAGGTAACCGCCGTCCTTTCTCCCGGCACGCAAGGGGGGAACAGGTAGAAGTACCCTGCCGTTGGAGGTTCGGGAAGACACTTGGGGAGAGCGCCTGCCCTACTCGTTTCCCGGGTCCGAGGAGTCCTTAGAGGTTTCGGTCTCCAGGTCAAAGTCCGTAGGAGCTTCCCTTGCCAGAGCCTCCGTGATGCTCTGTAAGGTTGCCACTCGGATTGCGTGTACCTGTGCCTGGTCCATCTTGGAGGGTGCTCGCCGGTCAGCCCAGTTGACCGCCTTTGCAAACACCAGTCCTTGACGCTTGAGTTTCTCCTGGAGGTCCTTGGGAATGGTCGGGCACTGGTAGGACATGTGATCCTCCTTCTGGCACAGCCAACAAGACCGGAACCGCTGGTTCTTGACTTGCTTGGGGGCGACCAGGGATGGTTGCTCCTTGGAAACGAAGCCGCCCCACTTGTCCCCTGACCCCATGGGTGAGGCCTCGCCAACTGCGAGTACCGGTACAGGGCTATCACCTCCCTTATACTTGTCGGGTCCGGGTCGAACTCGCGACAACGGCTTGGGAGTTGATACCATGGGAGCTTGGAGGGCCCTGGCTTGCCGGTACTTGCCCTGGGTGTAGGCCATCAACTGCTGGAAGGTATGTTCTTGATGTTCCTGGTTGTAGTTCTCCGCATCCACTTGAAGATATTCAGGAAGCCCTTCCGAGAAGATCATCTTGAGCCTGTCCTCAGGGTAAACGTTGCCACAAGCATCGCTCATCTCCCGGACACGACGGGCGAACGCCTCTGGAGTCTCTTGTCTTTCCATGGTTGCCCGGTTCAGCCTGCCGACTGCTTTACGCAGAGAGTCCGCGTCAGCGTAGTTGGACAGGAGCCAGTTGACCGCCTCCGGATAACTCGCGACGGTACGTCCGACAATGTGTCCGGCAGAGTCTGGTAGAACCTGTGCAAACCGCTGTTCCGCTTCTCCGGTCATGAAGTTAACCAGGAGGTAGAGAGCCTTGCCCTCGGACACATCGTTGTCATTGCATGCCTTGACAAACCGGCGCAGGAAGGCAAAGATAAGCGCCGGTCTCTTCCCGGAAAACTTAGGATGTCCCCCGAAGCTCGGCTGCATTCGCCGGTTCAGGGACGCCATCTTCTTGGCCATCTTCCGGGTGTAACCTTGGTCTTGGTTCTCCAGCCGGTAGTTACCCCAATACGTGACCTTGTTCAGGGTGGCATCTCCCACTTGGTGGGCAGGGAAGTCAAACTCGACTAGCCTGCGCCGGGTGGGACCGGGAGATGCATCCCAATCATATCCCTCCTCAGAGCTGGAGGAACTGGTCTCGCTGGTGCTAGAGCGACGGCGATGACGCCGACGCCTTCGGCTGCTCCGGTTACCGGTCTTGGAGCTCCCCGCCCCATAGGATGCAAGGGGAGGAAAAGCTTGGCCGGTCCCAGGAGTCGAGGTCTCAGGGAGACCCGTAGAACCAGTCACAACGGTGCCTCTGGCATCGCTAGTGCCCACAGGAAGAGGTGTATACACCCAACTGCCATGTGTGGGTCCAGGAGTAAACACACCAGGGGCTATCCCTGGAGGTTGAGGAGTAGAACCGACAGGAGGGAGACGTCTGCTGCGAGCGGACTCAAACGCCGTTGACCCCGGGGTGGCTCCCACAGGAGGAACAGCCGGAGGAACGGGAGCAGGTGGTGCTTGGCCGCCTGTGGACTCCAGTCCGCTACCGGATGTCACACCCAGGTCTGCTTCACCCGTAGGGAGAACGCCGGGTTGGGCACCGTCCCCCGCGGTGACCAGGGATGCATCAAGGGACGCGGGGTCTACCCCTTCGGGCACCGTCGTGCCAGGGAGGGTAGCCATGTTGGTCTCTTGACAGCCACAGTCCAGTTGCCTGCGTGTCCAAAGATCGCCAGACCACAAGAGAGGGGTTGGAGAGCCAGGAATGGGATTCCCGTGAACGGGTGCAAATAATTCCCAAACCACCGAAAAAGACAGAACAGGAACAACCCAACCGCTGCTCCCAAATGTCTCTTCTCAAACACTCCAATCATCCCCTGCTGCTCCACCAAATATGTGGTATAAAACTCGATCCTCTCAGACACGTGTCAATATCCTCGGGGGAAAGGGACAGGTAACACAGAAAGGGGAACTACGAGAATGGTATGCCTGTTGCCTCACGTGCCTGCTCGCAGAGCAAACAGATACGCACGGTAGTGCACACGGGAAGAGGAAAGCAAACGCGCAGTTGTCTTTTTCCTGAGGGCGCGGGCCAAGGGCGCCTCGCTGTCCCTCTTAACGTGCATCTGGGGGAGCCTCGGCACGTTGGCCAGGTAGCCCCCCCATAACCCCGAGTGGCCCCGACCCGAGTCTAACCTCGTCAGGTCGGGGGCCACTATCACTACTAATTCTATTCCCACTCACTAATCTCACACTCAAATTCTCTCAAATCAAGTCCCTCACAAGTATGCAAAAACCCATCAGCAATCCCTCTCTCACGTGTGGATAGCGTAGTCCACCGCATCCCAGTGCCGGGCACGGGCCACGGCCGCCAACCATCACCACACGGCGGGCGTGTTCTGGCACCTGGTGCCCTCTGGTTGTAGTCCCGGGTCGGCGCCAAGTCGGGGCCAGGGATGCTACAGGGGCGGACAGTGTTGGGCAACCTTTTGTTGGCAAGCAGGTGCACAGCAGTCGGCGCGGGCCAAGGAACAGAAGGAGAGCGCAACCTGTGGGTGGCGACGGCGGCAGAGAGAAAAGCCCTCAAATGCAAGTCCCCCTCCACATGGATAAAAAACATAAATTAATTAAAAATAGAGATTTAATATATTAATCTATAGATTAATCTAT
Source organism: Pyropia yezoensis (assembly GCA_009829735.1). Lineage (NCBI taxonomy): Eukaryota > Rhodophyta > Bangiophyceae > Bangiales > Bangiaceae > Pyropia > Pyropia yezoensis. The sequence goes on from CM020620.1 coordinate 24,435,328, forward strand.
CTGGGTTGTAAAAAATCCATTTTTTTTCCAACCATGCTTGTACCATGCAGCACGGTCATCCTACTTTCGTTCTTACATAGACACCGTGGCCAAGAAAGGATGTGATATTACACTAGTCCCAATTTTGGCGGTTGTGCATGCGTACAACTGCACAACAACAGGTGGCTGACAGCACATCAGCCACTGACGTTCGAGAAGGGTATGAGAACGACGCAGCAATGCCGATGCTCTCGGATCCCGGAAGAACGCGATTGGCCCCAGGTCCTGAGGCTCTTCCATCGGAGAGCTCA
>CM020620.1:24436117-24460853 GCA_009829735.1 Pyropia yezoensis
CGAGCGTCGCGTGTCCGCGTCCGTTCTCCGGTGGCCGGAGGAGGAAGGGTACGTCCACCGGGCGCTCAAGGTCTGGGACGAGGCGCTCAAGGGGTCGGGGAGCCTGAACTGCGACCCCCGTCCGAGCATGGTCGCTCTGGAGCCGCCTTTCCTGACCCGGAAGTACTCCAAGTTGTCACCGGCACGGGAGCAAGGCGAGCGACGCGGCCGTCAGCGTGACTTCCTCGTGAGCTGCAACCATCAGGAGTTCTGGAAGCTGGATAAGGCTAACCGGGCGGCGTACTACCCCAAGGTCATCCCGCAGCAGCAGGAAGTCGAGATCCCGGTCGGGTTTGCTCCTTCCAGCATCCCCTTCACCTGGTACTTCTTGGACGCCTTGACTCAGGCGTCGATCAAGGGCTTCTTCCACTCGATCCCGTACATGATGTACACGTCCGAGATGACAGTCTTGGCGGCCAACCACTGGCTTCACGAGGTCTTGGTGTCCAACCGGCTTTGGTTTCTCCCTGACCTCCTGATGGTCTGGATTGTCGACAAGTTGACCGTCGACTTCCTGTGCAGCCAGGACGAAGAGTACAAGGGGCTCTTCCAGGCGATGATTGACTTCCGGCGTCTGGTGCCGGTGCATGACCGGAACTTCTTGAACGCGATTGCCGACCAGAACCGCCCGCGTCGGGATGGCTTCGGTTGGGCGCAGGTGGTCTACCAGTCTTCTCCGGCCAAGGTGCAGCTGGCGACGCCGCTTCCGGCGTGGCCGCAGCTAGGTAGCCTTCCTGCCCCGGCCGCCCTTGATCTTCTGCCAGTTGGGCCGCCGGTGCAGGAGTCGGGATGGGCCGCGGCGGTCGGTCAGGCGTCTGCGGCGGCTCCGCTTCCTCCTGTTGCACCTATCGCCCCGGTGGCCTCGCCTGAACCGTCGCCGGCGCGTTCACGCCCTGTTCCGGCTGTGCCGGTACTTCAAGCTCCTCCGGCACCGCGCCTGTCTGCGGCGAGTCTGGGGGTGACTGTGCGGTCGCCTACCACTCCGGCCGCTCCGCCTCGGACGCCTTCTTCCAACGCCGGCGGCGCTGTGCCTCCGCTGGAGTTGGGTACTCCGGCTTCGGGGGCCGTTGTGGACCGTCCGGTGGTGTCATCCTCGGGGCGGTTCGAGATTCCGGCGCCGACTCTGCGCCTTACCCGCTTCCGGGTGCCTGACTGGTACCTGAACCAAGGTGGCCCGACATGCGACCAGTACGACGTCGATATGATTGAAGACCAGCTGGGTCGTCTTCCGGTGCAGGTTGAGGGCGTCGGGTCTTCCCTGGTGCTGGGCACTTACGCCAGCGTCTTGAACAACGTGGTTGACCGGGTGCTTGCTTGCGCGGACAGCGGCCAGATGTCGAACAGCCCGGTGGTTGGCGAACTTCTGGCGACCTTGACGCGGCATGGCTTGGCCCAGCAGTGGTCAGAAACCTTCACTGGCTTCCAGGGGCGCCGACGGGCATATCTGGATGAGCGGGAGCCCCCGGCAACTACCGGTACTACTCCGATGGCGTCATACCGGGATGCACCGCGTCCACCGCACTACGTCATCCCGTCTTCCTCCGGTTCCCGTCGTGCCGCGGAGGCAGCGCTGGAGGACACTCCCGCGGCTCAGCGTCCGCGCCGGGAGTAGTAGTTGGAGGCAAGGAGGGTGAGGGTCTTGGGAGAAGCGAGGAGGGAAGAGGCGGAGAAAAGGGTTGCCCGAGCGGGTGCTTGTTTTCCTTGATTGTTCCATGCTTGTATTGCGTGTTCTCCTTGATATACCCGTTCCCTTCTTCTCAATCCTCTTGTTCCGCATCCGTTGCGGATGAACTCGGCTCGTCCCGAGGGTCTTGGTTGGCCCCATCCTCTTGGTCCTCCTCCGAGTCCGACTCCAGAATCTTGCCGGCTCTGGCCACTGGAGTGCCCTCTATCCCGTTCCGTCGCGTGTAGGCACAGACATCCGCGATGGGTAGCCGGTTTGAGGGTTCCCAGGTATCATCTGCCGGGTTAAAACCGAACCAGCGTACTCGCAGGTACAGGCGTCCGTCTCTCCAGGCATGGTCCACAAACTTGACGTAGACATATTCCCGACCTTCTTCTTGGGATAGCCAGGGTACTGCGGCCCGCTTGCGCCGGGTCAAGTCCCGTTGGCTTGGCGGTGGAGCTCGGGTGACATGGTCGCTGCTCACGCGGTACGGGGAGCCATCCATGTCTAGAAGAAAGGTCCAACCGTCCGTATTCAGGATCTCATAAGGTCCATCCGTCTTCGAGTCCAGCTTCCCCCGGGTCTTGCTATGGTTGTCCACAAAAACCCAGTCGCCACCACCCAGTTCCTTGTTCTTTTCCCGAACGCCCTTTTCATAGCCCCGCTTGTATCGCTCCTGGGTCTTCGAGATTGACTCCTTTACTCTTGGGAGCAGGAGCTTCAGTTGTTCCAGGAACTCATCCTTTGCCTTGGGACCTGACTTCAGTGCAGGCTGGAGACCGTCTGGTATTCTTTCCAGGGAGAAGTTGGTCAGCCGCCTTGGGGTGACAAAGTCGAGTGGAGCGACCCCCGTTGTCCGGTGAACTCGGGAGTTGTAGGCTAGAGTGAGGACAGCCAGGAGCTCGTCCCAGTCTTCTTGGTGCTCCTCCACGTAGTGCCGTAGCATGTCTACTAGGGTCCGGTTGAATCGTTCCACCTGGCCGTTCGTTTGAGGGTGGTACGTCGTAGTGTACAAGTTCTTGATGCCCATCAGGTCACAGACTCCTTGGAAGAACAGGGATGCAAACTGGGGACCGTTATCGGTTAAGACGGAGTCTGGAGGGCCGTAGGCAGCTATCCAGTACTCGCAGAAGGCTGACGTGACATCCAGAGCCGTGATGGTCCTCAGCGGGATTGCTCGAGTGAACTTGGAGAACCGGTCACATATGATGAGCAGGTATATGTTGCAACTGGATGTTTCAGGTAGGGGCCCCAGGATGTCCATGCTTAAGCTTGCAAAGGGCTCCGCCGCAGGGAATAGGCGTAACTTAGAAGTCTTCTTCCTCTGGGACAACCGGTTCCTTGCACACGAAACACAAGCCTCCAGGTACTTATGGACGTCACTGGCCATGGTTTCCCAGTAATAGTGTCGTCTCATGGAAGCGTACATCCGATTGATACCAGGATGTCCGGCCTGGGGAGACGAGTGCTCCAGGCGTAGGATGTCAGCTCGTAGGCCCCGGGGTACGTAGACTTGAGTGGCCCCATCGACGGGTGACACCCGTACTAGGAGTCCGTCCGTAGACTCGGAGAAACGACTGTTCCGGTTCAGGTCCATTTGGTGGCGAAGCTCCAAGCATTGAGGATCCGTCAGTTGTGCCTCCAGCATCCGGTGAATGGTCACCGGTTGATGAGCTTCAGGTGTCTCATACAGGGGAGCGTGCCAGCCACGTCCGACATTCGGGAGGATGAAGCAAGGTATTTCCTCCGGGATAGGACCGGTATCGGCTGCAGGAGTCTCCAGCCGGGACATGGTGTCGGCGCAGTGGTGCTCCCTCCCTGCTCTGGTGCACACCTTGTACTTGAACTCCAAAAGGCGTAGGCGCCACCGGGCGACCCTTCCTTGACTGCTGTCCATGCATAGCAGCCACCTTAGACTGGCGTGATCCGTCCGGATGAGGAACTCTTGTCCTTCAAGATATGGCCGTAACAGGAAGCAAGCCCAGACGACTGCCAAGCACTCGCGCTCCGTCGTGGAATAGTTCTTCTCGGCTGGAGTCAAGACGCGACTGTAGTAGCCTATCGGGAGGAAGTGCCCATCAGGTTGCTGCTGGAGTAGTGAGCACCCCACCTGGACGCCACAGGCATCAGTCTCCAGAACAAACTGGCCCTCCCGCTTGGGTAACGCCAGTACTGGAGTGGTGGTCAGGCGCTTCTTGAGCTCTTCGAAGGCCGCGGTCTGCTTCTCGTCGAACACCGGGAGTTGTGCGGGAAGCTTCTTGCTGGTAAGCTTGGTCAATGGCCGGGCAATCAGAGCATAGTCCCGTACGAACCGGCGATAGACGTTGCACATACCCAGGAAGCTCTTGAGTTCCGTCTGGGTTTTGGGCTGCCGTGCATGCCGGAGGGCCTTGATGTTCTTCTCATTGACTCGGAGCTCCCCCGGACTCAGCACGTGCCCCAGATACTCCACCTCAGTCTCAAACAGGTGGCACTTCTCGGCCTTGAGGGTAACTCCAGCCTTGGACAGGAGGGCCAGGACCTCCCGAAGGTGCTCCAGGTGTTCCGCTGGGGTCTTGGAGAAAACGATAATGTCGTCCAGGTAGACCAAACATGTTCTCCACCTTAGCCCGGACAGGATGATGTCGATGGCTCTTTGGAAGGTTGCCGGAGCATTGGTGAGACCAAAAGAAAGACGCTTGCACCGGAATAGTCCCAGGTGGCACGTGAAGGTGGTCTTGTCCTTGTCCTCGTCAGCCAGAGGGATCTGCCAGTAACCGGCATTACAATCCAGCGTCGAGAAGAGGGTGGCATCACCAAGAAAGTCGAGGCAATCATCCATCCGGGGTATCGGGTATACGTCCTTGACTGTCATCTCGTTCAGGCGCCGGTAGTCAACGCAGAAACGGAAGTGACCGCCGGTTTTCGGGACGACTACCACCGGGAAAGCCCACTCGCCATCAGACGGCTCGATAACATCCATCTTGAGCATCTTGTTAACCTGCTTCTCAATCTCATCCCGGCGATGAGGACCGGCCCGATATGGTTGCATGTGCACTGGCTTAGCTTCCGGCTTGAGTTGAACCCGGTGTAGAGTGGCGTCCATCTTGCCCAGCTCTCCCGACCACAGGTGCCGATATTCCTGGAGAAGCTTCTCCAGTGCCTCCTTCAAGTCGGGAGGGACATTTTCTTGCTTGACCTTCGGCATCCCGGGTGGTGCTTTTTCGGGTTTCGGAGTAGCGCTGCCAGCCTGCTCTTGTTTCGGAGGTACGTCTAAGGCCGTCAAGTTGGATGCCAGTTCTTGTTGCAGGTTCAGGAGGTCTTCCTTGCTCATAGCACGGGCGGATCCCCGGTAAGGCTCTGCTGTACCAACTCGGGTGCCCTTGGCGAGGGTTATTGGCTTCCGGCTCACGTTGACGATTAGCACCGAGAACGGGGTGTGCCTTTCTACCTTCTTGTGATGTCCGTGGGCCAAGTATAACCGGTGTTTCGCCAGAAATTCCTTACGTCCGTAGATCAGGCATTGACCTGCAGTCCGGGTCGTTACTTGAACCTTGGTCTCCGAGCGAGGAGGTAGGAGCACCGGTTTGAAGAGAGTCAAGGTAGAGGGTGGGATGCGTTCCCTCTTGCTCTTGGCTACACGAACCTTGGCGTCCAGATGCTCCAATACCGGTGACACAAACCCATGGTTGAACTGGACCTTCCCTTCTCCGGGTAGGATGCTCTTGACATGCTGCTTCTGGAAGTCCCAGCCTAGGATGAGGGGGACTGATAGGGTCTTGACTACTAGAAAGGGAAAAAGCATTGGTTCATTGTTGACATAGATGGCGACAGGAAGACGGCCAAGCGGTCGTAGGGTTTGACCCGAAGCGTCGACGATATGGGTCCGGGTAGGCGCTCTCCAGGCATGTCGACGCCAGCCCGGAGGTAACAGGTTCTCAGTGATGACGCTTGGTCCGGCTCCCGTGTCAACCACCGGCGTAACAGCTTGGGGGAGGCTATCCCCCACACGCATACGAGCATTAATCTTGAGGTTTTCTTTACGCAGGACGAGCAATGTCCCCTTGAACAAACAGGGGGTCCAGGCGGCTACCGGTTGAGCAGGTAACCGCCGTCCTTTCTCCCGGCACGCAAGGGGGGAACAGGTAGAAGTACCCTGCCGTTGGAGGTTCGGGAAGACACTTGGGGAGAGCGCCTGCCCTACTCGTTTCCCGGGTCCGAGGAGTCCTTAGAGGTTTCGGTCTCCAGGTCAAAGTCCGTAGGAGCTTCCCTTGCCAGAGCCTCCGTGATGCTCTGTAAGGTTGCCACTCGGATTGCGTGTACCTGTGCCTGGTCCATCTTGGAGGGTGCTCGCCGGTCAGCCCAGTTGACCGCCTTTGCAAACACCAGTCCTTGACGCTTGAGTTTCTCCTGGAGGTCCTTGGGAATGGTCGGGCACTGGTAGGACATGTGATCCTCCTTCTGGCACAGCCAACAAGACCGGAACCGCTGGTTCTTGACTTGCTTGGGGGCGACCAGGGATGGTTGCTCCTTGGAAACGAAGCCGCCCCACTTGTCCCCTGACCCCATGGGTGAGGCCTCGCCAACTGCGAGTACCGGTACAGGGCTATCACCTCCCTTATACTTGTCGGGTCCGGGTCGAACTCGCGACAACGGCTTGGGAGTTGATACCATGGGAGCTTGGAGGGCCCTGGCTTGCCGGTACTTGCCCTGGGTGTAGGCCATCAACTGCTGGAAGGTATGTTCTTGATGTTCCTGGTTGTAGTTCTCCGCATCCACTTGAGGATATTCAGGAAGCCCCTCCGAGAAGATCATCTTGAGAATGTCCTCAGGGTAAACGTTGCCACAAGCATCGCTCATCTCCCGGACACGACGGGCGAACGCCTCTGGAGTCTCTTGTCTTTCCATGGTTGCCCGGTTCAGCCTGCCGACTGCTTTACGCAGAGATTCCGCGTCAGCGTAGTTGGACAGGAGCCAGTTGACCGCCTCCGGATAACTCGCGACGGTACGTCCGACAATGTGTCCGGCAGAGTCTGGTAGAACCTGTGCAAACCGCTGTTCCGCTTCTCCGGTCATGAAGTTAACCAGGAGGTAGAGAGCCTTGCCCTCGGACACATCGTTGTCATTGCATGCCTTGACAAACCGGCGCAAGAAGGCAAAGATAAGCGCCGGTCTCTTCCCGGAAAACTTAGGATGTCCCCCGAAGCTCGGCTGCATTCGCCGGTTCAGGGACGCCATTTTCTTGGCCATCTTCCGGGTGTAACCTTGGTCTTGGTTCTCCAGCCGGTAGTTACCCCAATACGTGACCTTGTTCAGGGTGGCATCTCCCACTTGGTGGGCAGGGAAGTCAAACTCGACTAGCCTGCGCCGGGTGGGACCGGGAGATGCATCCCAATCATATCCCTCCTCAGAGCTGGAGGAACTGGTCTCGCTGGTGCTAGAGCGACGGCGATGACGCCGACGCCTTCGGCTGCTCCGGTTACCGGTCTTGGAGCTCCCCGCCCCATAGGATGCAAGGGGAGGAAAAGCTTGGCCGGTCCCAGGAGTCGAGGTCTCAGGGAGACCCGTAGAACCAGTCACAACGGTGCCTCTGGCATCGCTAGTGCCCACAGGAAGAGGTGTATACACCCAACTGCCATGTGTGGGTCCAGGATTAAACACACCAGGGGCTATCCCTGGAGGTTGAGGAGTAGAACCGACAGGAGGGAGACGTCTGCTGCGAGCGGACTCAAACGCCGTTGACCCCGGGGTGGCTCCCACAGGAGGAACAGCCGGAGGAACGGGAGCAGGTGGTGCTTGGCCGCCTGTGGACTCCAGTCCGCTACCGGATGTCACACCCAGGTCTGCTTCACCCGTAGGGAGAACGCCGGGTTGGGCACCGTCCCCCGCGGTGACCAGGGATGCATCAAGGGACGCGGGGTCTACCCCTTCGGGCACCGTCGTGCCAGGGAGGGTAGCCATGTTGGTCTCTTGACAGCCACAGTCCAGTTGCCTGCGTGTCCAAAGATCGCCAGACCACAAGAGAGGGGTTGGAGAGCCAGGAATGGGATTCCCGTGAACGGGTGCAAATAATTCCCAAACCACCGAAAAAGACAGAACAGGAACAACCCAACCGCTGCTCCCAAATGTCTCTTCTCAAACACTCCAATCATCCCCTGCTGCTCCACCAAATATGTGGTAGAAAACTCGATCCTCTCAGACACGTGTCAATATCCCTCGGGGGAAAGGGACAGGTAACACAGAAAGGGGAACTACGAGAATGGTATGCCTGTTGCCTCACGTGCCTGCTCGCAGAGCAAACAGATACGCACGGTAGTGCACACGGGGAAGAGGAAAGCAAACGTGCAGTTGTCTTTTTCCTGAGGGCGCGGGCCAAGGGCGCCTCGCTGTCCCTCTTAACGTGCATCTGGGGGAGCCTCGGCACGTTGGCCAGGTAGCCCCCCCATAACCCCGAGTGGCCCCGACCCGAGTCTAACCTCGTCAGGTCGGGGGCCACTATCACTACTAATTCTATTCCCACTCACTAATCTCACACTCAAATTCTCTCAAATCAAGTCCCTCACAAGTATGCAAAAACCCATCAGCAATCCCTCTCTCACGTGTGGATAGCGTAGTCCACCGCATCCCAGTCCCGGGCACGGGCCACGGCCGCCAACCATCACCACACGGCGGGCGTGTTCTGGCACCTGGTGCCCTCTGGTTGTAGTCCCGGGTCGGCGCCAAGTCGGGGCCAGGGATGCTACAGGGGGCGGACAGTGTTGGGCAACCTTTTGTTGGCAAGCAGGTGCACAGCAGTCGGCGCGGGCCAAGGAACAGAAGGAGAGCGCAACCTGTGGGTGGCGACGGCGGCAGAGAGAAAAGCCCTCAAATGCAAGTCCCCCTCCACATGGATAAAACACATAAATTAATTAAAAATAGAGATTTAATATATTAATCTATAGATTAATCTATCTGGGTTGTAAAAAATCCATTTTTTTTCCAACCATGCTTGTACCATGCAGCACGGTCATCCTACTTTCGTTCTTACATAGACACCGTGGCCAAGAAAGGATGTGATATTACACTAGTCCCAATTTTGGCGGTTGTGCATGCGTACAACTGCACAACAACAGGTGGCTGACAGCACATCAGCCACTGACGTTCGAGAAGGGTATGAGAACGACGCAGCAATGCCGATGCTCTCGGATCCCGGAAGAACGCGATTGGCCCCAGGTCCTGAGGCTCTTCCATCGGAGAGCTCATTGGTCAGAATACTCTGGTTCTATTTAACGTTCTCCCCTCTTTTTCCTCGATCTAAGGCGCGTCCTGGGCAGGAACAGTTCGGAAGCCTCAGCCGTTCTCGATTCTCTGGTGGATTGGCTCAGAAATCGGTCGGAAGTCTCCGACCGTTCTGTTTGCACAACAACGGATCCCGCTCCAAGGCTGCCATTTGTTGCGACAGCAAGATCTGATGCACGCCATTGGTCAACCACTGTTGTACTCTTGCCTTTGAGCAGACCGCCAAAATTGGGATGACTGCAATAAGAGTGGAGAAAGACTGTACCAAGTACAGTCAATCCCACGCCTTGCCAATGCATTGGGCTATTTGTGAGTACGAGGAACGAGCCTGTGCCGCCCCAGGCAATGGCAGGGGGCGGGGGATGGCATCGGCAACAGGGATGACCCCTCTGTTGGCCGTCTGCTGTCGGTGACCTCTGACCATCGGCACCGCCGCCACGTCCACCCTTGGTGATTGGAGGCGGTCGGGGTGATTGCGATCGGGGATCGGAGGTGACGAGCATGCAGATCGGAACGCCACGGGGGTGTGGGGACATTGCCTGCGCCGGCGCTGCCATCGCTTGCGCACCAGCCGCCGCGGCGGTGACGACCGCCGTCGTCTCCGAAAGCTGCCGCTGTCCACTCCAGCGCCGCTTTGGAGTTCACCTGTCGCCTCGCGCTCCTCTTCAGAGGCTCGCCTCCACGTCGAGGTGAGCCCAGTCATGTGCCACACCGGAAAGTCCGCTCAATGCGTCTTGTAGCGGTAGTGTTTCTCTCACGGCCGGGGCTTTCACAGAAAAATCAAAGTAGCGCCGTGCCGCGCACTGGCGAGGCTGCGACCGTAGCTCTCGGTCAGCTCCTCCCAACCACTTTCACCGCGCCGCCCGCTTTGCTTCCGCCTCTTGCTGCGGCCGCGACCAGTCGAGGCCGGTGACCGCGGGGCGTTGGCTGCCGCCAAAAGCGGTGGTTCGTCGGGGAGCTGTGGTGTTCGAGAGAAGCGGGGACCCTCATTCGCTGCAATGTGCCGATGCGAGTACCAACACAATTCAATCCAACCCGAAAGATTGGCCCTGCTTTTAGTTTCAGCGCCTACTCTCGGACATGAAAATGTCAAGACAGCTTACAGAGGCGTGACCGTGCCTGCCCGTGACGAGGGGTGGGGGAGTGGGCGGCCGAGGATTAGCCACGGCTGGTGCGGATCCGCTGCTCACGACGCCAGGATCTGTCGCGGGTGACTGAAGGAAGCACCCGCGCGTTCATTCTGGAATGTCCTTCCACCCCCGATGCATCCGCGCCGCACCGCCGCGGGGTGCCCACAGGGTCAAGCGGCAACGGCACAACCGCCACCGCCGCGAACGCATCCCCCACGCCCTTGGCTTGTGGCTGCCATTGTTGAGGGACCGTTTCCTGTTGCTCATCAAGAACACTCGCAGCCCCCGGGTACATCAACCTGAGTATTTCATCGACCTAGGTTGTCCCCGCCCCCGCAGTGCCGCGACGTCATCTACAGAGCAACGCACTGACCTGCCTCCTCTCCCTCCGTACCCCCACCCCCATTTCAACACTCCCCCACGTACCCAGCTTCACCTCCTCTCCCTCCCTTTCGCCATGGCATTTGTGGGCTCTCCTGCAGCCCTGCCGTCCGCCGGCCGTGCGGTGCCGCGCCTGTCGGCCCGGTCATCGGCCTTTGTCGCCGCCGCTCCCGTTGTACGGTCGTCAACGACCGCCGCCGCCGCCGGCCAGACGCGGGTCGTGTCTATGGCCACGCCACCGCGGCGCAACCGGTCCAAGTTTGACGACAACAAGGTCGCATCGACGTACGACGCCCTTGGCGCGCCGCCCGCGATCCGTTCCGGCCCCGGCTGGACGCCCGGCACGGAGATCCTCAACGGGCGGCTCGCGATGATGGGCTTCATCCTGGGCTTGGGCCTCGAGCAGTTGACGGGGGCAAGCATCTACTCGCAGCTGACGGTCCCATGGGAGCTCCTCTCCCAGCAGGCCGCCCTGAGCCAGCACCTGCAGTTCTAACGACTTTGCCTGTACTGTACAGATGATGATGATGCCGCCATGTAAAGAACAGGCGACGCACTTTTTTCCCTCTCGCCCACGCTCACAGGTGCCGCAGATACAAATGTCTCTACCGTTCGGATGGATCACAGCTCCTTCTGGGTACCAACTGGCACGATGACTCGGACTGGGAACGGTCATCACAGAGCTGCAGCAGTGGTGGTTGCATTCTCGTGCCACCTTTCCTCCAGCTCCTTTTACTGAACAAAACGCACGGTCTCACATATGGCGTCGTAGGGGAGTGCAGGCGCTCTGATAGACAGAGCCTCATCCAAGACGAGAAGATGTGCGACCTAGCGAACTAATACACCCGGAGAGGACGCAAGGCGCCGTGCGCGTAGCAGAAAATACAAGACAAATTTGTTCTACGAGAGTTGGTGACGTGGCGAGCACTGCTCCACTCCGTCCGTTTCTGGGCACTAGACTGGGCGCTTCACGCACATCCATACAGCCGTTGCTCGTCGACCTGACGGGCCACCGCTGTAATGTAGCACATCTAAAAGCAGTCACGGTAAGTATATTATAGAGGGACTTCGCCTCACTGCCGTATTTCAGGAGGGATACTGATGATCATGGTACAAGCAGGTCACCTTGCTGTGCTGTGCGGAGGTCTGCCGCGCGCGCGCGCGCAAGTCAGAACGCGTGTCGCTTCATGCACTTGATGCTGTGCCGCTTCCGGTCATGACCCCTGCGACCCCCCGCGTGCCCCCCACCCCCGGGTGCGCTTGTTAACCGCGCGCCCCCGTTCTCTTCCGTAGTCGCCCCCTTCCCCTCACCATGGCCGTGCCGGTGTCACGGCTGAATACCAAGGACGGCGTCGTTCTCCACTTGCGCGGCGGCAATGACGGTCCGCCTGTGTATCCACCCTGCCGCGATGGTCCCCCTGCGAGTTACGCCTACCTGCGTTCCACGGGCAGTACCAACGCGCCTCGCTTCCTCGACCTCTACTACATCCCCCCCAAGGTTGGAGAGGCGGTGAACCTTGCGCCTGGGTTCTACGCCACCCCCGCGCCGGGCGACGAGTTTGAGGTCATTGTCGCGGCCAACCGGTCGGGCGTGGCCGCCCGCGACCGCGCCTACCGGGCGCTCCCCTACCCGTACGACCGTTTGGAGGTGGCTTTGTCGGTGGACGGCGTCGCGACGCAGTATTTCTCGTTTTGGACGCGTCGGACCATCCCCAACGACGTCCTCTACCGCGGCTGGCCAGAGGCTGATGACCATGGGGGATGCACCGTTGCGTTTCGGCGCTTTCGCATGGACCGTACCGTGGGCGTGGCGGGCGACGCCGCGGCGGTCGCCGCCGACGCGAGGCCCGACCTGGGCTGCCTGTCCCTTACGTGGCGCCCTTGCCGGCGTAAGGGGGTTATATCGAGCCCCCAGGCGTGGCGCGGCCCGGCTGCTGCGCCGACGCTCCCTGAGCGGGAGGCGGTGAAGAACCGGTCGCTTGCCACCGGCGTGGGCGCGTCAGTCAAGGTGCAGCGCGCCAACAACTTTTCTGTTGACCGTGGGCGGCCGCTGCCCTCCGAGGAGGTGACCATCTACTACCGAGAGCGGCGCGTGCTGGTTGCGCGAAAGGTGCTGCTTGAGACTGGGGAGGTGGCGCCTGCCTACCGCGAGGCCGTGGCAGCTGGGAGTGGCGGCGGCGGCGGCACTGCCTCGGGGTCGGCGGCGGAGCCCTCTGGGGTGCCCGTGGAGGGGAGCCCTGCGGGTTCGTCGGGGACCGGCAAGGGCAAGGGCCCTCGGCTGGGAGGCGGCGGCTCTTCGGCGTTTGTGGTCAAGCCAGAGGGGGGCTCGGGTGGTGCCGCCGCCCGTGCTGCATGTCCCTCGACGCTGACACCTGTCAAGGCCGAGGCGAGTGGCGCGGATGGTGGGACCGCCGCCTCGGCTGGGGGGAGTGGGGGGGGCTCCCGCAAGCGCAAGGCCGAAGTGGAGATCATTGTCCTGGACTGACGCGGCGCTGCGGCCGCGAGGACACCCGAATTTCATGCGAGCCCTGTGTTGATAGAGCGGGGAGGATTGGCATGAGGCTGGGATGCGGGTGGTTGGCGAGCCGTGTGTGGCATGAGGAAACTGCCTGGTAAGGTCCGCACCATGTGAAGAGAAACACAATCGAGTACTGTTCATTGGCCATGAGCGATGAGCTTTGCCAAAGACGGTGACTGTATCAGTAGCACACCTTGTTCGACAGTCCATCCGTTGGACTTTCGCGTCACATTGTCTTTGCAAACGACGGCCCCCGGGCGAGCACCACGGCAAACCCTAACAGCCGAAGCGCAGCCACGGTCCCCGCCAGGACAGCTGCGCATCCCCATACACCCCCCGCCATGGAGCCAATGCCAAAGGACGTCAGCGCGCGCTCCCCGCTGGACATGCAGGTGATACACTCGAGGGGGGCGTTAAATGTGGCGCCCTCGAGCTGCGCACGGACCATGCCCGAAAAAGCGTAGCCAAGGAAAGATATGTGGTGGATCCACCGCAGGCCAGCTGGCAGGCGGTCGGGCTTGATGAGAAAGCCTGAGTAGAGGACGAGTGCCGAGAAGATGGATGGCGTCACCGACACGGCCGTCTTGATATCATCCAGGGCGGCGGCAACGACCAGCGCCAGCGACTCGTAGGCACACCAGAGGAGGATGACCAAGGTGACAATGGCCGGGATTGCGCTCCACCGCAGGCCCGCGAGCACGGCCATCGGTACCGTCAGCAGCATCGAGAGGAGCACGCCACGGAGCATTCCGCGCACGCTGTAGGCCACAAAGTAGACCGAGGTGCGGTACGAGTGTGCTGCCCTCTCCCGCAGCATGATGAGCCGCTCCAGAGGGAATGTCGTGTGCACATTGATGACGGCCAAGACGCCCACGAGAACGCCAAACGTCCCGAGTAACCGAACGACGGTCGTGATCCCTGTCGCAGTGCCCGTGGTGTAGGCGGCGGAGCGGCCCACCCGGAGAAAGGTCATGCCAAGTATGATGGAAATAGCGGTAGTCTGCGCCACGGTGGCCACCAACGAGCGCGCTGCTCGCACTTCCAGCAAGTACGCGCGGTGAAGGAGCACCCACAGCTGATACCAGGGTGAGGTAGGGTACGCACCCGCCCGGGATGCCGCCCCACCCGCTCCATCCCCAGCCAGCACGGCTGGTGCCAAGTCCTGCGACGTGACAGGCGTAGCAAACCGCACGCGGTGACTACCCCGTGTCTTGGACGGGGAGAGTAGGCCATTCCGAGATGGGCCGGCGGCCATGTGGCGCTCATGGGCGGCGGCGATATATGCCACGTGGTCAGCAGGGGGGTCGGAAGGACCCCAGGCGGTACCCGCCTTGTGCATCGGCACCCCCGCCTCCATCCCCAGCCGCACGTAGTTGTGCGTCGGCGACCGCAGGGTGTCTGGCACAGCGCCCACCGGGCTCCCAAGCCCCAGTCGCCCCAGCTTGGGTACCCCGAGGCGCATCCACAGCCGAGAGGCAGCCCCCGCAGCCCCGGCGTCCGCGTCCCCGCCGCCACCCCCTTCCTACCCACCGACCGGGGCCCAAGCGCCGAGGCTTGAACCGCCGCCGGCGTCACAATGTCAAGCAAAATGTCCGCCACGTTGGTGCTCAGCGGACACGGAAAGCCGAGCGCCTCAAAGTACGCCACCGCCTTAGACGGGGGCCCAGAGTACATGACGTGCCCCCCACTAAGCAGCATCACCAGGTCAAACGAGTCAAAGATGTCTCCCCGCGGCTGGTGGATGGTCGTCAGCACCGTCTTGCCACCCCGCACAGCCAGGGTCTTGAGCGTCCGCACCACCGCCAGGGCGGCGGCCGCATCCAGCCCCGCCGTTGGCTCGTCGCACAGGATTAGCTGCGGGTCCGTGACGAGCTCCATGCCAATGGCCGTCCGCTTGCGCTCCCCACCGCTCACCCCCCGCACCGCCCCGCCGCCAACGCGGCGGTCCGCAACGGTGGTGAGGCCCAGCTCGGCAAGTACCGCTTCCACCCGCGCCGCCCGGTCGGCGGGCGGCGTCGACTGGGGCAACCGCAGGCGGGCCGTAAAGTCAATTTGCTCCCGCACCGTCAGCGCCGCGTACATGGCGTCGTCCTGCTCCACGTACGCGGTGCTGTCCCGGAATGTGGCGGCCACCCGGGGCGTCCCATTGACCGTCACCGACCCCCGGGTGGCGGTGCCTGCCGCGGGCTCTAGCCGCCCCGCCAGCAGGTTGAGGAGGGTGGTCTTTCCCGCCCCAGACGGGCCCATAATCGCCATCACCTGGCCAGGCCGCACGCCGCCCGACACGCCCGACAGCAATGCCCGCTGCGTCGGCCGCAGTGTCGCGGCGGCAGCGGCGGCGGCGGTGGTGGCCGCCGTCGCTGCAGGGGGTGGGGGCGCCGCCGTGCTGCCCGCCGCAACGGCGCGCAGCGAGGCGGCCAGCCGTCCGGGTGCCGTCCGCAGGCGCGACGGCGCCGCCGAGTCCACCACTAGCGCCACATCCCGCCATTCCAGGTGCACCGACGCAACGTCCATTCCCGCGGGGTTCTGGCCGCCACTGACGAAGGGACGGAGGGAAGGAGAAGGAAGCAGGGGTGGAGGGAAGGGGCTGGTAGGGAGGAGGGGAGGGGAAAGGGGGGGGGGGGGGGAGCGACGCGGGGAGCACCGCGCCACGCGGACGAGCCAGCGGCACTATCGACACGGCGAAGGGCGCGCGTCGCACGCGCACGCGTAACGACAGGGCCGTCACAGCCAGTAAGGTTGGGGGGGGCGGGGACGCACCTGCGCGTCGGCGACCGCCGGCGTTTGCAAAAGGAATGCAGCACCGTCGTGGGAGAGACAGAGGGGAAGGAGGAAAAGAGAAGAAAGAAAGGGGAAGAAAAAACAGAAGGGCACCAGTGTCACTAGGACACGCTACACCCCCCCCCGCTGGCCAGGAACACAACCGACTCCCCCTCGAGCGCGGTCGCGGTAGCCAACCACTGCCGCAAGCCCCGTCGCTTCTGTTACCAAACTGCCGCCGCACCTGCTGCGGGGCCGCCGCGGGACCCCAGCCGCCCGCCCATGGCCATGTCAGGTCGGCTAGTCATGGACACCGTCCCTCCCCTTTGACATACCAATACCCTCCGCACTCCACTCACCCTTTCCCCTCAACACAAGCACCGCAACGCCCCCCTGCTCCTCCTCCCCCCCCCCCCCCCTCCCCTTTCCCGCCCTCCCGCCCTCCCCTCCAAACAAACCCACCGCACGGCACCGCAAACGCCAGCCCCCACCCCTGGCCACCGCCGCCGCCGCCGCGGTGACATATTATTGCAGCCCCACCGGGACGGTCCGCCGGGCCGGCACGTGGATTGTCAGCCGCCCGTCGCTCCATGAAGGTAGAACGGGGGTGGCGGCTTGGCCATCATCCTGCCGCCGTAGGGCTACGGGTCGTCCCGTCCCGACGCTGCGGGTGGCGTCGTTGCCCGTGGCTGGGGAACACGACAAAATGACCCGGGGGTGACTGGTGTCCAGGAAAGTCGAGCGAAGCGGTCGCGGGGGGGCACGCTTCGGCACGTAGATACCCATTTCCTACCCAGATCCGCCGTTAATGTTTAGCATATTGAATTCCCTAAACCCTCCCATACCCCCAATGTGTGTCGCGCGAGGGCCAACCATGCCCGCACCTACGACAGCTGGCCCGCCGTAGTCCCATCCACAGGGGGAAGCAAGAACTGTACATAGGGACTCAGTGAGAAACACCCCCAGTGTCTTTGTCCCTTTCTGTTGGGTGACGTTCAAAGGGTGTCACCAGGTGGTCGGCCGCGGCGGGACGTTCTGCGACTACAGGTACAGCGACCCTCGCCCCTCTGGTCCAGGGGGGCAGACCCCTGCCCCGCGATAGCGGCCGTGGTCGTCCCAGCACACCCACTGTCGACGTCTGTGAGCGGTGTGGTGAGGGGGTGCGCGGCGGGCGAGCCGTCTGCCCAGACATCGTTCGCGCTTCGGGTCGACGCCGCCCCTTCCGGTCCCGTCCCCCGCCCTGACCCTGCCAAAAAGCTCTGTCTAAAGTGCCCGCATGCGGCGTACGAAGTCGGCAAGGGCATCCCGCGCTGCCTCCTCCTCCTCCTCATCCCGCCCCCCGCCCACCGCCGTCGGCGGCGGGTGGACCACATACGCACCGCGGGCGGCTCGGGGGACGCTCCGAAAGGACCGCACCACCTGCCCATACGCCACCGCCCGGCACGCCGCCGCCCCACACCCCGCCAGGTGGCCGCACACGGCGGGCCCCCCGCGGGGGGCGCCCCCCAGGCGACCGTCGACGCCCCGCCAAGGCGCACGGCGCGGCCCGCGGCAGCGGCGGCCACGTCGGCCCACAGCGCCTCGGGCCCCGCCCGGGCAGTCCAGTAGGGCCCGTCGCGGGAGCGCGCGTCGGCAGCGCCGGGCGACGCACACCTCGGCGCCGTGACACGCCGCCACCCCCGCCACCGCGGCGTAGGGGTCGGCCGCCCAGCCGCCGCCGACGGGCCCCCGCCGCCAGCCGTCCCCGAGGCTGGTGGCCCACCGCCAGCCGCACGGCCGTCGCCGTCGGCGGCGGCGACCGCGGTCCCCCCCTCGCCGGTCGCCGCCGTCGCCCATTGGCGGCAGGTGGCACCAGCCCCGCCGTCGCCTCGGCCGCCCGGCAGGCGGTGTTGCGCCACCAGGGGATGGCGGGGAGGCGGAGGACGAGCGCCAGGTCCCCCACCCCGGCCTCGTGTGCCGCCACCCGCCCCGCCCGCAGGAGGCTGTCGGCGTGGTCCACCAGCGCACCCGCGTACCAGCCGAGGAAAAAGCGGCCAGCGGGGGTGGCCGCCGCGCCCCCCGGGTCGCCCACGCGGGAAAGCCCCAGGGGCGCACAGCGGGCCCGCCCGCGGCGGCCACGCTGGGGGCGTCGCCCAGCTGAGGGGAACCCCCGCCGCAGCGGCGGCGGCGGCGGCCGCCGCCACCGACCGGGGCGAGTGGCACACAAAAGAGCCACACCCGGGTAAGCCCACTCGCCCGCGGGGGGGGGCACGTGGGCGGGGTAGCGAGCTCCCCACGGGGACCCGCGCCGAGCTGCACCCGCCCCACCAACCGCCGCCACGTCTGCGGGAGGGCGGTGAGGAACGAGCGGAGGGCGTCCCCCGCGGCGGTGAGGGCGGTGCGGCGGCGCGCCACGGGCATTGTGCCGGCGGGAGCGGCCGCCAACGTGACCCCCCGCCGCGCTACTAGCAGACACCCCTTTGACGGGGAAGGAGGGCAAAAACGGGACCGTGTCGGCCGCCAGGGACAGGCACTGGGTGTGCTCCCGGCCCTGCGCGTCCACATGCCACAGGCCGGCTGCCGTCGAGGCGTCCACCACCCAGCCGGGCAGGGGCGCACCGGCCGCCGACAGGCTCTGCCCCTTTCCCCCCGTGCCCCCCTCTGCGTTTTCCACCCCTCCCCCCCGTCGGCAGCACCCCCACCCCCCCCGCCACAACCAGCGTCGGGAGAGTGGAAGCACAGGTTGGCCTGGACGCCCAGCCCCGCCGCCGCCGCCGCCCGCACCACCGCCACCGCGGGGCGCCAGTCGTACGCCCGTGGCGCCGCCTCCACCGCCCCCCACCACAGGTCCACCGCCACGCCCGCGGCGCCCGCCGCGGCCGCCGCGGCGAGCGCGTCTGCCACCGCGTCGGGGAGCTGGGCGCCACTAGCCGGCGGCGCCCGCCGGCGGCGCCGTCGCCACCCAGGCGTCCCCGAGGAGGGCGCCGGGGGGGAGCGCCACAAAGACGGGCACCCCCGTTGGACGCGGCGGCGGGGGGCGCGGGGGTGCTTGTCGACGGCGCCGCCGCGCCTCGCCCACCGCGCGTGGCGGCATCGCCGCCGCCGCAGACACCGCCGCCGCCGCCGTCGTCGACGCCGCCATCACTGCTGCTGGCGGACGGGGAGTCGCCCATGGCACCGCCGGCAGGGAAAGGGGGACGGGCAGCGGGGAGGGACGACGGACCGCCGCAACTGTCCCCCTCCCCCCCCTGGGGGCTGCCGCTCCGCACACTCTGTCCACGTCGAGGAGCCGTCAACGGCAGGCGGGGTCGGCGCGGGCGGGCGCGGCAGACTCCCGCCGCACCTCCCCTATTCCCCTCCCCCCGTCAGCAATGGAGTCAGCTGGGCGGGAAGGGGGAAGGAGCAGGACGGAAGAGGGACTCTGCCACCCCTGCCATTGAGCCAAACCCAGAGGGTGCGCGGAGGGTGGGGGGGGCGAGGGGGGGGGGCGCCCCTACAAGCCCCACAGAGCAGTGGCGGCCGACCCGCCCGTCGAGAGGCCGCCCACCACACCCCCCTTCCGCCCCCCCCCCCCCCCCTCCGACGCGTTCCCCGTCTGGCGCCGCGCGGCGCGGCGCTCCCGCCGCACGGCGCGTTCGCGCGCGTGGCAGCGTCTGGGGCGGCGGCGTGAGCGACGCGCGCGCGCGCGCGTGCGACTGGGAGCGCGCCGGCTGGGCGGGGACCGGCTTGGCCACCGACAGCGGCGAGCCGGCTCGCCCGGGAGGAGGCCAGCGCCCGCGGGCCCGCGCCACCCCCGCGGGGGAGTGGCGCCGCTCGCCGGGCAGTGGCGGCGGGGGAGCGCGTCGGCCAAGACAAGACGGGCCTGCGGGCGGGGGGGGCCGGGCGGGCGGGGGAGGCGGGCAGGGAGAGGTGTGGACGGGTGTGAAAAAAAAAACGTCAGCACAGCCCTGATCCCGCGGTGGGCCGTCAGTCGGTCTTCAATTTCACTCGGGATCATCTGCTAGGGTCAATTGCTTCTGACTCTCCTGTACTTGATGGGAATGAGGAGCTCGACGACTCACGACGGGGGACGTGTCGCCCGCGCCCGCGCGCGCATTGGCCGTCCACTGGCGCGCGTTGGAGGTGTGGGCGTGCTTCCGCGACCCCACCCAGCGCACCGTGTGCTGGCGTATCCGCGCCTCGGCGCGGACCTCTAGGTACATACGTGCCCCCGCCGTTCACTCTGGGGTTTGCACAGGTGTCGTTGTTTTCGCTTCCCGTACCCGGCACTCGGGCCGCCTCCCCACCCAACCACCGCCGGCGCCGCCATGGCCTACGACGCGGGTGGGAGCAGCTGGACGCGCTGCTCGGCGCCAACCGCAACGGCACGTCCTGCGGCCCCGCCGACTTTACGGACCCCCGGGTGTGCAAGCACTACCTTGTTGCCGGCTTTTGTCCACTCCCTCTGTTTGGCAACACTAAGGCGGACATGGGCACCTGCGGGGGCATCCACTCTGAGGACCTCCGCGCCGACTACCTTGCCGTCGTTGCGCGGCCGTCGCGGGCGGAGGGGGGTGGAGGGGGGGGGGAGGGGGAGGCGGGGCGGCGGCGGTGGCTATGGTGGCAACGGGGTGGTGGCTATAGCGGCGGGGCGGCGGTTATGGGGTGGCGGGTATGGGGGCGGCGCCGGGGCGGCGGGGGCGACGGGCAGGCGGCCTTCCCTTACGCGGCGGACCTCCGCCGCCTCGCCGCGCGCATCATTGCGGCGGGGGACAAGCGGATTTCCGCCAACGCGCGGCGGCTGCAGGCGCAGTACGCGGTGGCGGATATGGACAGCCTGCTTGTCCGCGGGCCGGGGGTGCTGGAAGCGGCGGGGCTACTTGATATGGACGCCATCGCTGCCGACGTGGACGGGTCGGACGATAGCGACGCGGGGGGTGGCGGGGGGGGGGGCGACCCGGCCGGGGTGCTGCCGCGACCGTCCGACGCACCGGCGACGCCGTCTCGAGGTCGAGCCGCGCCAGCACCGGCAACAGAAGCCATCCGGGCCGCCGGAGGAGTAGAAGTAGAGGCAGCCGCTACACGCGGTTGCCCGCCACCCGACGGAGCCGTCGTGCCGCTGCACACGGACGACAACCCGCCCGGCGCGCCTTCCGGGGCCACACGAACGGTCACCCGGTCGCCTTCGTCCTCCGACGAGCTCGCCAAGAAGCACTCGGCGGCGGTGGCAGAGACGGGAACGTCGTCCACCATCACCTCCTCCTCCTCCTCAAGCAGGAGGTCGTCCTCGCCCCCGGGTACCTGGGGGTCCGACATTGGTGAAGCCGGGGTAGCAGGGGCGGCCCGTGCCAAAAAGCCGCCGCCGGCTCGACCCGGTACAAGGAACTCTCGCGCGGACGAGCCAGGGAAGCGCGGGCACCCGCGCTTATAACCACACAGCTCAGCACAAGCGATACGGTAGCGCGGGACGACCCGCGCCAGCCGAGCTACGAGGGCGCTCCACCCAGGCACCTGGATCGGGGCCACGCCCCCCCCCAACACGGGGTAACCAAGGGGGGTCACCCCAACCGCCCCCACGCAACGCGGGCAGCCCCCCCCCTCCACTCAATCGTCCACATGACAGGGGCCCTCCTACCACCAGACGCCTGGTGGCGGATCCGCATGCACCACCCCTCGGGAAGGGGGGTCGTGAACAGAAACCCGCATCGGGAATTTAACGGTCCGGAAAACGGATCGTGTGTGTACCACACAAAGGGGGGGCACCCCCCTCAGAAAACCTCGAAAAGGGGTGTCTGTCGCGACAGGGCGCAAAGCCCCACCCGACTGGTAAACAATCACGCGACCCACTTACATTCGGAAACCCGAATGCAACTCGACCCGAGGACGGGCCGAATCTAAGGGGGGATATGTAGCAATATGGTTGACCGTATTGTGACCCTAATATGAGGGGGGGGCTACTTCTAACCCTTTACTTTCAATTTGGGAGTCCGTACTGGTCACGGTATCTATAAGTTACGTATGACCAGAGGGACTTGCATCTTGGGGTGGAGGGTAGTTAGTAGTGTCTCAGAGGGTTTATAACGAGGGGGCCGGCGGCGAATCCACCGCCGGCCAAGGTAGAACAACAAACCCCTCCGTTTGGGCTCCCATCTTGGTCCCGTGGCTTGCGCTCCAAGGACAGCAACCTTGGCCTCCCGGTGACGTTGGTGCCGATCCCCTTTGGTGAGTGTTCCCTGAGAGTGGACGTGCAGCGGATACCTATTTTGCTACAATATGATTGCCCCAAGTTGAGTAAACTCATTCAACAACTTGTTAAGAATGCGAGTAGGAGGTCGGCTACGAACGAATACGTTCACGCCGCGAGGGTGGGCCTCGACCGGTTGTGGCGGTCGCCACACTCTCGGCGGAGGGGCGGACACGTCGTCCTCAGACTCGTCGTCTTCCCCTTCGCCCTCAGATTCGGACGCCAAGTCGGCGGGAAACGAATGACCGTTGGAGCTGGCCGTCCGAAGCTCATAACGGCAGCCTCGGCCAAGTGGGTCAAGAGGACGAACCAACCGTGCCGGATACTGCGGCGACCTAAGGGAGCCCGCCCACCTCGGTAGGACTCCCCAAGAACGTACACCCACGTCGGGTCATCGCGGTGCTGACGGATGAGAACCTCTCGGTGGCTGGACGGGTGCAACTTGCCCCCGGCCGTGTCTGTTGTGCCCGTATCGTACTTGATACTGGGTCAGGAGCCTCCTTGATACGCAAGTCGCTATTACCAAAGGAGACGAAGCTCCAACGCTGGAGGTCTAAAGCCGACCATATGATCGATATCAATGGTGGGGTACTTCCTATCGTTGGTGCCGTGACCCTACCAACTAGGTTGGGAACCCATGAGGTCGACGTGACCTATGGAGTAGTCGAGAATATATCGGTACCCCTGCTTCTGGGTACCCCTTATGTTGTAACTCAAGTGCCTTGGATTTGTGTGGCCCTGAGTATTGGGTCAAGTTGATGAATGGGGAGATCATCCCCATCCTTGGTAAGGGAAAGTCTGTGGCACCAGTGACAGTCTCACAGTCGAAGCCTGTTTGCTCTGTGAGGGAAGGGTTTACTGCTACCCTGCGTTTAGCCCGTAAAGTCACGTTACTCCCCAACTCGGAGGCGCACGTTGACGTTGTAACTGATTATACGGGGAACAGGGTTGGTGCACCCTCACCCCCGTCTTTCTTGCAAGCACCAAGTGCATGTTGCCCTTGGTGCGATGGACTCCAAAGCCGGGTCCCGGATCCAGGTTATGAACCTGAGCTCGTCGCCCAAGTACTTCAAGTCGGGAGCCAAGATCGGCTATGTCGACCAACATGAGGGACCGGTAGTAGCGGTCACCCTCAATGCGGGCGCGAGTAGCGGCCCGAAGTCCGGAAAGGAGAAGCATCAAGTCAAGTCGGCTGGCTCTCCTCGGCCCATGTGAACATGGAGAGTGTTCCACCCAGGTTGAGGGTTCAAGTTGAACGCCTCTTGGATCAATATCACAAGTTTGTGGGATGGGCAATTGGGACTCATGAGAGCCACCCAACACCGGATCGAGTTGAAGCCCGGTGCACCCCCTATACGCCAACAACCGTATAGGGGAGGGCCCCGTTCAAGGGCCCTCGTTAAGGAGCAAGTCGCTCGCATGGAGGCCCTCGATGTGATCGAGGCCAGCAACGCCGAGTGGGCGAGTCCGGTGGTTATCGTCCCCAAAGTTGATGGGACCCCCGGTTCGGTATCGACTACCGTAAGCTCAACGAGAGCACGGTGCAGGACAGTTATCCCCTACCTAGGATGGACGACTGTCTGGACTCTCTGGGGGAGGCAAACGTGTTCTCTACCCTGGACTGTAACGCGGGGTACTGGCAAATTCCCATTGCCCCGACAGGCATAAAACTACCTTTACCTGTCACTGTGGTACCTACCAGTGCAAGCGACTACCGTTTGGACTGTGCAACGCGCCGGCAATTTTCCAGCGCGCTATGGACATGATTCTGGCCGGAGTACGGTGGCAGATCTGTCTCGTGTACCTAGACGACATCATTGTGATCTCCCGAAGTCCGGAGGAGCACATTGGCCATCTTGGCCAGGTGTTCAAGCTACTTGCTGACGCCGGTGTGTCACTGAAGGCGAGTAAGTGCCACCTCTTCACTCAAGAGGTGGAATACTTGGGACATGTTGTCCGCCCGGGGCGTCTCAGTGTCAACGAGAAAAACTTGAGGGCCATCCGTAAGGCTCAGTACCCCCGGACCCAGACCAAGATGAGGAGCTTCCTCGGGATGTGTAACGTGTACCGACATTTCACTAAGGGCTTCGCCAAGGTGGCGAAACCGTTGAATGAGTTAGTGAGCTCAACGCTACCGAAGAACCTGCCTCCCCCAAGTCGGGTGGAGCAGGAATCCTTTGAGACTCTTCGGGACCTTCTGCTGAAGCCCCCTATCCTGGCTATTCTCAGGTTAAGAGGCCACTACATCCTGGATGTGGACGCAAGCTACGACCAACTTGGTTGTGTGTTGCTTCAGCAGCAGCCGGACAAGAGAGTACTTGCCGGTGGGATACTTCAGCAAGGGGCTGAACTCGGCCGAGAAGAACTACGGAGTCACCGAGTTGGAAGGACTCGCAGTGGTGTGGGCGGTGACGTCACTTTGTCACTACCTAGAGGGTGAGAAGTTCATCATCCGCTGTGACCACCGCGCGTTGCAGTTCATCTTTAAGACGGATTGCACGAACACTCGTCTCAACCGGTGGAGGGTGCGACTGGCACCCTTCAACTTTGATATTGAGTACCGACCTGGCAGGCAACATGCCCTTGCAGACGGCCTTTCTCGGGTACCTACCGAGGGGCTGGACACTAACTCAGTCGATGAGGACATCCCCATCGGGGGTAGTCACGCGCTCGGGTCAGGCGTTGAATCCCGAGGCGCCAGGGAACAAGAAGTACTTGCCCCTGTCCCTGGACGAGGTGGTGAAGGCCAAGGCTGAGGACCCCTTCTGCAAGTCGCAGAGGGA